>OY728141.1:1456328290-1456928290 GCA_963277665.1 Viscum album
GGCGTTACAGTTGGTATCAGAGGCATTTTAGTACTAACCTTGGAAGCTAGATTTAGATAAACTCTGATTAGAACACATAGCCCTATGATAGAATTTGAGGATTAGTATAGAATAACATCCTAGAATTTTGGTATTATAGAGATTTTGTGAGTTTTCCGAGCAATACATACCTATTTGGATATGAGCAGGTAGAGGTGGCTCTGGAACAGATGTACCTAGGGGTAAAACCCGAAAACACTGCTTTGAGCTAGACTCGAACGGAAACTGGTGCACGAAAACGGGCCTTACTGCACTCTTGGTTACGACACTCCCGGGGGATATTCTTAGGATAATTCTCATTTTCTTTACAAACCATTATGAAGGGTTTATTAGTATATACTTCCTCAAAGAAAACATTTTTTTTTATGATTACGGATTATATCCATAAATAGTTCAATTTATGTTAAGTGTTTTACAAGTATGGAATTATATATTTTAATTCATAAACTAATCTAGTTTATTCCATTGTTTAGAAATGGATCCTAATGGGAGGAATAGAAACTGTATCAATGCATGCACTCCGTGTAGGGATTTCCCTTCTTCTCAAGATAATTATTGTGGATCTGGAGATACAACTGGTGCTGATCAACTTATTGCCGTTCTGGGACAACTCACTCAGGTTATGAATAATAACCTTACTCGTATGGAGCACCCTGATCCGCAATGTGGAGGATCAATGTTAGATCGTTTCATATGGAAACAACCACCAACATTTAATGGGGGTACACATCCATTAGTAGCTGAGAAATGGATAAACTCATTAGTGAAAATATTCCATGCCTTGGGGAGTAGCGAAAGGGAGAAGGTTATCCTGGCAGTTTACCGCCTCACTGGAGATGCTGATCAATGGTGGTCATTGATTAGAAACACAAAGTAAGATGATGAAGTATCAAACATGGAATGGAGGGAGTTCAAAGAGATTTTCTTAGAAAAATACTTTCCTCGTGACCATCGAGCAGATATGGAAAGGAAATTTCTGAGTCTGAGACAAAAGGAGGATGAGAATGTCGCAAAATATGAGGCCAACTTTACAAGGTTAGTGAGGTATGTTGTAGATAATATACGTAACCCAAGAAGTAATATCGATCGTTTCTTTGATGGGTTAAAACCGTTTCTCCGTTGAGAATTAGTATCACAATCTTTTTCAACATACGAAGATATAGTCTCGTGTGCTATCAAGATAGAAAAGGAATTCTCTAAATCTTATGACAATAAATTAAAGCAAGAGAAGAAGAGAATGGTGGAACAAGAGACAAATAAATGGGAAAAGGGAAAGAAGGATTTTCCATTATATGATAATTGTGGGAAGAATCACCCTGGTACTTGCCTAAAAGGAATGGGAGTTTGTTATAAATGTGGAGAAAAAGGTCACCAGGAGCCTGATTGCAAGGGAAAGAAAGAGGCTATCAATGTTGAATGCTACAATTGTAGGGAAATGGGGAATTATGCAAATGAATGTCCTAAGCGTCAGGGAAACTTACCTCAGAAAAGGCCAAGGGATCAAGGACAATCTTATGCTGTTACTACAGTTGAAGTGGAATAATTAATGTATTGGTTCTTTTAGAATCAATGATTATATTCTGGTTATAAGAATAATGTGATATATATAAGGATTTTATTGTAGTACTTATTGTTTTCATTAAGGTTTTAATATGATGAAGGTAATCATATTTTTAGTATGTGACAATAAGAGAAACATTACTTTTTGGGGGAATCTGATGTTACAATTGATTTTGGAATTTAGAGACCTTTTAGAGAAAGTCTAGACAGAGATATTTTGGATAACTATAAAGATTAGAATGGATTAAGTTGAACCTTGGATAGTATTATTTAAGGTTAAACCATTTCTGAAGATTATTTTTGGAATATTAAAATACTATAGTTTTAGGAAAAGGACAACCTGCAGGTTGGGGGATAACCCGTCGCGTCAGACAAAGCTATAGGAATCGAACCCACAACCATAGTGTGACATGCCTTTATTACCTACCACTAGCCTACAAGAATTCCCTGGTTATTAAAAAAATAGTTTTCCTAATCTAAATGGTATGTGTTAATATTTTGAACATTGTACGATTAGGATAAATATAATATTTTTGAGTTCTATTATCTTTTAGAGTGAAAGATGGGTTTGTGGTAAAAATTTATTAATGAATGAAAGTCTACATGACAAGTATGTATATTCCCTTACGTTCTTAGTAAATATCCTAAATAAATTCCTCAACTTTATAAAAGGTAACTTAAAACAAAAACATTGCCGGTTAACTTTTCCAAATGGAGATTCAATGACCGTTTAACAAATCACAAGTTTGTGATTTTATTATGGTTAACTTTCTCCTAATCTAGTTTTCTATAACTCTCCATCAGACCTTGATGGTTTGTTTTTCTTCCATATCCATATATTCATAAAATCCTAGTATGGGCTATCTCGGGTGACCTTTGTACTTAACCTTGTTTCTTTTAAAGTTATATTTTTATTAACATTATTTCGGATGTGGGTTTTCCACAAAGGTATTTTATATTTTCAACCCTTTACTTTTAAAGAAAACTTTCAAATTGCGAGGATGCAATTTATTGAAGGAGGGGAGAATGTAACACCCTAAGCTTCCACGATACACTTCTCTTTCAATAATGCAATTGCTTGCATTGTACGCAAGTTCGAGATTCTAACACACCGCGACCAATCAAAATAGCCATTATGAATAGTAATACCCACTTTTTGAAATTATATATATTTTATATTTCAAAATGGACTTCATTTTTGTATTCGTAATATCGAAATTACCCTAAGTTGAATTTTTTGTAATTTTCTGAGAACTTCCAATTTTTTATGAATAATGAAAAATACTTAAAACAACTTTTTTAATCAAAATAATTTATAGTGATAAATTATACTATTTAGTGGTTTTAAAATATAATTATAATATATTTTTACCATTTTATCCAATGGTGGTCATTAGAATTAATTTGACTTTGAAATTGGACATAAACAATTGTCAATCTTTTGATATATATTGTTTCTTAAAAACATGCTATTTATTGGGACAGCGGGAATTAATAATAAAATTAATTAATGAAACTTATATGTTTGGAATTTTGTAAAATAGACATCATTTTTGAATTCATAATATCAATTGTAGCTTAGGGTGAAATTTTGGCATTGTTCTGAAAAACTTCAATTTTTGATGAATAGTGAAACCACTAAGTGGTAGTTAAAAAACTGATTTTTCATTTAAATGAAACATTACCACTTCTATGATTTGATTTTCAAAAATCCGACATACATGGTTTTCATTAGGAATTAAAATTTGGTTCAATGGGGTTAAAATAATTTTTTGGTGAATAGTAACTTTTAAGTTTAATTAATCGCGATTAAAGGTAATTAGTGTGATTTATGGTAAAAAATAATGTTATAATAATATGAAATGATCTTTACACTTGTCATATCACTATTTGATGAGTCATGGCCGACCAAGAAAATCCATGGTTCAACTTGGGGACCCCATGGAGCCACTTTGGTAGGAAAATGACATTAAAAACGTTTTATTTAATGTTAAAATAAAAATGTCACAAACATGAGTTGTTTTACTAAAACAATTTTTAAATGGGGTTATACAAGTCATATTTTTGACCATAAATATTCATTATATATCTAAAAAGATTTCCTACATCATTATATTTGTTTAATAATTTTTAGACATTAAATAAATTAAATTATTTATGACACCATGATGATGCAGCGATTACCTCATTAATTAACGATTTAAATAAAATAAAAAGATAATGTAAAATCTAAAACATACACGTGTCAAAAACCTATTGGATGAGTATATTTATAACCCTTATCACCTTATCCTTGAAATATATAAGTGTGGGACCTTTAAAATCCGAAACTCATTATATAATAAAGTAACATTTCATGACTTTCCAAGACTGCCCCTCCTCTCCTCTTATAAAAGGCCCCCACCACTACAACCTTACTCACACCTTCAAAGCCTTTTGTCTTGGCCAAACTCTACTGAAATACTCTCCCAACTTCCTTATATTACTCCTATAAGCCTCACTTTGGGCATAATTCTTCCCAAAGAATCCTTTGGCTCAAATCAAAAAAGAGTTACCCGATTTTAAGGTAATGTCTTCTCTTGTGTTATTTTGTTTTATTTTGCTTCTCCAACCACCAAAAATCTTTTTATTAATTTATTTTGTAACAACACTAGTATCCTCAATAAAATAGGATGTTTTTATAAGAATTATTTGATATACACTTACACACACTTACATCTAATTGTTAAATAACATACTATTTCTATGGATGGCGAATTTCTGCCTCACGAAACGGTGATTGTTCAACACTCATATAACACCTTCAAAGGTGTCCATTAAGATGTCACTATATTTATATATGATATATAATATGTTTATGTTTTACTTAAGATTCTGTATTTTCCATTTGTGGCATACCTTTATGGTTTTCATTATGGGTAAACGCGATATTTTCATTTTAGGAAGTGCGGACTACCGCCCCCTCAAAGTGATTTTAATCGTTAATGACATATGTGGGATGTAGAAAGGATGTAGTAAATGGTATTATAAATTATATTATACTGTAATTATAGTATACCTTTATATAATTATTATTTCATTCCATTAAATTCGAAATAGAAATGAAAGTAGCGTTCATGCGTACGTACGAATTACCGTCTCCATGAACGGTGCATTTCATTTCTTACCTCTAAATGTTATGTAATATTATAAATGCATGTATATACTGGATATATATGATATATATGATATCTATATCATGAAAATAATTCCGGATATAATGGATATTCCACCACAAGAACAACTTGTAATTATAATAAGGTTATTTTTGGCTCAAGTACCAAATATTGATAAAATGACCGTTATTAACTTAAATAATTACATAATGTTCATAACATGTTAATAAGTGATATAAAAGGATTAATGAACATGAAAAATGTTCTTAATCAAATATAAATTAACTCTAGTTTATTATTCAGGAGATTAAAGAACGATCGAGTTAAGTCGCACACGAAGTAAGGGAACTTCTTAACCCAATTTCTATTCTTTGGGTTAATCTCCTAATTTAAAATTATTTCATTATATTATTATGTCCTATCTTGTATTTTTACTTTCTTTATGTGTACTTATAGTGAATACACATAATAGATCTATTTTATTTAAAACATGTTCTTTGTAAGGATCTTCGTCTCAATCTCCATTCATTGAGGCATATTTTGTTTTATACACAAATTTCTTTTATACGGTGTATAAACCCCTTTCACTTTTACGTTTACTCAAAAGGAATCTTTTTATATGAAGCGTTTTACTAAACGACAAAAAGGAATGTTTTTCTTGTTGTACATATGCGGCGACAAAGACTTCTCTGCCGCTGTGACCATTATTTGAGTTTCGTCTTCCTCTACAAGCCATAACTTTTTTTTAAAGAAAAATAAATACCATGTTTTACTTTTCTTTTATTTTGGTATTGAAAATGGTTTTTGATAAAGTTTTTATTATATCAATGTGTTGTATTTATATCTTTTTATTGAAGTGTGTAAATCTTATGTTTCCTTTTTGAATGTTTTATGTGATACAATTATGTTATGGTTTATGATATGTTTAAACCTGTTCATATGAGGAATGCATTGGACTTAATAAGTGACGGGTGGAGCCCTCTATAGCTCCTCGATGCATCGGCAGGTCTCATGAGAAAAACTAGTGTCTTGGCATGAGGCCTTGACAAAATCTTATTTGTAGTCTTGGAACGAGGCCTTGGCTACGTGGTTATGATAGTCTGGAATTATGCATTCCATCATTATAAAAATGGTTATTGATATTGCATGTGATTATTCAACCAGTAGAATATCCATGTGAAGAAGTAAATGACATTATCTCATTTTACTTTTTCCATATTATGTTGATGTTCAAGTTTAAAAGGCTTTTGTTCTAGTTATACATTGCCTTAAATGTTTATGTTTATTGATGAAAGCTTCCGCTATATTCTTATCCTTACTGAGCATTTGAGCTCACCCCTTTCAATGTTTTATTATTTTCTAGTATGTGAAGAAGTATTTTATGAATGACCTGCAGGGATAGTCAGAAGAGGATATGATTGTGGACTATGGAGACTTTGTTATTGTAGTTTTTCACTTTATGATGTAATGTAACATTTATGAATTTATCTAGTGTTTCCAAGTCTACTAAACTAATCGGTCTTTCGAGACTTGATCTTTTGTCATCATGCCAATGTTTTGCAATAATTCACCGACTCTAGTTAACTGGGGTCAGGGCGTTACAGTTGGTATCAGAGGCAGTTTAGTACTAACCTTGGAAGCTATATTTAGATAAACTCTGATTAGAACACATAGCCCTATGATAGACTTTGAGGATTAGTATAGAATAACTTCCAAGAATTTTGGTATTATAGAGATTTTGTCAGTTTTCCGAGCAATACATCCCTGTCTGGATACGAACAGGTAGAGGTGGCTCTGGCACAGATGTACCTAGGGGTAAAACCCAAAAACACCGCTTTGAGCTCGAATCAAATGGCAACTGGTGCACGACAACGGGTCTTACTGCACTCTTGGTTACGACACTCCTGGGGGATATGCTTAGGATAATTCTCATTTTCTTTACAAACCATTATGAAGGGTTTATGAGTATATACTTCCTCAAAGAAAACATTTATTTTTATGATTACGGATTATATCCATAAATAGTTCAATTTATGTTAAGTGTTTTACAAGTATGGAATTATGTATTTTAATTCATAAACTAATCTAGTTTATGCCATTGTTTAGAAATAGCGCCTAATGGGAGGAATAGAAACTGTATCAATGCACGCACTCCATGTAGGGATTTCCCTCCTGCTCAAGATAATTATTGTGGAGATAGAGATACAACTGGTGCTGATCAACTTATTACCATTCTGGGACAACTCACTCAGGTTATGAATAATAACATTACTCGTATGGAGCACCCCGATCCGCAACGTGGAGGATCAATATTAGATCGTTTCATGTGGAAACAACCGCCAACATTTAATGGGGGTACACATCCATTAGTATCTGAGAAATGGATAAACTCCTTAGAGAAAATATTCGATGCCTTGGGGAGTAGCGAAAGGGAGAAGGTTATCATGACAGTTTACCGCCTCACTGGAGATGCTGATCAATGGTGGTCATTGATTAGAAACACAAAGGAAGATGATGAAGTATCAAACATGTAATGGAGGGAGTTCAAAGAGATTTTCTTAGAAAAATACTTTCCTCGTGACCATCGAGTAGATATGGAAAGGAAATTTCTGAGTCTGAGACAAAAAGAGGATGAGAATGTCACAAAATATGAGGCCAACTTTACAAGGTTAGTGAGGTATGCTGCAGATAATATATGTAACCCAAGAAGTAAGATCTATCATTTCTTTGATGGGTTAAAATAGTTTCTCCGTTGAGAATTAGTATCACAATCTTTCTCAATATATGAAGATATAGTCTCGTGTGCTATCAAGACAGAAAAGGAATTCTCTAAATCTTCTGACAATAAAGTAAAGAAAGAGAAGAAGAGAACGGTGGAACAAGAGACAGATAAATGGAAAAAGGGAAAGTAGTATTTTCCATTATGTGATAATTGTGGGAAGAATCACCTTGGTACTTGCCTAAAAGGAATGAGAGTTTGTTATAAATGTGGAGAAAAAGGTCACCAGGCGCGTGATTGCAAAGGAAAGAAAGAGGCTATCAATGTTGAATGCTACAATTGTAGGGAAATGGGGCATTATGCAAATGAATGTCCTAAGCGTCAGGGAGACTTACCTCATAAAAGGACAAGGGATCAAGGACAATCTTATGTTGTTACTATAGTTGAAGTGGAATAATTAATGTATTGGTGCTTTTGGACTCAAGGATTATATTCTGGTTATAAGAATAATGTGATATATATAAGGATTGTACTACAGTACTTGTTGTTTTCATTAATGTTTTAATATGATGAAGGTAATCATATTTTTAGTATGTGACAATAAGAGAAACTTTACTTTTTTGGGGAATCTGAGGTTACAATTTATTTTGGAATTTAGAGACCTTTTAGAGAAAGTCTAGACAGAGGTATTTTGGATAACTATAAGGGTTGGAATGGATTAATTTGAACCTTGGATAGTATTATTTAAGGTTAAAACATTTCTGAATATTATTTTTGGAATATTAAAATACTATAGTTTTAGGAAAACGACAACCTGCAGGTTGGGGGATTACCCGTCGCGTCGGACAAAGCTGTAGAAATCGAACCCACAACCATAGTGCGACAGGCCTTTATTACCTACCACTAGCCTACAGGAAGTCCCTGGTTATTAAAAAAACTAGTTTTCCTATTCTAAATGGTATGTGTTAATATTTTGAACCTTGTACGATTAGGATAAATATAATATTTTTGAGTTCTATTATCTTTTAGAGTGAAAGATGGGTTTGTGGTAAAAAAATTTAAAGAATGAAAGTCTACATGACAAGTATGTATATTCCCTTACGTTCTTATTAAATCTCCTAAATAAATTCCTCAACTTTATAAATGTTAACTTAAAACAAAAACGTTGCCGGTTAACTTTTCCAACTGGGGTTTCAATGACCGTTTAACCAATCACAAGTTTGTGATTTTCTTATGGTTAACTTTCTCCTAATCCAATTTTCTACAACTCTCTATCAGACCTTGATGGTTTGTTTTTCTTCCACATCCATATTTTCATATAATCCTAGTATGGGCTATATCGGGTGACCTTTGTACTTATCCTTCTTTCTTTTAAAGTTATATTTTTATTAACCTTATTTACGATGTGGGTTTTCCACAAAGGTATTTTATATTTTCAACCTTTTACTTTCAAAGAAAAATTTCAAATTGCAAGGATGCAATTTATTGAAGGAGGGGAGAATGTAACACCCCAAGCTACCATGATACGCTTCTCTTTCAATAATTTAATAGCTTGCATTGTACGCAAGTTCGAGATTCTAACACACCGTGACCAATCAAAATAGACATTATGAATAGTAATACAGAATTTTTGAAATTATATATATTTTATATTTCAAAATTGACTTCATTTTTGTATTCGTAATATCGAAATTACCCTAAGTTGAATTTTTTGTAATTTTCTAAGAACTTCCAATTTTTTATGAATAGTGAAAAATACTTAAAACAATTTTTTTAATAAAAATAATTTATAGTGATAAATTATACTATTGAGTGGTTTTAAAGTATAATTAGAATATATTTTTACCATTTTATCCAATGGTGGTCATTAGAATTAATTTCACTTTGAAATTGGACATAAACAATTGTCAATCTTTTGATATATATTGTTTCTTAAAAACACGCTATTTATTGTGACAGTGGGAATTAATTATAAAATTAATTACTGAAACTTATATGTTTGGAATTTTGTAAAATAGACATAATTTTTGAATTCGGAATATCAATTATATCTTAAGGTGAAATTTTGGCATTGTTCTAAAATACATCAATTTTGATGAATACTGAAACCACTAAGTGGTAGTTAAAAAATTGATTTTTCATTTAAATGACACATTACCACTTCTGTTATTTGATTTTCAAAAATCCTACATACATGGTTGTCATTAAGAAGTAAAATTTTGTTCAATGGGATTAAAATAATTTTTTGGTGAATAGTAACTTTTAAGTTTAATTAATTGCGATTAAAGATAATTAGTGTAATTTAAGGTAAAGATAATGTTATAATAATATGAAATGATCTTTACACTTGTCCTTACCCTATTGGATAAGTCATGTCCGACCAATAAAATAAATGGGTCAACTTGGGGACGGCATGGAGCCACTTTGGTAGGAAAATGACATTAAAAACTTTTTATTTAATGTTAAAATAAAAATGTCACAAACATGAGTTGTTTTACTAAAACAATTTTTAAATGGGGTTATACAAGTCATATGTTTGACTATAAATATTCATTATAAATCTAAAAATATTTCCTACATCATGATATTTGTTTTATAATTTTTAGACATTAAATAAATTAAATTATTTATGACACCATGATGATGCAGCGATTACCTCATTAATTAACAATTTAAATAAAATAAAAAGATAATGTAAAATCTAAGACATACACTTGTCAAAAACCTATTGGATGAGTATATTTCGAACCCTTATCACCTTATCCTTGAAATATATAAGTGTGGGACCTTTAAAATCCGAAACTCATTATATAATAAAGTAACATTTCATGACTTTCCAAGAGTGCCCCTCCTCTCCTCTTATAAAAGGCCCCCACCACTTCTCCGCCGCTGTGACCATTATTTGAGTTTCGGCTTCCTCAACAAGCCATAACTTTTTTTAAAAGAAAAATAAATACCATGTTTTACTTTTCTTTTATTTTGGTATTGAAAATGGTTTTGATAATGTTTTTATTATATCAATGTGTTGTATTTATATCTTGTGATTGAAGTGTGGAAATATTATGTTTCCTTTATGCATGTTTTATGTGATACAATTATGTTATGGTTTATGATATGTTTAAACCTGTTCATATGAGGAATGCATTGAACTTAATAAGTGACCGGTGGAGCCCGCTATAGCTCCTTGATGCATCGGCAGGTCTCATGAGACAAACTAGTGTCTTGGCATGAGGTCTTGACAAAATCTTATTTGTAGTCTTGGCACGAGGCCTTGGCTACGTGGTTATGATAGTCTGGCATTATGCATTCCATCATTATGAAAATGGTTATTGATATTGCATGTGATTATTCGACCAGTATAATATCCATGTGAAGAAGTAAATGGAATTATCATATTTTACTTTTTCCATATTATGTTGAAGTTCAAGTTTAAAAGGCTTTTTTTTAGTTATACATTGGCTTAAATTTATATGTTTATTGATGAAAGATTCCGCTATATTATTATCCTTACTGAGCATCTTAGCTCACCCATTTCAATGTTTTAATATTTTCTAGGATGTGAAGAATTATTTTATGAATGACCTGAAGGGATAGTCAGAAGAGGATATGAGTGTGGACTATAGAGACTTTGTTATTGTAGTTTTTCACTTTATGATGTAATGTAACATTTATGAATGTATCTACTGTTTCCAAGGATAATAAACTAATCGGTATTTCGAGACTTGATCTTTTGTGATCATGTCAATGTTATGCAATAATGCACCGACTCTGGGTAACTGGGGTTGGGGCGTTACATTTGGTGCATGTTTCAAATGAATCAGGACTACTTTAAGGGTTTTCATTTCAGACTCTTCTCTTTGAGATATGTTTTGTATTATACACCCATATTTTTTTATGTTGTGATTATACTATCTAATTGGGATATTAAATTATAAAATAATGGAAATTTATGTTTAGTTTAAATCTATATCATTCAATAGGTTCTGATTTAAATGCTCCTCATATTGTAAGGTTTTTTGTTAACTCAATTCTCGTTCATTGAGTAGTAATATTTCGCCCTGAAAATATTTCATATAGGTTGGTTAAATGATTCCATATTATTTAATTTTGTGTGATTTTATTTTTTTATATTATTAGGTTTATATTTTTACCATATAAAGACATTATAAAAAGTTTCTTACTAAATGATCTATGTTATCCCTAAGAGAATTTGGTATCTCAAATATCTTTCATTGAGTTATATGGTTTCTTTTGAAGTTAGTTATTCAATATTCTATATATTAATTTATTTATCATTTTATAAGATTCCATCTTTTATACTTTTTTTCTGGAAAATTTCTCTTTTGATTAAAATTCTACTACTTGATTATTATTTTACCTAAAATAATAACATTATCAAGAACGAACCTACAACATTAATTATATATTTACTTCAAGTCCATGTTTTCACTTACTTTCAATTTTACCCTTTAGATTATTTAAATCATAGTATGTATCAATTTATTTAATCCTCATACTATTCCTTACCACTTTTAAAGGATAAGTTTTATTATCCCTTTTTTCAATTTTTTATCAAAAAAGGTATTTCAAAATATGAAAAATTATTTTCCTTTAAAAATTAAATGTTTTAACTTTGGATTCCATTTTCCTCCTTATATTAATGGAGATATTTTTATAATGTTATTATTTATAAACCAACCTATAAAATATTTTATGTACTTCATTTTTATGTGATTAAATTTTGAATTGATTGATCTAGTTTATGTGGTTATTTGTGTAATACCTTTTAAAATGTAATAAAAACCATTCTTATTTTAGTGTTTTAATTACATGATGATTATATGTTTTCTTATGGAACACATGTATGGTTAATATTTAAGTGATATGTGGTACCTATATATATCTTCAATTTATTGGGATAAGATTTAAAAATCATGAGATAATTTTGAAATTAGTAGTGATAATTGATCCAAAATAGTAAATAGGTTTTGATACCTGATCTGAATTGGGAATCATGTTTTGATGCTTGGTCTACTATGTGAAAAAGGTTGTGATTCTTAATATACTTTGGAAAGTAAGTTGTGATGTATGATCTAAAATTTTGAGGTTATATACTTATGTTGGTTCCCCACTATTTTGATATGTGACTATGTTATTCCCATGGCTCATGATTTATATCTCACATTTTTAATGGTTTTACATAATTTTATATTTCTAATATTTTGCGATTATTGGTTCACTTATTACATAATATGAATAGTTTGTATGATTATTTTTTAATTTTACTTATAGATATACCTCTTTATTATGTTTTCCCATATGATTATTTCCTCACCGTGGGAAACATATTGATATGTTTATTATTCTATTACTATGTGCTTGAGCTCACCTTTGTCTTATGTTTCAATTTCCCCAAGTCAGAAGGATGATTTTAACTTTTAAGAGATATAGGATAAGATATAGTAAGGTGAAATAATGGGTAAATGTTCATAGTAATTTAAAAATAAATCCTTTATGTGGATAGTCTCTAAAGAAACTAAACCTTTTGATTCTCATAATATTGAGATTATTCTGTAATGTAGTGTATTAATTAAGTAAATTATTTAAATAAATGCATGTTTAGAATGGGATTCCTCAGTAGGTATTATAGTAAAGGTTTAGTTATTTATCGAGTTTAGTCCTGTTATATTTGGTGTTCAGGTTAGAGAAACATATTGAAAACCCTAGAGATTAGTCTAAGTATAGGTTGATATCTTGGAATGTCAGTAATGCTTTTTGTATTCAGTTTTGCAAGAAAAATATCCCTATATGAATAATAAAAAGTGGATGTGGCTATGGAATATATTCACCTAGGGGTAATAAAATTGAAAATATTTGGTTGACCATTATCTCAATCATTACTCTGATGCATGATGAGTGGTACTAAGACAAAAACCAGCTGGACACTATCATGGGATATGAATTAGTTGAAAATTTTCTATTTACAAACCGTAGTGAAGGATTGATTTCCTTGCTAATTTGAGGGAATGATATGATAATTATAATATAACACATATTAATGTAACCTATTTTAATCTAAGATTGATATAGGTTAAACTAAAACAATTATAATATAATTTAATAATGGAAAATTATGAAAAAATTTAAGGCTAACACTGTTTTATGTTATTGATTATGATAATAAACAATATTTTTAAATGTTCATATCTCATGTTAACCCCATTTAGTTTTTTATAAGGTTTTAACTAGAAGGAAATGAGTTAACAATGGGTGTGGGGGATAATTCATTGACTGTCTCAATGATCGACCCATTATAATGGCATATGGATAGAGAAATATGGTGATTCTTCCAAACTGACTATCACAAAATATTATTAACAATATACTCATAGTTGAAATCCTGAGTTCACCAAAGATGATATGGAAAAAAACTTATGAATATTTAGGAAATAATGATGATGAAAGAAGGAATATTCAACCACACATATATATAAAATATAATACTAATCACTATGAAAATTTCCTTAAGTGGATTATAAGATGATTTACTTAGAGAATATGGTGTCCTCAAGAATAAAAATATCATAGAAAATTGAAGAGTAAAATTATAACTATGCGACTTGAAAACAATAATTTAAAATCAATACTATTGGTTTAATTACATAAGTGTGAAAAAACTAGACATTATCTAATTCCATGTCATAATCCAAGGGATGATGAAGATGATAGTAATGAAAAAACACCATGACAAAGGGAACATGGTGGAGCCTTTTCAATGACTAAAAAATGAGATAGATTATGATAATTAAATCCCTCGATTTAGAGTTGTTAATATAGGATCTTTATTATAGACCCTCTATGTTTCTTATAATTTTTTCTATGTGTTCCACCTTCGATGTTTTGTTTATCAAATAAAATATATAGTAGTATGATGGATTCTTTTTCAAATTTAATTTTATAGAGATAAAAGTCATATTGTGGGTCCATTAGGTTCATTTGATGTTATTTTGTTAATTTTTTAACTATTTTACTATATAATTCACATTCACTAATCATTTTTATATTCCCCACAAAATTATCATTATTGAGAAATAGATTGGGTGAATGACTTGAACTGGTAGCTGTCACGAATAGATCTCGACATCACTATAATAATAGATGACAATAAGGAATAATATTCACAATTTACCTTCAATAACTCACTTATGTGAGTAATCCCCAATGTTTCTACATAATTTTAAAGAACTACGATAATTGTGGATATAGAATACAACCTCCCTTTACTTCCATTGGTGCAAAAAGACTTGGTGGATAGGTTAAAAATGGGGAGCTCTCCTGGTTACCTTGGGGAAGGAAGAATTTCTATAATCTAGTCAATACCATAGAGAATGAGATCCCAATAAAAAAGTGAGGGAAAAAAATTTAGTATTGAAAGGACTTGTTTTTTGGAACCTGGATATCTACCTAATTCATACATGGTGAAGGAATCCATCCCCTATCAACCTTTTGTTGAGAAACCTTCACAAAGCTGGGAGCACCTGGACTAGCATTACAAAAAAGTGAGGAGATGAGTGTTAATCTGTTGAAGCTTACAAAAAGGTAAGGGATTAGTTGGATATGGAGAATTCTAGTGTGTTGGAGTTGGATACTATAGAAAGCACTAGGAGGGGCCTAGATGTGGATCTTAAAGAAACATATGAGGATGAGGATTATTCAATGTCAACTTCATTGTTTGACCTCAAATTTATGTTGACACCTCCAAGTTGATGTACTATGGGAGATGAGAGACAAGTTTGTGTGTTTTATTTATTATTAAAATAATGAATTATATTTCATACGTCAAATCAATTTATGGAAATTCTTTCACTACATGTCTGACTATGAACTCAGTGAAAAAAATAAGAATTGAAACCAAACCATGGGAGGTAATTAACTCAAATGGCCAGGAATAAACACAATATTTTATTTATTCTTATCTTTATTGAATATATATTATTGATAACTTATTATAAAAAATTAAATATCAAGTCATATTATAGACCTCGTTATATAATTTTGTTAGTAAGTAATAATTAAAATTTCAACGATGAAACTTACATAAGGTGGGGTGGAGGAGACTGTAACTATATGATATTTCACTGTATATTATCCATAAATAATTAATATATTAAATATAATGTTTCATACATTATACTCAAATAAAATTAAAAAACGTGATATATTTTAAATATTAAAAACTAATGTTAAAACATATCCACTAATTTAGTTAGTATAAAATGATGTAACTATTTTAAAAAGTCAATAAAGAAAGTTGGAAGAAATGAAATCTCAAAGAATAAGTCTTCCTTATAAATATCAATTTTATAATATCATAAGTGAGTTAGCTTTGATAGGGTTTTACTTAGAATAATACCAAGAAAAAATAGAGTAAATATGAAACTGCATACAAGGGAAGTTCAAGCACATAGAGAGTGACATAAGGTCTATGATAGTTGAACCACTACTTGAATTTACAACATGATATTACCATATTCTTGGATATTATTTAGAGATTATAAGAGTTTATATAAGTATAAATTACGATGATATCAACATGAAATTAAATATTTATATATCTTGATGTTTTATTCTTTTTTAAGGTTCATTCGTTCATAATTTACTTTATGCTAAAAAATATATTTTAATGAAATTGGAGTTTTATTTCTAGGAAATATATTTTTTTTGATTAAATAATAATAAAATCTATTGATTTTATGAATAAAAATTTATAATTGTATTAATAACTAATTTATAGGAAAAATAATAGTTATAATGCCCAAAGTTTTTCTCCTATAAAAATAACTTTTCACTATATGTTATTTTTTTCAATTTAAAATAAAATTTATAAATTTTAGAATATTAATTTTCGAAAAATTAAATACTTTCTCGGTTTTATCATGGAAATATTAGCTTAAGATTTTTTTTCTTTTTTTTATAAAAATTGTTTTTTGGTGAATAGTGTAATATACCGTTTTACTAACAATGAGAATTTTATTCCATTATTAATATATAATTAT
The DNA here is from genome assembly GCA_963277665.1 of Viscum album. Lineage (NCBI taxonomy): Eukaryota > Viridiplantae > Streptophyta > Magnoliopsida > Santalales > Viscaceae > Viscum > Viscum album. The sequence goes on from OY728141.1 coordinate 1,456,344,820, forward strand.
GAAAACTAAATTTCTGAAACCTTTTTCTTTACAAAATATGTATTTTATAATTGATATAATATATTTTTAAATATTTATTATTTTAATAACTATATTTTTTTCTTTTAAAGAAGTGCAATATTTAAGAGATATTTTCGAAACTATGTGCTAAGTTACCATGGGACCAAAGGGGGCAGGTTATTGATATAAAAAAAATATTTAATATTTTATATCATGCACACATAATTTTTCAAAAATAATGAAATAACTTCCAAATGGGGCCCGAGTTCAGAAATGTGAGAGCACTATTAAATCCAAAATGCATGTTCTACCCTAGGTACGAAAAAACCTCTTCCACCATCAAGTGTTTCATAAAATTCTATTTATGGGTAGATTTATAAATTGATATATCTGTTAATTATTTTATTTTTTATTTTATTCACCAGTTCTGAACTCCTCTATATAATAATGGTGATGTCAAAGCCCTAGGGTTAGCTACATAACCCTTGGTATTGAGGGAGGGATATTGGAATACGATTTTTATACTGCTAATAAAAGATTTATATATCTCTTATTCACATTGAAATTCATATAGGATGATGATATGAATAGTCTATTGATACTTTATGTATGGTGATTTTAGGGTGTCCAACTAGGTATTATTATACTCACCCTAATATGGGATCTTCTTATTTGTGTTGTGTCTTAGGAAAATTAAAATCCACTTAATGGAATCCTAAGAGAGTTAAGAGTAGGCGAAGTGTAGTAGATCATGGGTTATACCAGGTATTTTATTTTAAAACAATACCCTCTTTCTTAGAAGGTTGTAATCCTTTTTTAGTTTTTATGGGCTTGTATTTTCCCCTTTCATTCATTCTTATACTTTTTTTCATACACTAATGTGGGATAAATGTTATGAATTCATTATGGTATCAGTTGTGTTTTACGTTTTAGAACCATATGTGTATTTGTATATGTGTGCACATATATAGGTAAATTATTCTAAGATCACTCATGTGTGTTTTATTATTAGTAGATATTTTGTTCCAACACCAAGCCTATAAGTGGTTGGATTAGGGTGTAACACATGGTTTATCGTTGGCCAGGAAGGGCCTACTGGGTCAGGTCTTCATAGAGTTATATTAAATAGGTTCATTTTAGGACCATATTTTGGAGACTGTGAATATGTGAGGATTAGTTTGGAAACTAGCGAAAAAATGTTAAAGTGTTTTAAGCTTGACAATCAGTGTAGGGAATCTAGTGGTGGTGCAGTGACTGACGTATCCATTCACCAGGACTTTGATGGCCTTTTTATTGACTTGGAATATGTAGACACTAGTTAGAGGGGAGATATTGATACATTTATCAGATTGGAATGTATGGTAGTTTATCCATCCAGGAATCCATAGTAGGATTATGATGATGATCCACCAAGTGATGAGGCTTTAATGGAGGGGCATGGACATGAGGTGGTACCACCGAGTGATTTCCAGTCATGCCACCACCTATTGAGTAGCAGGTTATGTTGGTAGTACTATATGAGGATGTGCGTAGGATAAGAAAAATCTATTATTTTAATAGGTAGTTACTTCCTAGGTGACTGGATAGAGGTAGTTACTCATGTTTTTCACTTTGTGAGAAAACCTCCATATCATATAGTGGTCTTAATGGTGAGCCATTTTTAAGGATATTTAGGTTAATGTTAGAGTCTAGTGACTTAGAAAAATGATGATACAACCCTATCTTGGAAAGAGTTTGTGCCTCTATTTAGGGAGGAGTTCTATATAGTAACTATGCGAGCATCACACATCCGAGCCCTCATGTAGCTTCATCAGAGTAGTATGACTATATAATATCATTCATTATGGTTAAATAAATTCTTGGGTTACTATTTAGATGTGGTTTTATATATGTTCTTTTGAGCATAGAACTTCAATAAGGGAATATGTTGAGATATTAGAACTGGAGTGATATCACTTTTCATTTCTACCTGTGTTGGAGTGCTCGAGAAGGCTTTAGTGGTGGGGATATTTTTAACTATGTAGATGCTGAATATTGTTACTTGTAGTGGGAAAACATGGGTTTATACATTAGTATCATGTATCAAACAGTAGAAATTGGGATCCAGGCATGTGATACACTTCAAGAGTTGATCTCACGATAATGGATCTATAGTTTTGGGCTCTTAGGATAGTTCTAGTTAATCGAGAGAGAGTTGGTGTTTCTCTTGCAATGGACCAGGACATATCATACTACATTATCTGACCTACCATGAAATTGATAAAGAGAGGTTTAATGGAACACATAGGAAAATACAATGGCAGGATCAAAGAGGTATTTAGAGTGGTGGATGTGGCAGAGGACTTGGGAGAGAAGTTGGACATGGAATAAAGTTTGACCAGTTTCCAACACTTCCCCTAGGTGGTCCACGCCAGGTTTAGTGAGCTGGTGGATATGGACAAGGATAGATGCAAGAAGAGGAAGATTATAACCATGAAACTCTAGGTATTATTAGAGGTATTATCTTTTTATTCTCTACTTTAGTTGCGTTATTTATAAACAAATGTGCAATCCAATATTTTGTTTCCACTTCTACTGTTCAAGATTAAAGATTCCAATTGACCCCTTAGCTTGAACAATGTACTTGGAGACTCTTACCGAAAGAGATTCAATTATCAAAGAATTATTTCAATATTGTGATCTAACTCTTGGAATATAGATCTTGTTGTGGAATCTATTTTTATTAGTGATGACGCCTTATGATGTCATCTTATGTATGGGATGTCAATCCATAGGTCATTCCCATTTTGACTATTTTAGGCAGAGGATGTGGTGTGTTTTCATGGATGGGATGAGGTTTTACACCATATGTGAGAGGGAAACCTAGTTCAATTAGGATGGTATCATATGTTGGAGGATATATCTGATTAATCATCAGTTTGTTAGTATTAACGTTGGAGTAGTGGATACAATGGGATTTTAGCTTCCTATAGTTGTTGTAGAGTATGAGGACGTCTTTCTAGAGGAGGTTTTGGTATTACCTTCCCATTGAGAGATAAAATTATATATATAATTGAACTTCTGGAATACATATATATCTATTACATCATATCACATGTCTCTCCTATATCTTCATGAGACGAAGGTGTAGTTGGAGGACTTGAATTGGAAGGGATATTTCAGACCCACTATTTCCCTCTGGGAAGCCACACTTTTTTTCTCCAAGATATATGATGAGAGATTGTATTTTTTTAGATAATCATCATCTGAACCAGGTGACTGTGAAGAATAATTACCAACTACCTAAGATTGATGACTTATTGAACTAATTTAGATAGGTGAGATGGGTCTTGAAGATTGATATTAGATCAGGCTATCACTAGCTATGATTAGGGGATAAGGATATACCTAAGGAAATATTATGAAGTCATTATGGTAATTATAAGTACTTGGTAATTAATTTTGGTGTGATTAATTCCCCAACGATATTATTAGGAATCATAAATTGGATAATTTAGCCTTTCTTAGATAGGATTGTGGTGGTCTTAATCAGTGACATTCTAGTGTACCCAACGTATAAGGAGGATCATATGCGACACTTAAGGATGACTATGGATATACTCTGAGATCACCGAATTTATGTGAATATCTAGAAGATTTAGTTATGGATTTTAGAAGTCCACTTTCTAGGACATGTCACCTCATAAAAGGGTGTATAAGTGGAATTGGTGATGGTTGAGGTAGTTTCAGCTTAAGAGCCACCTAAGACCAGGATGCAGGTGAATATATTCCTTGGTTTGGAGGGATACTATAAGTGGTTCATGATATATTTCTATAGGAAATAAAAAACCATGACTAATTTGACCTAGAATGGCTATCCTTTCATTTTTATGGATAGGTTCTAGCATTCCTTTCAGGAGTTTTGGAAGAGGTTGATGAGCACAGAATCTTATGATTTATAGAGGAGGGTGTTGGGTATATATTGATCTGTGATACCTCAGGGATCGGTGTTGGTTGTTTTATTAGGAATATGTAGGTATAGATTTATTATGGGTCTTGAAAGTTGATAAATCCCGAGTATAATTTCAAAAACAATGATTTAGAGCTATAAATGGTAGTATTTTTCTAGAATATGTTGTGAAAATACATTATGGGAGAGCAGTTTATCATCTATTTAGACCACATGAGTCTCATGTTTATCATCTCATAGGATGATCTTAACTTAATACATAGTCTATGGATAGATTAATTCCAAGATTATTAAATTGAGATAGTCTATACACCTGGTAAGGATAATGTGGTGGAAGATGCTATCAGTAGAAGATCTTGTTCACAATTTTTTACTGAGGCATTAGAGAAATTAACATCATTTTAATTTTACTTAGTGGAAGAGGATAGTGAATATTACTTCCATTTTATGATTTTTACCCAAACACTTCATACTTTGATATGGTATATATATTATACATTCATTATGGAACCTGTTTTGTTTTAGCTTTTAGCACTGCATGGGTATTTGGATATGTGTGCATGCAAATAGGTACCTTAGTCTAAGGACACCCAGGTATGTGCTATGCATGCCTAGTACTTTTTTCCACCTCTGGACTATTAGATCTAGGATTGGAGTGTCACAAATGGATTATAACTATTTAGGTAGGCCCTTATGATTAAATTCTTGATAATTATAGTTTGAAAACCTAGATTTAATATTTAAAACAGCAGTAATTTTTTCTAAAAATTGTTTCAATACATTATAATTTATTATAGTAAAATTAATTTTTAGCTCTTTTCGATATTGAATCTGAAAAAAGGATTTATAATTTAAAATCCTTATTCCCGATTTATCTAATAAGGTTCACGTTATTTTAGTCCTAAATATTCTGTTATAGCAAGTAAAAACTAGTTACCCTGGAAAATGCTAAATTGGTGGAAGTAAGAATTAAATGGGTAAAGGGATTAAAACATGTTTAAAAAAACATGGTTACATGTTTTTAAAAATTATATATTCCCCATCCCATTATTTTTCAAATATTGTATCTAATTTCCTTGAGAGTGAATTTACATTATTTAAAATTTTGGGTAATTACAAAAATGTTATCCTTTTCACTTATAATAGGGGATCTCCTCTCCTCACATTACCTCACATCATAACCCCATATTTTCATCCCAAAATATACCCAAAAGAATTATAAAAATTCATATACATCATAAATAATTTCTAGTATTCTAAAAATACCACCCCTTAAAGGCTTAATCCCCTTCACAAAAAAGATAATCCCAAAATTAAGGTATAATATCCTAACCTCTCTTTCTCATTTATATTTATTTTTGTGAAATAACTTTCAAAATGTAATTAATACATAATAAAATGATAACATAAACATCATAAACATTCTAATATTCTATTATAATTATGGTATAACCACTAACTACCTTTTCTATTTTATGTTTGTAAAAAATGAAAACATCTAATGTCCATATGTTAATACTACCACCTCTATGAAGAAATGAGTTCAATTTTAAATATTTATCTTTATGTAGGGATATAGGATTGTTTTAAAATAATAAATATTTTTTTTTACAATATTAATAATATTTTGGTAAAACAAATTTAATATCATCTTAATGATATGAATGATAAATAATCATTTTAAAATTAAATATCTTAAACAATTGAACTAAGAGGGAAAATAATTTTTTTAACCTATAATTGTATATTATATATAAATTATTTTCTTAATTATTTATAATTATAATATATAAAATTAATAAACACATTTTTATATTATTATGATACTAGAATTATGATATTTAAACTAAATCACTTCATAATTATTAATTAATCATTTTATGTTCAAATTTTGGTTAGTTTGGCCGCATAATTGAGAAATGATATGAAATTATGTTGTGGATGATTATACAAACATATTTAATGGTGTAATATGATATAAATATTTAAATAATATTTTTTATTTTTTTAATGGTTATATAAAAATTTAATTTATTTATAAATAATAAAACATTCCTAGGTTAAAAAACACCAAAATATACTTGTTGTCGATTTCAACTTCTGTGATAAAGACTATATCGATCATGAAAGTAATTTTAAAATTAATAAATTATTATATATAATCCATTAATATAAGTATAATAATATTTTAATGATGAACCTTAAAATAAAAATTAATTCCAACACTGCCCCTACAAAACTAGTATAAATGTTTAAAACTATAAACACTCACTATGGTAAATATTTAAAAAATAACCAATATATATATATGGGAAGATTATAAATGGGGATTATAAATTTTTATAGTTATGAATATTTTTCTTGGGTATTTAATTAATCAAACAATATTTATTCTAGATATTTGGTGTTAGTGAAGAATGAATAGAGACCAAGGTAGGGGTTTTCATCTCTAATTTCTATCTCTACAACATATTTTTTACTGTTCGGAATTTTTTTATGTGGTGTATCTAATAAAAAATTGATATATTATATCATAAAATACCTTTTTTTATGTTAACTTAATTTCAATTTAAATATATATATTTCAAGTGGATTTGATTTAAAATATTTTCAAGTTGTAAGGGGTTTTATTAAATCAAATATCATTCAATGATTTTTACTTGTTCTTCTTTAAAATATTTCAAATAAGTTGGGTAAATTGTTTTCTATGATTTTATTATGTGTAATTATATCTTTGAATTTTGGTGGTTTAATTTTTTACCACATATACTACATTTCAAATGTTTCTAACCTTGTGAACATTGTTTTTTGCAAGAGACTCTGATAACTAAAATATATTTCTTTGAGTAATATGGTTTATTTTGAATTTTACCTTCAATATTATATTTACTAATTGATTTACCCTTTTACATAATTTTCCCTTTAATTTTATTTGGTGAAATGACTTTTTTTATTCAAAATTTCCTAATTTATTTTATTCTCACTTAAAAGTATAACCTTATCAAGAATAAACCTCTATCTATTAATTTAATTTTTGGTTTAAGTTCATGATTTCATTTACTAAAACCCTTCTATTTTCATGTATTGAAATCCAAGTATGTATCAATTTATTCTATAATAATACTTTCATTTTACACTATTAAAAGATATGTTTTATTATATCCTTTTTCATTGTGGGTTTTCAACAAAGGTATTTCATAATATCAAAAGTTATTTTCATTTCAAAAATTAAGTGTTTTAACATTGTATTATATTTCAGTCCTTATCTAAAGGGAGATATCTTTTACAATGATATGGTTTATGAAAAATCCACTAAAATATTTTATAATGTTCCTCTTTGAGTGATTGAATTTGTTATTGATTTATCAGGTTTATGTGGTTATTACTATGAATCAATTTAAAATGTAAAAATAAACCCATTCTTATTCTGATACTTCAATGATGTGATGAATATATATATTATTATGTAAAACATGGATGTTTAATCTTTAAGTGAAAGATCAAATTTATATATCCCTTCAATGCATTGGGTAAGGATTTATATCTCATGAGATAATGTTGAAAATATTAGTCATGATGGATCCAGGATGAGAAATAGGTTTTGATGAATAATATACTATGGGAAATTTGTTTTGGTGCATGATCCCCTATTGGAAATAGGTTTTCATGTCTAATCAACTATGGGACACAAGTGGTGATTCTATATCCACACTACTGACTTTCTATACTGATTTTGAGGACCAACTATTCTTAAATGTGACTATGATATGTCCATGGTTCATGATTCATATCTCATGTTTTCATAGTTTTTTGTCCATGTTTTATGTTCAATCATATGTGATTACTTGTTATCATATTATAAAATATAAATAGTTTTTTATTATTACATGTTCTTTTAATAGGATATTTCTCTCATATTTATATTGTCACGTATGCTTATTACCTCACCATGGGTAACATGTTGATATGTTTATTATTCTCTTACCATGTAGTTGAGATCACTCTTTATTATTCTTCAATTTTTACAAGTCGTGATGATGAGTTTAACTTATGATATATCTATGAGAATATCTATTAAGATAAAATAATGGGAAAATGTTCACAAGAATTATGAAATAAGTCACTTATGTTTATATTCTCTAAAGATAGTAAACCTATTGATTCATAGGATATTTATTTTATTATGTAATTCAAGGTTTAAATTATGAAAATGATGTAAAATAGAGTCATTTTTATCTTGGTTAACCTGATAAATAATTAATAATCCACTTACAATTTCCTTTAAAATATCATATAATTTCTTAAAACCATAGTTTGGTCTCATCCACCAATTTTTTTATTGTATTAATTTAATCGATGATAGGAAAATGAATGATTCTTCTCCTTAAAACATGTTATTTTTGAATTCATAACATTAAACCAGGATGTAGCTTCCTCTATCTTCTAATAGTAGATACAACAAAATACTTATCTAACCCCCCACATAAAGTATGGTCATTTTTCATGAAACCACCTCATATTGAGAGAAATAATGACATAATTTCATCCTTGGTGACCATTAGAAACTATAATAAATTTATTCATACCAAGCTTTAATAACTTGTGTAAAATCACAAACCATAGTGAAATATGATAATCAATGTGTACTGAAGACACAACCACAATGTGGTTTCTCAAAGAACTCTTTTTTTCCTATATTCTCCCAAAACACACTTCCAATCATATTAATTGTACCTACCAAACCTCAAAAACTATTATATAGATGTTAAAAAAATCTATGAATTCACATTATGTTCAAATTAAATGATTATAATCCTTGAGAATCAATGAAAAACTAAAATGATCTAATCAAAATGAAAAACATAGTCACATATATGAACAATATGAAATAATTCCTTCACCTTTAAAATAAGTTGAAACATAATACATCAACTAAAGTAAAACAAAGAAACATGATTTAATGTTTTAAAAAAACTATTGGTAATGAAATCAAATATCTTACTCTCTCTCTCTCTCTTATATACAATCCTCCTTGCCACTATGTCTCCACATGTCATAAACTAGTAGAATAACTTATCGTTACAAGACCTTTCTAAGAGGATCTTGTATATCCACCAATAATTCCAAAAAGGGTTTATAGTCCTCTAAATCCATCTCAAAAAAATAAATAACCTTATATTAATCATGAATATATTCTTAAATCTATGATATATGGAAGACTCTATAAACTCACTCCATCCTTGGTAGAAAATTCAACCAGTACATAACATCCCTAATCCTCCCAAAATCTGAAATGGTCTAGAAAAAAATTATAAATCTTAGTAAATTTACTAATACTCAACTTCCAATGAAAATGGGAAAACTTTAATAGAACATGATAACCAAAGTTGAAGTCCAATGATGTCCTCCTATGATTTTCATAATTTTTAAAACAATCCCACACATCTTTCATCTTCCCTCAATTCATTGGAACATTCAATTTATTACTCTACACAAATTTAAGTCAAATAATAATTTTATTAACAACATTAGTATAGTAACTAACTTATTCACATGACTACACATATCATGTTTCAAATTGGTCCAATATAATGGATGAGTTATATCTATTATTAGGTAATCTCAACTAATTAAAGAGGCTTTAGTCATGATTTTATTAAATTATGAACACATGAATCTAACATTTTATCTAGTATATGAATAATACATTCCATATTCCCACCTATATATATATGAAATTATATACTAGTGAAAATATAAGTGAAAAAATAAAATTTTAATCCTTTCATTATAGTCAATGTAAAATGAGAATCTCATTTTGAGATAATCATCAACTGAAAAAATTGAGTCACAATACTTCCTCAATAAAAATACTTGGATACATGTACACTACATATAACTCCTTAGTTCCTAAAAAATGGGAATAAATTAATTAAATGATATATAAAAACACATATAGTGTCATATTATAATGCCTCGTCCCATCTAGACCAGAGCCGGTGAATTACTAATTACATAGGCATGATTACAAGGAATAAAATTCTGAAGGACCGAGTAGATTAGTATTATTGAAGAAACTAGATACATAAATGTAACTCATATTAAATTTTTAAAGGTAAAAAAACACATAACAAAAACTAAAATACTGCATCCATGATAACTCAATAAATGTTCTCCTCTTTATAACCTTTTGAAGTTAAAAAAATGAAAGGGGTGAGCTCAAATTCTCAGTAAGGGTTACAAATAGAAAATCATGAATCAATAATAACTGAATCATAAAAATTTAGGCATAGTCAATATGGATTGGTGAATAAATGAAGGACCCACCCCTTTAATAAATAGAGAATGAAAATACATCCATAGGTTTGTCATAGTAAAAACCTCATGGATAGTAATAAATGAAAATGAATAAAGAGACTGCTTATTAATTGGACTTCATGTATATGGAACATGATACCACAATACCATCGAAATGGTTTATGTCTATTTTTATAACCCGTTTGATTTTTGGAAACAAACTTGAAGGGTTTGTCACCAACTGATTTGTCTCATGAGACCTGTCGATGAATCGAGGGGCTATAGTAGGCCCCACCCACCGCTGCTTGTCCAAAGAATTCTTTATACATAGATTTAATTAAATTACAATATGACTTCTCAATATCGGTATATATTTGATGATACTGATTCATCAAAGGATTTTTACATAAATAAAGATACTTATAAATGAGACCATTGAAAATTTCTTGAGGAAATAATCCTTAAACATTCCAAAGTGTCTCGTACCACCTTGAAACACTAAAATCATAATCCCTTATAATATCATGAGAATAAGGAGACTCTTTATATTATATAAAAAATGGCAGTAAATACACCACACGAAATAATTTAGTGTTGAATAATGAATATATCTCATAAAAGTTAATGTGAGATGAGAAAATTCATTTTTTACTTTGGAAAGAAGAGTTATTTTGGAAAATCATTTATATTTTCCATGAAATCAGATTTTAAAAATTAATATACAAGAAAAAAAAAAGACTAGGACATTGAAATTATATTTTAGTCATAAGTTATGTCCCACATAAGTTAAATTGTGTAAAAATTGTTCATAATAATCTTTAGAAATAAAAAATTTTAGAGCATTTAAAAGAAAGTATTAAAGTGAATTTTAAATAGGAAAGGACATTTTGTTCTATTAAATATAGAAATGATCCAAGATAATTTTTTATGATGAATTGTGTGTTTTTATAAAAATAATGGTGTCTTAAAAAATATTCTGGTGTTCACTTTAAAATGGGAAAGAATTTGAAAATATCCCTTGAATCGGGTTTGTTTATCGGGATAAATTTTTTGAATGATCCTTTTAAAACACACAAATACCCATAAAATAAAGAATTAGTTTGTATGGTAAACATATATAATAAATTAAAACAGAATTTATGCGGAGTACATAAGAATAAATAAGAATTTTATTGAGGAAATTAGAGAATAGGAGTAACCAGAATGAGAATGGAGGTTTAGGTAGAAATCCAATACCACTTTGTAATCCATCGATTTGTATGCCCCATAATTAATAAAATTTAAAATATACATTTAATACCATTAAAATAAATATATTCAAGATGTTTTACATCAATGGGTGGTATACATACACCATACACAAATATTATTCGTGAATACGGAAAATCTCACAAAAATTGAAGTGAGATGAAGAAACCCCTTACAAACATTTAGGCTTGGTAATGTGTGTTATTGCAAGGCCATAATGAGATGTAATGGGGTATAACATTATTTATATATCATAAGGGTAGTATATGGGGGGTTAAAAAACATACCCCATCATTAGGAATTAAAATTAAAAGGGCACAACATAGGAGAAATTCTTCGAAAAAAGTGAGAGAGAGGATCCCTTACCTTATGCTCGAAGGTATTCTTGGTTGTTCTTAACGACCTGAATAATCAAATTTAGCTTCATTAATTAATTATTACAAAACCTCATAATCATTTAATCAATATTTTATAACCTTATTAGGTTTATTAATGTCATTTTTGATGGGTTTATGAGATTAAATTTTATTGTTTTCGAAGCATTTCCTTACTTGGTTTTCATGATCCATTTACTTGTATTCATGAATGGAAGTTAATTTGAAATGCAGTTAAACATTCATATTTGTTAATATATAATATTAGTGAAATTTAAGAGATATAAATTTTCTTATAATGATTCTGTTATATACCATGAGGATGACTCATTTGATGAGTTAATGTTGAATGCTTGGATTATCTTGGCGGTTCTGTGCACAATGAACTTGTTTTGTATTATTATTACATATTATGAATGTGTAAGGATTTAAGAACATTAAAAAAGATAAAATAAATATATTATGATATGGTTCAACCATTGAAATGGTTTCATGACCATAACTACATATACTAATGCAAATTGAAAACTCGTCTTTCTTGAGTGTGATAAATTGACAAATCTCGGACGGTGTTTTCAATTATAGTATAAAAGGAAAGGAAGAAAAGATATTATGATAAAATATTCCATTAGCATAATGAAAATTCAGTAAATGTATGGTAATGTAATTATCAGGGAATTTGGATGAGGTGAGGTTAGAAGAGAGAATAAAATAATGGAACTTGTAAAAGGAATTGAAAGAAAAGGAAGAGAGGTTCACCTCTTAAGTACTTCTCCTTGAGAAACTACTTAATAACTTTTTTTGCCTTTTAGTGTGACCAATAGGTATTGGACATGGATAGAGGGATTGAAGAGAGTATTTGGAAAAATTTAGGCAAGGCTTGAAGCTTGGGTGGTGTGTGAGGAAGAGGGGTGAGGGGTTGTTTATATAGTGGAGGGGAGAAGATTTTTCTTAATTTTATAATCATTAATTAATTATTTTCTCTCAAGACAAGAAATAGTGAGTATTACCTAACCAAGAAAAGTAATATATGCATGTGGGTTCTAGATTTGGGTTCTTATATAACTCATGATTATAGTAATAGTTAATTTAAATTATAAATTATTTATATGGTAAACCATTTTTTAAATGGTTAAAAATTCCAAAATATAATTATTCAACACATTATAATTAAGGACTCTAAATTTCCCAGATGAACTATTAATTAACCCTTAATCAATAAGAATCATCTCTAAAATTCACAATCCAAACCTTTTAATAACATCATCATGTATCCTCTTGAAATATGGTAATAACTTGAATTACCATAAAAACCATATTGGAAACATGCATTCCTATGTATTCCATAAGTTAGATAAATGTTATTGGATATATTACTTAAATCCAAAAGTATTGTAAACTCAATCAATGATAGTATATACCACTTCTCGAAAAGTCAACAATCAGTTTTAAGGTGGTCAGTCTTATCTGAATCAATCATCTCTTAATAATTATGTCAACTTGAGATATATATATTAAAGGTGGTCTTTCCCTCAATCATGTGTTTTCTAAAAAGTTTAACTTTCTACTGAGTCACTATTCGTTGTACCATTCACCATATGACTTCAAATTCTTAATGAAATAGTACTGCAGTATAATCCTTATAAATCTCATAATTCTTACAACCAGTACAATACTGAATAAATATTAAAATGGCATGATTCTTGACTAGGAATATTAAGCATTATACTTCTTCTTCGGTAGCATCATGACTTGATCATTATCCAAAATCATCATTTGGGGTATATTCCTTTTACGTCTGGGACATTGATTAGCAAAATGACCCATATCCTTGCAGTTGAAGCATTATTAATTGGGAACCATTTTCTTACCCTTGCAATCATGAACATGGTGTCCTTTTTCTCCACACTAATAGCAAACTCCCATTCCCTTCAAGAATTTACCATGGTGATTGTTTCAACAATTTTTATATGTGGGAAAACACTTCTTTTCCTTCTTTTCTTTAACCCCATATTTCTCTTCCATCCTCTCATTCTTCTTCTTCCCTTAAAATACATATGACTGAGATAAGTCTTTACATACCTTATTAACACATGATATTATTTCATCATATGATGAGGATACATGGGAGACAATCTTTTCCTAAAAATAAGGCTTAAGTCCATTAGAGATATGATCCTTTTTATGATTCGTATCATGTGCATTGTTGAAGTTTTTATTCTTTCTTCTAGGTTCCATTTATAATCAATTAAATATAATATATTAGCTGGTAACATTAATATATATCTATAACTCTAAATATGGTATAACACATAGTCAAAATTTATGAATTGTAAATACTAAAACCATATACTTTGGTTACTTTGGAGGCATAAATCCTTCATAATGGTAGGTAAATAAAATGTGAAATATCCTAATCATATCTCCAAGGAGTGTCAAACCAAGAGTGAATCAAGGCCGGTTGTTGTGTACCCAGATACCCCGGTCAATCCCGAAACTCCTTGTAGGATTTTTCACTCAGAGATACATCTGTGCGAGAGCTAACTTTATCTGTTTGTATACAGGAAGTTATTTATTTTCTAGAAGCATCCACATAATCTATTCCTTACCATGATTCTAGGAAGTTCTTGTATGTTTTTCCTCAAATACTACCTTAGGGATTTGTTCCCTAACCCAAGTTTTCTAAATCTAGTTCCAATGGTTTTTAATAAACATTCTCTAATACCAACTTTAATGCCCCAACCCCTCCATACCGGAGTAGGTGCATTACTAATTACATTGGCATGATTATAAGGAATCAAATCCCAAAGGACCCAGTAGTATAATAGTCTTGAAGAAACTAGATACATACATGTAACTCATATTACATTGGTAAAGGTAAAAAAACAACACATAACAAAAACAAAAAGACTCTATCCCTAAGAACTCAATAAATGTTCTCCTCTTCGTAACCTATTGATAGTAAAAAAAATGAAAGGGGTGAGCTAAAATGCATATTAAGGGTTATAAATAGTGTAAGCATGAATCATTAATAACTGAATCATAAACATTTAGGCATAGTCAATATGACATGGTGAATAAATAAAGGACCAGTGCCTTTAATAAATTGAGAATGAAACTATACCATAAGTTTTGTCATAGTGAAAACCTCAGGGATAGAAATAAGTGAAAATGAATAAAGAGAATGATTATTAATTGGACTTCATTTATCTGGAACATGATACCACAATACTATAGAAATAGTTAAAGTCTGTGGGTTGAACCCATCTAATTTGTGGAAACAAACTTGAAGGGTTTTTCCACAACTGATTTGTCTCTTGAGACCTGTCGATGCATCAAGGGGCTGTAGCGTGCCCCACCCACCGCTGCATGTCCAAAGTATTCTTTATACATAGATTTAATACAAGTACAATATTCCTTCTCAATATTCGTATATATTTGAGTATATGGATTCAACAAATAATGTTTACATAAATTAATATACTTTTAAATGATACTATTGAAAAATTCTTAAGGAAATAATCGTTAAACATTACAAAGTGTCCCATAACACCTTGAAACATTCAAATCATAATCCCTTAGAATATCATGAGAATAATGAGACTCTTTATATGATATAACAAAGGGTAATACATACACCACAAGAAAGAAATAAGTGGAGAACAATGAATATATCTCATAAAAGTTAATGTGAGATGAGAAAAATCATGTTTAATTTGGAGAGATGATTTATTTTGGAAAATCATTTATATTTTCCATGAAATCAGATTTTAAAAATTAATATCTGTGAAAATAAAATACTAGGACATTGAAATTACATTTTAGGCATAAATTATGTCCCATTGAAGTGAAATCATGTAAAAATAGTTTATAAGATTCTTTATAAATAAAATATTTTAGAGCATTTAAAAGAAAGTATTAAAGTGAATTTTAAAGCGGAAAGGAGAAGTTAATTTTTTTAAATCCAGAAATGATAGAAGATCATTTTTCATCATAAATTGAGAGTTTTTATAAAAATAATTTTATCTTAAAATAGGTTCTGGTGTTCACTTGAAAATGGGTAAGAATTTTAAAATATCCATTGAATCGAGTTTGTCTATCAGGATAAAATTTTTGAATGATACCTTTAAAACACATAAATCCCCATTAAATAAATAAGTACTCTAGATTGTAAACATATATAGGAAATTAAAACAAAATTTATGTGTAGTAAATAAGAATAAAAAAGAATTTAATAGAGGTATGTAGGGAATAGGAGTAACCCGAATGAAAATGGAGGTTCAGGTAGAAATCCCTTACCACTTTGTAATCAATCGATTCGTATGCCCCAAAAATTAATAATATTCAAGTGATACATAGAATACCATGAAAATAAATATATTAATGATATGTTACATCAATGGTCAGTATACATACACCATACACAAGTATTAGTAGTGAAAATAGAAAATCTCACAAAAATGGAAGTGAGATGAAGAAATCCCTTACAAACATAACTGCATGGTAATGAGTGTTCTTTAGAGGGATTAATGAGAGTTAAAGGGTGTAAAATTAT
Source organism: Viscum album (assembly GCA_963277665.1). Lineage (NCBI taxonomy): Eukaryota > Viridiplantae > Streptophyta > Magnoliopsida > Santalales > Viscaceae > Viscum > Viscum album. Next base: position 1,456,361,243 of record OY728141.1, read on the forward strand.
TTATATATCATAAGGTCATCTTGGGGTAGGTTATAAAAATACCTCGTCATTAGGAATTAAAAATAAAAGGGCACAACATATGATAAATTATTGAACAAAAGTGAGAGAGAGGATCCCTTACCTTATGCTCGAAGATGTTCTTGATTGTTCTTAATGACCAGAATATTCAAATTTAGCTTCATTAATTATTGATTAAAAAACCTCATAAACATTTAATCAATATGGTATAACCTTATTAAGTTCATTAATGGACTTTTTATTGGTTTATGAGATTCAATTTTATTATTTTCGAAGCATTTTCTTACTTGGTTTTCATGATCCATTTACTTGTATTCATGAATGGAAGTTCATTTGAAATGTGGTTAAACATTCATATTTTTTAATATATAATATTAGAAACATTAAATAGATATAAATTGTCTTATAATATTAGAAACATTAAAGATATATAAATTATCTTATAATGATTCTAGTTATATACCATGATGATGACTCATTCGATGAGTTAATGTTAAATGCTTGAATTGGCTTGGAGGTTTTGTGCACAATAAACCTGTTTTGTATTATTATTACATATTATGAGTTTATAAGGATTTAAGAACATCAAAAAATATAAAATAAATATATTATGATATGGTTCAACCATTGAAAATGGTTCATTACTAGAACTAAATATATTAATGAAAATTGGAAACCCGTCTTCCTTAAGTGTGATACATTGACACATCTCGGACGGTGTTTGCATTTATTGTATAAAAGGAAAGGAAGAAAAGAGATTATGAATAAATATCCCATTTTCATAATGAAAATCCAGTATATTTATGGTAATGTAATTATCATAGAATTTGGATGAGGTGAGGTGAGAAGAGAGAACAAAATAATGGAACTTGTAAAAGGAATTGAAAGAAAAGGAAGAGAGGTTCACCTCTTAAGTACTCTTCATTGAGAAACTCCTTAATACCTTTTTTTGCCTTTTGGTGAGACCAAAATGTATTGAACATTAGTAGAAGGCTTCAGAAGAGTATTTGGAATAATTTAGGCAAGGCTTGAATCTTGAGTGGTGTGGGAGGAAGAGTGGTGAGGGGTTGTTTATATAGTGGAGTGGAGAAGAGTTTTCTTAATATTATTATCATTAATTTATTATTTACTCTCAAGACAAGAAATAGTGAGTATTCCCTCACCAAGAATAGTAATATATTAATGTGTGTTCTAGATTTGGGTTCATACATCACTCATGATTATAGTAATAGTTAATTTAAATTATAAAGTATTTATACGGTAAATTAATGTATTTTACCATTCACAAAAAATTCAAGTATTTTAGAAAAATCCCAATAATTCACCAAAACCATTTTCCACATGTAGAATCCAAAAATGAAGTCCATTTTTCAAAAATAATTTCCTAAATTCGATTAATTAAATATTTAATTTAAATCATTATTTAATCAAAAAATATAAACACTTAAATTATTCATCTTTATTTTTAAGGTGCCTAAATTAATTTATACATTCATGGGTGTGGATACCATTAATAAGATTCATATTACTATTCATAAGGGTAAATTAATATTCATATGGGTAGGTTACAATTCATAAGGATGGGTTACTATTCACTGAAAATTATGTTAATTCTATCAGACTCTAAATATCATCCTGAACACAACCATGTATGTCAGTTTTTCAAAAATCAAATCACAAAGGTGAAAAAATTATGTTTACATGACTAGGTTATAACAAAGTGGTGTTTTGTAGAGACTCAGAGTTTAATGCATTATATAATAAATCTATTTGTAAATTCTTTGGGTGTTACATTATTCCCTCCTTATAAATATTTCGTCCTAGAAATTTGAAATTGAACTCCAAAAGTTAATTTTTGATACTTGAAAATTCCCTTGTAGGAAAACCACACCAGGATTATAGTTAAAATATTATAATAATAAGATCATAGGTAAAAGCATTGGTTACTACAAAACAATGCATTCTAATTAGAAAACATGGTCACATAAGAATAACCAAACCATCATGTAGTGACATTTAACCCATACAATGATCATATTAAACCATTTCATAAATGGTTAAAAATTACAAAATATAATTATTCAACACATTATAATGAATACCTCTAATTTTACAAGATGAACTTATCATTAAACCTTAATCAACAAGAAGCATCTCTAAAATTCACAATCCAAACATGTGAATAAAATCATCATGTATCCTTTTGAAATATGGTAATAACTTGAATTACCATAAAAACCATATCGTAAACACGCATTACTTTGTATTCCATAAGTAACATAAATGTTATCAGATATATTACTTAAATCCAAAAGTGTTGTAAACTCAATCGATGATAGCATAGACCACTTCTCGACACGTTAATAATCAGTTATAAGGTGTTCAATACTTATCTAAGTCAATCATCTCTTCATCATTATCTAAACATGAGGTATATATATATATATTAAGGGTGGTCATTACCTCAATTATGTGTTTTCTAAAAAGATTAACTTTCTACTGAGTCAGTTTTCTTTGTAACATTCACCATATAACTTCAAATCCTTAATGAAATAGTACTTTAATACAATCCTTATAAATCTCATAATTCTTACAACCAGTACAATACTGACAAAATATTAAAATGACATGATTATTGACTAGGAATATTAATCCTTCTACTTCATTTTCGGTAGCATCATGACTTGATCATTATCCAAAATCATCATTTGGGGTATATTACTTTGAGGATTGGGAAATTGATTCGCATAGTGACCCATATCCTTGTAGTTGAATAATTGTACATTGGGAACCATTTTATTACCCTTGCAATCATGAACTTGGTGTCCTTTTTCTCCACTCTTATTTGTAAACTCCCATTCCCTTCAAGCATTTACCATGGTGATTGTTTCCACAATTTTTACATGTATGAAAACACTTCTTTCTCATCTTTCCTTTAACCCCGTATTTCTCTGCCATCCTCTCATTCTTCTTCTTCCCTTAAAATACATAGGACTTAGAGAATTCTCTACATACCTTGCTAACACATGATATTATTTCCTCATATGATGAGGATACTTGGGAGACAATCTTCCCATGAAAAGATGTCATAAGACCATTAGAGATATGATCCTTTTTATGCTTCACATCATGTGCATTGGTGAAGTTTTTATTCCTTCTACGAGGTGCCATTTTTAATCAATTAAATATTATATATTAGCTGGTTACATTAAGATCTCTCTATAACTCTAAATATGGTATAACAGATAGCATAAATTAATGAATCATAAATACTAAAACCATATACTTTGGTTACTTTGGGGGAATAAATCATTCATAATGGTAGGTAAATAAAATGTGAATTATCCTAATCATATCCCTCGGCAGTGTCAAACCAATAGTACAGAAAGGCCTTTTATCGTGTACCAGGATACCCCAGGTCAATCCCGAAACTCCTTGTTGGATTTTTCACTCATAGATACATCTTTTCCAGAGCTACCTTTACCTGTTTGTAACCAGATAGGGATGTATTTGCTAGAAGTATCCACATAATCTATTCCTAACCATGATTCTAGGAAGTTCTTGTATGTTTTTCCTCAAATTCTACCTTATGTATTTTCTCCCTAACCTACATTTTCAAAATCATGTTCCCATTGTTTTTACTAAACATTCTCCGATACCAACTGTAATTCCCCAACCTCTCTAGACCAGATTTGGTGCATTACTAAATACATTTTCATGATTACAAGGAATCAAATCAGTAAGGACTGAGTAGTTTAGTAGTCTTAAAGACACTTGATACATACATTTAACTCATATTAAATTGGGAAAGGTAAAAAACAACACATAAAAAAACTAAAATATTGTATCCCTGAGAAATCAATAAATGGTCTCCTCTTCATAACCTATTGAAGGTAAAAAATGAATTGTTTGAGATCAAATGATTAGTAAGGGTTACAAATAGAGGAAGCTTGAATCATTAATAACTGAATCACAAACATTTTCTCATAGTTAATATGGAATGGTGAATAAATTAAGGACCCACTCCTTTAAAAAATTGATATTGAAACTACACCATGGGTTTTGTCGTAGTGAAAACCTCATGGATAGTAATAAGTGAAAATGAATAAAGGGAATGATTGTTAATTGGAAGTCATGTATCTGGAACATGATACCACAATATCATTGAAACGGTTTAAGTATATGGGTAGAACCCGTCAGATTTTTGGAAACAAACTTAAAGGGTTTGTCTCCAACTGATTTGTCTCACGAGACCTGTCGATGAATCGAGTGGCTGTAGGGGGCCCCACCTGCCATTTCATGTCCAAACCATTATTTATACATAGATTTAATATAATTAAAATATTATTTATCAATATCCATAAATATTTGAGGATAAATAATCATCAAATGATGTTTCCATAAATAAAGATACTTTTAAAAGAGACCATTGAAAAATTCTTGAGGAAATAATCCTTAAACATTCCAAAGTGTCACATACCACCTTAAAACATTCAAATCATAATCCCTTAGAATATCATGAGAATAAGGAGACTCTTTATATGATATAAAAATGCTTGTACATACACCACAAGAAAGAAATAATTGGTGAACAATGAATATATCTCATAAAAGATATTGTGAGATGAGAAAAATCCATTTTTTACTTAGGAAAGAAGATTTATTTTGGAAAATCATTTATATTTTCCATGAAATGAGATTTTAAAAATTAATATACTTGAAAATAAAATACTAGGACATTGAAATTATATTTTAGGCATAAAATATTTCTGAATGAAGTCAAATCATGTAAAAAGAATTCATAAGATTATTTATAAATAAAACATTTTTGAGCATTTAATGAAAAATATTAAAGTGTTTTTTAAAGATAAAAGGAAAGTTTGTTTTTTTAAATCTATAAATGATCCAAGATCATTTTTCATGATAAATTTAGTGTTTTTATAAAAATAATGGTGTCTTAAAACTGGTTCTGGTGTTTACTTGAAAATGGGTAAGAGTTTGAAAATATCCCTTGAATCGGGTTTCTTTATCGGGATAAAATATTTGAATGATCATTTTAAAACACATAAATCCCCATAAAATGAAGAAGTATTCAGGATGGTAAAAATATATAGGAAATTAAAACATAATTTATGTGGAGTATATAAGAATAAATAATAATTTAATTAAAGTAAGTATAGAATAGGAGTAACCCGAATAAAAATGGAGGTTCGGGTAGAAATCCTTTACCACTTTGTAATCAATCGATTCGTATGCCCCAAAATTAATAATATTCAATTGATAAATTATAAAAATGAAAATAAATATATTCATTATAGGTTGCATCAATGTGCAGTATACATACACCATACACAAGTATTAGTAGTGAATATAAAAAATCTCACAAAAATGGAAGTGAGATGAAGAAACCCCTTACAAACATTTCATCATGGTAACGAGTGTTCATTAGAGGGATTAATGAGAGTTAAAGGGTATCCCATTCTTCTTATATCATGAGGGAAGCTTTGGGGAGGTGCTAAAACATACCCCATCATTAGGAATTAAAAATAAAAGGGACAACATAGGAGACATTTTTGAACAAAAGTGAGAGAGAGGATCCCTTACCTTATGCTCAAAGGTGTTCTTGATTGTTCTTAACAACCTGAATAATCAACTTTAGATTAATTAATTAATGATTTAAAAACTTCAATAAAGTTAATTGATATGGTGTATACTTGTTACGTTTATTAATGCACTTTTTAATGGGTTATGATATTCAATTTTATAGTTTTGGAAACATTTTCTTACTTGGTTTTCAAGATCCATTTACTTGTTTAAATAAATAGAAGTTCATTTAAAATGTGGTTAAAAATTAATATTTGTTAATATATAATATTAGAAAAATTAAAGAGATATAAATTATCTTATAATTATTCCGGTTATATACCATGAGGATGACTCATTTGATGAGTTAATGTTAAACGCTTGGATTGGCTTGGCGGTTTTGTGCACAATGAACTTGTTTTGTATTATTATTCCACATTATGAGTGTGTATGTATTTCAGAACATCAAACAAGATAAGATACATATATTATGATCTGGTTTAACCATTGAAATGGTTTTATGACTAATCCTAAATATATTAATTCAAATCGAAAACCCATATTCCTTGAGTGGGATAAATTGACACATCTCAGACGGTGATTGCATTTATAGTATAAGAGGAAAGGAAGGAAAGAGATTATGATGAAATATTCCATTATTATAATGAAAATCTTGTACATATATGGTACTAGAATTATCATGTAATTTTGAAGAGGTGAGGTGAAAATAGAGAATAAAATAATGTAACTTATAAAAGGAATTGAAAGAATAGGAAGAGAGGTTCACCTCTTGAGTACCTCTCCTTGAGAAACTCTTTAAGACCTTTTTTTTCCTTTTGGTGAGACCAGCAGGTCTTGAATGTGGGAAGAGGGATTTGGAAGAGTATTTTGTAGAATTAAGGAATGGATTGAAGCTTTAGTGGTGTGGGAGGAAGAGGGGGTGAGGGGTGGTTTATATAGTAGAGGGGAGAAGATTTTTCTTAATATTATAATCATTAATTTAATATTTTCTCTCAAGACAAGAAATAGTTAGTATTCCATGACCAAGAATAGTAATATATGCACATGAGTACTATATTTTCATGTTAAATCACTCATGATTCTAGGAATAGTTAGTTTAAATTATAATGTATTTATATGGTAAATTAATGTATATTACTATACATGAAAAATTCAAGTACTTCAGAAAAATCCCAAATATTCAACCAATACATTTCTCGACGTGTAGAATCAAAAACTGTTATTGGATATATTAATTAAATCCAAAATTGTTGTAAACTCAATAGATGATAGCATAAACCACTTCTCAACATGTCAATAATCGGTTCTAAGGTGGTCAGTACTTATATGAATTAATCATATCTTCATTATTATCTCAACATGAGATATATATATTAAGGGTGGTCTTTCCCTCAATCATGTGTTTTCTAAAAAGATTAAATTTCTACTGAGTCAATATTCTTTGTACCATTCACCATATAACTTCAAATCCTTAGTGAAATGGTACTACAATACAATCCTTATAAATCTCATAATTCTTACAACTAGTATAATACTTTCAAAATATTCAAATGGCATGATTCTTGACTAGGAATATTAATCATTTGACTTCATCTTCGGTATCAACGTGACTTGATCGTTATCAAAAATAATCATTTGGGGTATATTCTATTTATGATTGGGATATTGATTCTAATAGTGACCCATATGCTTACAGTTAAAGCATTATTCATTGGGAAAAATTTTCTTACCCTTGCAATCATGAACTTGGTGTCCTTTTTCTCCACACTTATAGCAAACTCCCATTCCCTTCAAGAATTTACCATGGTGATTGTTTCCAAAAATTTTACATGTGAGAAAACATTTCTTTTACTTCTTCCATTTAACCCCGTATTTCTCTTCCATCCCCACATTCTTTTTCTTCCCTTCAAATCCATAGGACTCAGAGAATTCTTTACATACCTTGATAACACATAATATTATTTCCTCATATTATGAGGATACTTGGGAGACAATATTCCTTTGAATAGATGGATTAAGACCTTTATAGATATGATCCTTCTTATACTTTTCATCATATTCATTGGTGAAGTTTTTATTCATTATTCTAGGTGAAATTTCTATTCAATTAAATATTATATAATAGTTGGTAACATTACAAACTCTCTATAACTCTAAACATGTTATTGCACATGGCATAAATTTATGAATCTTAAATACTCGAACCATATACATTGATTAATTTGGGGTCATAAATCCTTCATAATGGTAGGTAAATAAAATTTGAATTATTCTTATAATATACCCTCAGATTTCCAAACCATGAGTAAAAAAAGGAATGTTGTCATGTACTAGGATACCCTGGGTTATGCCCGAAACTCCTTGTCAAAGTTTTAACTCCTAGGTACATCTCTGCCTGAGCCACCTCAACCTATTTTTATCCAGACAAGGATGTATTTTCTATAAGTATCCTAATAATCTATTCCATACCATGATTCTAGGACGTTCTGTTATGTTTATCCTCAAATAATACCTTATGGATTTGTTCCCTAATATATGTTTTCTAAATCTAGTTCCCAAGGTTTCTACTAAACTTCCTCTAATACCAACTGTAACACCCCAACCCCTCTAGACCAGAGCCAGTGCGTTACTAGTTACATTGGAATGATTATAAGGAATAAAATCCTAAAGTATTGAGTAGTTTAGTAGTCTTTAAGAAACTAGATTCATACAAGTAACTCATATTACATTGGTAAAGGTAAAAAACAACACCTAACAAAAACTAAAATACTAAATCTATGAGAACTCAATAAATGGCCTCCTCTTCATAACCTATTGATGGTAAACATATGAAAGGAGTGAGCTCAATTTCTCAATAAGGGTTACAAATAGTAGAAGCATGAATCAACAATAACTGAATCATAAACATTTTGGCATAGTCAATATGGAATTGTGAATAAATGAAGGACCCATGCCATTAATAAACTGAGAATGAAACTACATCCATATGTTTTGTCATAGTGAAAACCTCATGGATAGTAATAAATTAAAATGAATAAAGAGAGTTATTATTAATTTGAATTATTGTATCTAGAACATAATACAATAATACTGCCAAAATAGTTTAATTCTGTAGGTATGACCCATCTGATTTTTGGAAACAAACTCGAAGGGTTTTTTTCCCATGATTTGTCTCAAGAGACCTGTCGATGCATCGAGGGGTTGTAGCGGGCCCCACCCACCTCTTCAAGTCTAAATCATTCTTTAGACACAGATTTAATACAAGTAAAATATTCCTTCTCAATATCCATATATATTAGAGGATACAAATTCATCAAAGGATGTTTACATAAATAAAGACACTTTTAAATGAGACCATTAAATATTTTTTGAGGAAATAATCCTTAAACATTCCAAAGTGTCCCATACCACCTTGGAACATTCAAATCATAATCCCTTTGAATATCATGAGAATAAGGAGACTCTTTATATTATATAAAAAAGGGAAATACATACACCAAAAGAAATAAATATGGTGTGAATAATGAATATATCTCATAAAAGTTAATGGGAGATGAGAAAAATCCTTTTTACTTTGGAAAGAAGAGTTATTTTGGAAAATCATTTATATTTTCCATGAAATCAGATTTTAAACATTAATATCCTAGAAAATAAATTTCTAGGACTTTGAAATTATATTTTAGGCATAAACTTTTCCCATTAAAGTGAAATCATGTAATAGGAGTTCAAAATATTCTTTATAAATTAAATATTTTAGAGAATTTAAAGGAAAGTATTAAAGTGAATTTTAAAGAGAAAAGGAAATTTTTTTATATTAAATCAAGAAATTATCCAAGATAATTTTTCATGATGAAATGAGTGTTTTTATAAAAATAGTAGTGTCTTAAAACAGATTCTGGTGTTCACTTGAAAATGGGTAAGAATTTGAAAATATCCCTTGAATTGGGTTTGTTTATCGGGATAAATTTTTTGAATGATCCTTTTAAAATACTTAAATCCACATAAAATAAAGAAATTTTATGGGTGGTAAAAATATATAGGAAATTAAAATAGAATTTATGTGGAGTACAAAAGAATAGGTAAGAATTTAATTGATGTAAGTGGAGAATAAGAGTAACACGAATGAAAATGGAGGTTCGGGTAGAAATCCCTTAACACTTTTTAATCGATCGATTCATATGCCCCAAAATTAGTAATATTAAAGTGATACATTGAATACCATGAAAATAAATATATTCATGATATGTTACATTGATGGGAATTATACATACACCATACACAGGTATTTTCAGTGAATACGAAAAATCTCACAAAAATGGATGTGAGATGAAGAAATCCCTTACAAACATTTTGGCATGGTGACGAGTATTCTTGTGAGGGATTAATGAGAGGAAAAGGGGTATACCATTATTTATATACCATAAAGGTAGTATGGGGGATGTTCAAAAACATATCCCATCATTAAGAATTAAAAATAAAAGTGCACAACATGGGAGAAATTCTTGAACAAAAGTGCGAGAAAGGATCCCTTACCTTATGCTTGAAGGTGTTATTGATTGTTATTAACGACCTAAATAATAAAATTTATCTTCATTGGTTAATGATTAAAAAACCTCATAAACATTTAATTTATATGGTATAACCTTATTAGGTTCATTAATGGCCTTTTTGATGGGTTTATGAGATTCAATTTTATTGTTTTGGAAGCATTTTCTTACTTGGTTTTCATGATCCATTTACTTGTATTCATGAATGTAAGTTAGTTTGAAATGTGGTTAAACATTAAGATTTTTTAATATATAATTTTAATAACACTAAAGAGATATAAATTATCTTATATTTATTCTGTTTACATACCATGAGGATGACTCATTCGATGAGTTAATGTGAAACGCTTGGATTGGTTTGGCGGTTTTGTGCACAATGAACTTGTTTTGTATTATTATTCCATATTATCAGTGTGTAAGGATTTAAAAAAATTAAAAAATATAAAATAAATATATTATTATCTTGTTCAAACATTTAAAAGGTTTTCCTACTAGTCTAAAATATTGATATGAAAACTTAAAACCCATCTTCCTTGAGCGTGATAAATTGACACATCTCGGATGGTGTTTGCATTTATAGTATAAAAGGAAAGGAAGAAAAAAGATTATGATGAAATATTAAATTATCATAATTAAAATCTAATATGTGTATTGTAATGGAATTTTCATGGAATTTGGATGAGGTTAGGTGAGAAGAGATAATAAAATAATGGAACTTGTAAAAGGAATCGAAAGAAAAGGAAGATATGTTAACCTCTTGAGTACTTCTCATTGAGAAACTCCTTAAGACATTTTTTTCCTTTTAGTGAAACCAGAAGGTCTTGGAACTAGGGAGAGGGAATGGTAAGATCATTTGATTGAATTTATACAAGGGCTTAATCTTGAGTTTTTTGGGAGGAAGAGGGGGTGAGGGTTGTTTATATAACGAAGAAGAGAAGAGTTTTCTTAATATTATAATCATTAATTTATTATTTCCTCTCAAGACAAGAAATAGTGAGTATTCCATGACCAAGAATAGTAATATATTCATGTTATTTCTATATTTGGTTTCTCAAATCACTAATGATGCTAGGAATAGTTAATTTAAATTATAATGTATTTATATGGTAGATTAATGTATTTTACTACTCACAAAAAATTCAAGTATTTTAGAAAAAATCCCAAAAATTCTCCCAAACCATTTTTCGACATTTAGATTCCAAAAATGAAGTCCATTTTTCAAAAATAATTCTATAATATGATTAATTAAATATTTAATTAAATATTAAATTAAAATAATTACTTAATCGAAAAATATAAACACTTTAATTATTCATGTTCATTTTTAAGGTGCCTAAATTTATTTATACATTTATGGGTGTGGATACCATTCATAAGATTTGTATTAATATTCATAAGTTAAAGTTACTATTCATTAGGGTTGGTTACTATTCATAAGGCTGGGTTACTATTCACTAAAAATTATGTTAATTCTATCTGACTTTGAATATCATCCTGTACACAACCGTGTATGTTAGTTTTTCAAAATTCAAATCACAATAGTGAAAAAATTATGTTTACTTGACTAGGTTATAAAAAAGTGGTTTTTTATAGAGACTCAGTGTTTCATGAATTTTATAATAAATCTATTTTTAAATTCTTGGGGTGTTAGACATATATTCCAAAAAATGAGGAAAACCGATAATAAAATCCATGGATATATCGTATCAATTAATGTGTAAAACAGTAAAGGATTGACATAAACATGTGGAAAATAAATGCTCACCATTAACCTGTTAAGAAACATTACACTAATATTTGGAGTAATCCATTTATATCTTTTTTACTAGAAAAAATATACTCATTTAAAGCTTGATATGTCTTGGAAACACCAAGACACACAACTAATGGTTAGCTATAAAACAAATATAAAAAACCACTGACCTAGACCATAGAATAAATAGATCTACATGGTATAATTTTTAAAACCATGGTGATGTTAATAATAAATTTATTGTAATTTCTATTAATATTATTTATTATATTTTATGTATTCACATTCCTTGCAATAAATTTTTATGATTTTTCAAATCAAAAAAGAATTAGCACTATTCAAAATAAAGTGTTTTCCATATATAATATGGTTTTATTTAAATATTGAATTTACTATTATATAATTTAAATTAGATGAAATTGAATTAAAATTAAATATTTTCATATAAAATATATTTTACAGTGATGTTAGAGTATTTTTCTAAAAATATTGATTTTTGAGTGAATAGTAAAAAATTAGGATTTCTGAAAACGAGTCATTTGTTTTATATAAATAAAGTAATTTAAAATTAACATTATTTTTTTTATTTGTTCAAAGTAACATAATATAATTTTGATTAAATACAATCTAATTAATTTCATAGGAATTTTCATTATATTTTATTTTGGTATAAGTTCATTTTTTAAGAACTTGTTTTTCTAACAAATGTTTTTCTGTGTGTTTTGTCCATTTATATTAAAATTATTTTATACCACTTATAAAAATTGGATCTTGAAAAATATATTTAATATTTTTAATTATAAAGTTCAAATTTATAAATGTTTTTAATTTAATTTTTTTCATTTTGAATAGTAACCATGGAAAACATAATCTCAACATGGTAAATGAGTAAAATAGGTTAATTGTAGTGAATTTTTTTTTATAAGGTTAAGAAATATCATAATTATTCTTATTTTATGAGGATATTTCAAACTTTATTACCTTAATTTTTTGTTTAATTAATTTATTGTTACTTTACCCATAGTTTGATACTTATAATAATTTAAAGTTAAGAATAATTATAATTGTGCAACTCCCCTCACTTATAAAAAAACATCCTTTCCTCACTTTTACACACCACTTTTGTTACTTTAAATTGACCAATATCTAACAAAATACATCCCAAAACTTCATCCATTGGTCCTATAGGTTTATCTATCACCAATATACCAACCTAGAAGGCTTTATGTCAAATAAAAATAAGGTTTTTTCAAGAATAGTTATAACTCTTAACCAAGTTCTTTCATGTTTATTTATTTTTATTCCTAATTCAAACCTATCATAATCATGTTGGTATGGAAATATCAGTATATATAATATAATAAAAAGTTATTATTTTTATTTTTCAATGTATTACCATATCCTTTTTCATCTTATGGGAAATGTAAACATTGCTCATTCGTATGTATGGACTACCACCTCCACGAAGTGATGTGTTTTGTGTTTACTTTTTGTATCACATTGATGGATATTATGATGAATTTAGTGAATACATATGATGTTAATGATATAATTATAATTATATAAATATAATATATTATTAAACTTCTTACCCTTTTACCAATTGGAAAATGATAACGACGCTCATGTGCTCGTGTTGACTACCACTTGTGTGAAGAGATTTGATTCATTTTTCATTTCGACCTTACATTGATGAGTATAAAAATAAATATAATTCCTGAAAATTAAAATTATTTGTTTATTAATATTATGTATATAATATAATAATTATCTATTTGATAATGATCAAATTACTATAGTAGTTTTGGGGATTATGAACCGAACAAACTGAAAACATATGACACGAAACTAATCAATTTAATAACTATATATGTTGTGGTAATAAATAAAATTGAAGATAATATTATAATGTAATAAAACTAAAAAAGTTGTTATACAATTAAATAATTAATATAAATTTATTATGCATCATTAAAAGAATGTACATCGTGATTCACAATCCAGGAATCTGATTTTCTTTAAAACCTTATTTATAAAGTGTTTTAAAATTTTCTTTTCGATATTTTATCCTCTATACCCATGTTTATTAAAATATTTTAAGAATTTTATTTTTAAACTCAAATGGTTATTTATAGTCACTTAAAAACTATATTTGACAATCTTTATAGTGTTTTAAACACCAATTTTTTTATTTTTTTCTATAAAATTTATTTTAGAAAAAGTATGAATGGAATATTTTTTCATGTATGCTCTGTGAATGGAATTTACCAAATACATGAAGGTTATTATTAAAGAATATTACCCTAAATTTTTTACTATTTTTAATGAATTCCTTATTTCCTATTATTTAGGTAAATTTTCATTTTAATATTTTCAAAGGAAATATGATTTTTATCCTTATTTTTACATGAAGTTTAAGAATGCTTCTTCATATATGTTAAAAATAGTATATTATGTTATTTTATGATGGAAATAAAAGGTTAATTATTTTTAATATGTGTTATATTTCTTGTTCATTATTAATAGTAGTGGGGTGATATTTCTCTCCAATTAATAAGGTAATGATTTTTTTCTCTAGGGAATATATTTTGGAATTAATAGAGTAGATTATTCATTTTTTAAGTGTGGTTATAAGAGTGAATATAAGAGTTATATTAAGATGATGTCCCATAGTAAATATATGAATTTTATATTGTTCAAAATTATTTTTCAGTTAGGTTTTTGGATTTCATAATTAAATATAGTGATATTATGTTTTAAATGAAAATTTATGGCCCTTTAATGGGTGAAAAGTTAGTTTTTGATGAATTTTTTTTTTAAAAAAGTTGAGGGAAAATACGAATTCTATTAAAATAAAAAAATAAACCCCTTTTTAAGAATTGGAAAAGAGGAACCCAATTACAAACATAGTAGAAATAATGCAATAAGAAATCCATAACCAAAGGAATGAAGTAATAAATAGAAAGAAAATGTCAAGATAAGTAAGGAAAAAGGTTTCATTTCCCCCTCTGATAGATAATTAAGTAGTGAAAACTGTCAAAGAGAATGTGTCACACCCCTTCTAAGAAGTTGCACTATGTTGGCAGCATAATTAGGAAGAGAACCTCTCCCATACACATTGATAAGTGGAGGGAGGACCGATCAGTAGATTCTAACACATCTTTATCTCTTTCAAGTTGCCCACCCAACAACACTTGTGAGGAAATCAAAACAAGTCAACCTGATTCAACAAAACTCAAGATCAAAACCACTGTGCAAAATCAAATCAAGTTCCCTATTCATCCAAAAAAAGTAATGATGGTAGGATGATGAGTTTCAACACACCCATATCTCTTTTGAGGCATCCCTCCCAACAAAACCTTCAAGAAGCTACACTGTTATCCTAATGTGATGAAACAAGATCCAAAACCAACAGAGACATTTGAGACTCCATCAAGAAACCAGTCCCACAAACAACAACCAAAGTAAAACCAAACACATCAGACAAAAAATTCTCAAGAAATTCCAAACACCCCATGATTCATCCTCAATCTACATCGTTTCCCATCAACCATAGCCGCACCGCCATTGTAAATAGTGACGTAGCTGACTGAACAAAGTGAGACAGAAAATCCTTCTGTAGAAGTTCTTGAGGAAACATCGTAAGTAAACTATGCCGAAAGATCACCATGAAGACCATTGGATACCACTATAAGAAGGAGACCAAACTACAACCTAAACTTCAAACATCACCACTCAAGAGAGATGCCATACAAATGACTATCGATGAATCAGCCACCACCTACAAAATAGATAACCATAGTTAAAATAATAACAAAAAACAAGCATTTATCTACACCAGGGGTTCCCTTATTTGAGGAGATCTAGGGATGAAGAATCCCAAATTGACACCATTCAGACTCCAAGCCACTATCACCACCTATGAGGACACGGGATGAGACAAGACCTCCCTAAAACCTTAAAATCCTATTATAGGTTCTATATATAGATATATTTGAGAAAAAAGGAGGCTTGGGTACTACCAAACATTTGAGAATACACATATAGCATGAGATAAGGATCCATGAAATCATCCTAGACTAAAAGGCTACTACAAAAGTGAGAAAGTAAGGAAAAATCCAACACAGAAAAAAAAGAGTCAAGCAGGAGGCTTGAAAACTATCAAAAAGAAAAAACCCTAAGGGAATAGGAGCCACACTCGGGAGAATTTTCCTGGATAGAAGGGAGACATGTTTACATATTGATAATGTTTTCATGAATAGTAATTTTTTACAAGAAAAACTCATGATTATGTTTTTGCTTTTAATATTGATTATTATATGTTTTATTGTAATATTTTGGAAGTTAATGTTATTTATTGAGTAATTAAATTATTATTTTTAGCTCATGGTTAATTATATAAATGGAATTTTATGTGGTATTTCATGATTTCAAAATAGATTAACCTGTTTCTTTATTTTTATCTCCCTTCCGAGCTTTTTGTGATAATCCTTCATTTTTATTTGTTTTAAAGTGCTTAAGGATTAATATGAACGATAGTAGGGTATATCTTTTCATTATGAGGATTTTTCTTTAATGATGTTAACATTGTTAAAATTAAATGAGATTCTAAATATAGGAGTCATATTTTTGTGAAAAAATGTTTATTTAGTGTAAGCTTCCACAATTTTTAAAGGGTTTTATAAGTAATAGGTTTCAATAATTCTGTAAAACTATAAACCTAAAATATCATGGGATTGTAATAAAATTTAATCATTTATATTAAACTCATAATTAAGGCTTGATAAAGGCATGAGATGTTATAGTTGGAATTAGAACAAGGTTTATATAACATTTTTGTTTATGGTGTTATTAAGAAAATGCATTAAAGGCATGTTAATATATGGATTATATTATCATGAAACATCTTTGAGGGTTTCCATTTTGATTCATCGAATATATCTATGTTTATGAATTTTTTTCGATGGTAGAAAACTGGTAAATGAAGTGTAAAGGAATCAAGAGGGTAATACTCTTTCGAATAAGTCACCTGGAATGGTTGGAATTGGAAAAAAGAAATTTATAGTTGTGTTAACTTAGTTGATGGAGGATATTAATGGGGTTACCCACTTTAGAGAGTGTACAAACTCCCAATATTAGAATATTTATATATTACAGAATTTCATGAAACTACATCCCATGGAATTTGGTGGAATCTCATATCCAGCGGTAGTGGAAAGGTGACTCAATTAATTAAAAACATATTCAATGTTTTGGCCTATTTAAAACATCAAATTTAAATTATTTATATTCTCATTTAAAAAGAGAAGTCGATATATGGTGGAAATTTGTTAAGAATACCAAGGAAAAAGAGGAGATTAATTCTATAGAGTGGATGACATTTATAGATATTTTCCATGAGAAATATTTTTATAAGGATGTTCAACTTAGGTTGGAAAGATAATTTTTTGAACTGAACTAAAAGGAGAAGGTATCGTTTTCCACCTATGAAGATAACTTTACTAGATTATCCTAGTATGAACCAAATTTTATTTTGGACCATAATAGTAAAATTGATAGGCTTTAATTTGGATTAAAACCAAGTTTTTTAAGATATTTGGAATCTTTTGAATTTCAAAGTTATGATAAGGTTATAATGAGTGTTGATAAAGTCCATATGAATTTTATTCGAGAGAATAAATGGTTTAGGAAGTAATAAATGAGAAATAATCTATCAACTAAATTCAAAGGTAAGAGGTCTAAATTTCCCTATAGTGATAAGTGTAGTAAGAATAATCCTAGGGGGTGTCTTACAAAATCAAGAATGTGTTAACGATGTGATATTCCAGGAAATTTGAATCATGATTCCAATTAAAAGTACATTGTATTGGTGAGAAGAAATATATTAATGAGAAATCGTGATGTTTTAAATTCAATGATATGGGCCATTATGCTAATATGTGTTCAAATAAAAGAATTAATGATGGGAATCATCATGACAAGTAGTAGATGGTGTGGAAAATTCATTTTTTAATGCCTTGGATAATAGAAGACTCTCAAATGAAGTGTAGACATTTATATTACTTATTTACTCATATTTTACAAATGTCGTGTTTGATTCATGGTCAACAAATTCTATTATATCATGGAATTTTTATAGAAAAACACAAATATTATATCAATAAATGGAGAAATAACTTTTATTAAAAAACCAAGAAAGTAAGTATTAAGGCCACATAGACTTATAGAAATCATCCTATGATTATATGTAGAGTATTTTTTTCTAAAAATTGTTTTGTCCTTCCCATATTTTCGTTTCCTCTTTTTCTGGGTATGGATTATATTTCAGTTTATCATGATAAGATATATTGTAGGGAAAAGGATATTATATTAAATTTTCAGAATGAGATTTAATTTTCATATATGAATGAGTGCATAGCTATGATAACATATCATGTGTCTAAGAAACTAAGTAAATATTGTAGTGAAATTTATCATGATAATATTATTGAGAAGAGGTAAGTTGTTTAGCTTATTGTTGAGATAGTAGTAAATGAATATATAAATTTATTTCTTAATAATTAACCTGGTGTTATTTTTTGATTGAGGGGTTTAATTAAATGTGTAATTAGTTACATAACATATGAAAAATAAAAAATCCCTTATCAAATGGATCAATTATATTTTTTGGAATAAAAAATGCAGTTACAGGAGTTTCATGATAATGGTTTTATTCATCCTGTCACATCACCTTGGGGTGATATTATTTTATTTATTAAAAATATGGCTGGTCTTATGGGATATTTCATTTATTATTGAGAACTGAATAACATTGTTATTAATAAAAATTATTAATTACTTCATATAGAGGAATGTTTTAATCAACTTTTAGGAGAATAGTTGTCACAACCCAATGCAAGTCGGGGCTTGAGTAGCAAGTACCCTAAGGATGCCTCTATAGACTAGAGGTGGGTGATTAGCATCAAAGGAATAACTAAACTAGGGAGAGATTTCCCTAAGTAACTTTACACACACACATAGAATTATTGATGAAAAATTACAGAGAAAGTTAAAATAAAATAAGTAAAATACCAAGGGAAAAACCATTAATGAAAAACTCTAGACAGTATAAGAGTACAAAAGTACAAACTAAAAAGTAAAGTGAAAAAGGATAACCCAACCATAAATAGGTCCCAAAACTAAAAACAAAAAATTATACAACTGGGAGATCCTAGATCCCGATCTCCAATCCGTAACCACCATAAATAATCCAAAGTACTAGGTATCCCTAAGCTCCTATGAATTCACCGCTGACCTATATGTCCCATGCATATGAAAAGAAACAAATGGGAAAAGTCCATATAGTGGTGAGTATATACATATGAACCAGGACACCCCAAAAGTTGAAGGGGGAGCATTAATATATACAATAAAAATAAAAATACAATAGATTGTATACAGGATTGAGAAAGTAATGAAAGAGAACTACTCAACCCAACCCAAGAGAGGGAGTAACCTCATCCAAGCATGTCAGGATTAACATGGTGAGTAGATGAACTACATGTTGAGTCTGTTCCACTCATGTAAGGATAGTAGACTCATCCAACCATGAGAATCTAAACATAAAAAACATGTGGCATACCTTGTACATATTTTCATATAAAGGAGAGACAATAACCAAATCCAAATGTATGGATACAAAAGTATATATATATATATATATATTATCAGTTAAAGAATCCCAAATGAGAGAGTAAGGAGATCTCTATATCATAGCTCAGACCAAGAATAAGAGTTACCAATAGTTTCAAAAGTCCATCAAGGATGTATAGAATCTCCCACATCTTCCTAGAAGTAACCATCTAAGTCAAGACACCCCTCATCATTGTTCCACACAGTTGATGGGTCACAATATGTAGAGGACCCATTCCCTAGTATAAGAGGAGGGTTACAATATGATAGTCGATGGAGGCCCCATGCCCTTCCTCGTGGGAGGGTTGTACTCTATAAGTCATCAATGACTCACTACCTAGCTATACTGGTGGGTTCTGATAGGAAGTCATTGAGGTTCCACTACCTAGATCCACTAGAGGGTTCCACTCAGAAGTTATTAAGGACCCACTTCCCAACTCTACTAGAGGGTTCCACCCATAAGACATTGAGGACACACTACCCAACTCTACTAGAAGTTTCAACTTGAAAGTCACTGAGAACCTACTACCCATATATTCAGGAAGGTTCAACTAGTAATTTGTTGAGGGCCCATTACCCAAATATACTAGAGGATTCCACTTGGAAGTCATCGACCTTCACTAGGAGTGGAAGCCCTATCACAGAGTCCATGGATATGACATACCACTTTAACTTCAGGATCTCAAGGGGCTACAACAAACCTACTGAAACATGGTGCTCAACCATCACCTGCTGATAGGTGAGGCACTAAGGGATGAAATCAATTACATTCCTTCTCATGATGGACCCCAAAAACTATGATTGAATATATTTTTACATCTTCCCAATAACATGATGTATAGATAGGGGAGAGGTGTATAACTTTAGCATCACCTCCCCTCACATCATGATTGGGACCAACATTTGTCCCTTGAAAAGGATGATGTGATTACCTCCTTCATAACATCTATGTGGTGAATCCCTTAGATATCTAGTCATATATATCCTCATAGTTGATGTATCCCAATTGGAAATCTCTCACATGATCGAGAAGTGGAGGAGTAAACAACATCAACTATAGAAAATCCATACTCTCCTACACCACCATGGTCAGTTACAAGGATCCAAACTGATTCAAAGCCTCATCCACAAAGAGAGCCTATGACTTAATACTAAGGGAATCAACTACTATGTTTTACATCCCCAAATTATAGAATATATCAAATTCATATTCCAACATTAACTACAAAAATATTTTTATCTTAGGTTCAAGTCTCTCTGAGTGAAGACGTACCTGAGACTCTGATGGTCTGAGTAAACCAAAAATATTTTATAGAAGTTAGTTCCTCCACATTATCAAAAATAATACTACCACTTCCAACTCTCTATCATGATTCACATAGTTTTTCCCATGGGGTCTCAACTTCCATGACCCACATGTGATAACTTCCTATTTCTACATCAACACATAGCTAAGACCAACTCTTGAGGCATCCCAATACACTACATACTCCACAACCTAATCTGGTAGTCTCAATACTGGATCACTCATTATACTTAGCCTCAACTCCCTGAAGGCCCTATATAACTTCTCACACCTCATAAAAGGCTTCCCCTTCAATTCTAGGGTGGTCAATGGGGATATAATTCTAGTTAAGTCTTCCACAAAACTCATGTAGTACCCTCATAATCAAATAAATATTTGCACCTCTAATACACTCTTGGGGGTTTCCCAAGAAAACATTTTATTGATGTTTGATGTGTACATAGATAAACCATTTTTAGAAATTACATTCCCTAGAAATGAAACTCATGTGATGATAATGATCACTTTGAGATTTTCCCATAAAGATGGATGTCTTGAATAAAATCCAGAACCTTCCTCAAGTGATCTTCATGGTCCTCCTCTGATATAGAGTAGATCAGTTTGTTTATGAAGAATATAACTAAAAACCAGTCCATGTATGGTTGGAAGACCTGCTTCATCAAATCCATAAACATGGAAGTGGAATTTATCACACTAAAGGAAATCACTCAGAACTCATAGTGTCCGCTACGACATTAAAATGACAACTTTTGTATTTTAAACTCACAAAATCTAAAATGGCAGTATCCAGACCTGAGATCGATCTTTTAGAATAATCTCATAGCTATTTACTGGTCAAAGAGATCATAAAACCTTGTAAAGCCATACTTTTTTATCATGGCTTGATTTAGGTGATGATAATCCACACAATGTGGAAAGATCCTATCTTACTTTTTCATGAACAAAATCGAAGCTGCTCAGGGGAACACAGTAGGTCTGAAGAAACCCTTATATCAAAGGTCCAACAACTATAACTATATCTCCTAGATATTGGTATGGACTATGTAATAGGTTTTAGAAGATATCAGAGTAGTTATAGGATATAAGTCAATGAAAAAATTCCATCTTTAACCCTCAGAGGTAGTCTTAGAATGTCCTCTAGAAAGACATCCATATAATCCACCATGACAAAACGATCCCAGAAACTAGAAGATACAACTAATACGAGGGATATTATTTCAAAATTATGGGTGATGGACTACATTTTACTTCTTGAAACCCCTCTTATCCCACCTTGAGATCTCTTTTCCCATAAAGGTGAATCTCGTCCTATCAGTACATATGCATCTGATTTGTCTATGGTGATAGTAAATCATTGATTGGACCATGTATGACCAATATATACCCAATACGATGTCATAAGGTTGCATTTTTATTACCAAAAAGTCCCATGTGATCCTCTTTCCACCAACAGATAACTTTCCCTACCAGTAGATAAAAGATATAGAATAAGCATTCCCTGTAGGAATATCAAGATGGGGCTACTGGGCTAGTGCCTCAACTGGGAGTTCCATATCTCACACCATGAGTAGATATATTATGTAATAACTGGAACCTATGACTATTAATACTGAAGATATATTAGAATAAATATATATCATACATGTAATCATCTCATGCACTGTGGGGTCATAAGACTCCAGAACCTGAAGCTATCCGCAACCTTGACTTCCAGCTCCTAGAGCCTAAAGTGCGTCTCTTGGTGGTAGTGGTGGAATGATATCATAGAATCTTTCACTGAACATAGCTCCTAAAACTTCTCTTCGATCTCTTCCACCCTGTGTACCACCCTATACTCACCTAGGGGATCCCTGATCACAGTACTACCTATATCGTGGTGGTCTATCAGCTACCTATCTATGCTCCTTAACACGTCTAGTTGGACAATCATGTTCTATGTGAACTAGATTTTCATAATAATATAATTGAACCTTTCTGGGAATCCCTAGTTCTCAATGATGTCATTGTACTATAGGACCACGCACCTAAGTCTTATTTCAGAAGTTCCCCTATCTCGAGATCCCACAGAATGGCTTCTGCTAGCTATGGTAGATGGATTTTCTCTATGAATTCCACTTCCAGCCTCAGATATATGGAGTCCCTCGGATAGAAATATCTCTATCACTAGTTCCCATTCCATCACCCCGATATAGTCAGGGAGGCATAATGGTAGCACACTGTCACATATATCTCTGCAGAGTCCATACTCAAAATTTCATTCTCAAAACTAGATATCCTGGATCATGTGAAGGGAGTTCCGGTTAAGGTATATGAACCTAACTATATACTCATTCACTATCATTCATCTCTTATAAAGCTCCTGAAACACCTAATTCCAAACTGAACGCAAACATGAGTGGTTGTACTCCTCATAGAACAGTTACTGGATGTCAGATCATAAGAGGGTAGACTCCTCGTGCATCTGCATAACAAGGCTCCACCAGTTCCCATGTACTTTGTGAAGAAGGCTATCTACTAATGAAACCATCTGATCTATTTGTGTCTAGACGAGAATGAAGATATGGACTACCGACTCTAGAAAATCCTCCACTCCTTGATGATCTAGCTTGTTGTGGAACCTCCAGGACCTATTGTTATGAATCTTACAAATAGATCTAAGCCTATGAACATTTTTAGCATGCTCTACTGGGATGATATACTTCTCAATGGGTAGAGGTTCTTATACCTACCTCCTAGAGGGGAAAGCTCACAAGATGGACTCTGAACTATGGTCTTATCACTCATCTGATTGTTATCATGATACAAACTAGTTTCCTGGATGGATGACATCATGAAGGTATCTTGAAAATTATCAAGACATACAAAGTACATATGAATATATATATATATATAATAATAATAATAATTGGGAGTTAAATAAATAAGTAAATTAAAATAATAAATTCAATATTGTGTATATACCATTGATCTTGGTAACTAATGTCACGGTATACCGAGTTGACAAGTGAGTACTTAGGGTCCTGATGAATTGATAGGTCAGCCACCTGAACCATCATTGGATTCCATGGAATGAAATCTAAAGTCAAGACACTTTAACACTATTTACCTAATCCAAAATAAATCCTCAAAAGGGTACTACTCCAAACTCTATCCTAAGGATTAGACCACCTATGATACCAATCTATCACAACCCGGCCCAAGCTAAGGCTTGTGGCACAACCACCCGAAGCCCACCTCCATAGGACAGGGGATGGATAAAAACACAAAAGGCATAACTAATATAGAGAGGTCTTTAAATATATAACTTTATGAAAACAAATATCCATCTTAATGAAAAAGTGCAGTGTAAGTATAAGTAAAAGAATAAACGTACTAAGGGAATAAACATTCTTGCTAAACTCTAGACCGTACACGAGTAAGAAACTAGAAAATAAAAAGTAAAGGGAAAAAATACATGACCAACTAGAAATATGTCACAACATGAAAAAAAAATGGGATAGTAAACTGTTAGTAGAGCCTAGCTGCTAATGCCCAAGCTGTGACCACCATATGTGGTCCAATGTATCGTATATCCCTAAGATCATTTGAAGTCACCACTGACCCATCCATCGTTTTCATAAGTAATGATATGTGCGGGAAAATCCAATGCATGGGTGAGTATATACATATTGAGTAAGATGACTCGAAATCTAAAGGGATACCAGTAATAGATACATTAAGAATATAAATATAGTAGATAATATATAGGATACAAAAATTAGTGAAATAGAATTGCACAACCCAACCCTAGAGAGGGTGTAACTTCATCCAAGAATATGAGGATCAACATAATGAGTGGATGGACAACATGTTGAGTCCCTAACCCTAATTATAGGATATTAAACTCATCCAACCATGATAAACAAAACCAGGAAATCACATGGAATACCCCGCATGTATTCACATATCATGAAAAGTGAGTAACCAATCATAAGGTATGGATGCAGAAGTATATATATATATATGCTCAGTCAAAGAATCCAAAATGAGAGGGTAAGGGGATTTTTATATCATATATCATCCCAAGAATAAGCGTTTCTAATATTTCCAAAAGTACATCAATGATATACCATATCTAACATGTTTCCCTAAAGTATCCAAGCCACTTCTCATCACTATACTACATAGTCAAGGGGTCATAATATCTAAGCGTAATATGAATGCCCTCTTACAACCAGATTATTCCACTCTGATAGTTGATGGAGGACCCCTTCCTTTCCCAACATGAGGCTTTTACTCTAGAAGCCATTGAAGAACCAGTTCCCAGCTCTACTAGAGTGCTTCACTCTAAATTTATCAAGGACCCACTACACAACTCTACTAGAGGGTTCCACTAAGAAGTCATCCAGGAGCCACTGCCCTGCTCTACTATAGGGTTCCACTAAAAATTCATTGTGGAACCACTTCCCAGTTCTACTAGAGGGTTCTACTTAGAATTCATCTTGGACCCTTTACCCATATCTTCTAGAGGGTTCCACTCGAAAGTCATCTATGAACCATTTCCCAGCTCTACTGGAGTGTTCAACTTAGAAGTCATCGATGACCCACTAACCAGCTCTATTGGATGGTTACACTCTATAGGAAGCCTCTGGTAATCCTACATGATCACAGTAATCATTAGGTGTCACTTCAAATAAACTCCATGGAAATATCATTTCACATCATATATCAAAAGACACAATTGAGGGAACCATTATGTTCTATGTGAAAAAACAATCAGGATAGGATATTCATAATAAAAAAATCAGAGTCCAAAAAAAGATATATAAAAGCTAGTTGTTTCATCTAAAAGAGACAAGAGATAAACAGTGTGTTAGGGGACCCACACAGAGCTTAGTCCAGCACCTCTTCCTAGATGTGTACCTGACTGGTACATATATTTTTCCCTATGTAGGGAAACATGATGCGTAGGGAGTCTACACAGTGTGTCATAGTACTAGTGGTCCCTAGATGTGCACCTTGGTCGTGTACTTCGGTACATGGCTATATGCCTAGAAGTGCACTTCAACATGGGGTCCTACCCGTGTGATCTACTACATGACTCATCCAACCGGGGTGGAGATACACATTGTGTAGGATAGATACATGCTATGCCATATTTATATATTTCCAAAACCATAGCCACCATAGTTGGGGACTACATGTAGTGTGTCAATCGTGATACAAGGTGAGTAGTTGGGATTTTTATGGATTATCATATCTTCTTCCCATGCCTCAATTCAAGCTATTTTTCATAGATACCACATTATTTCTACCTGAAATAATTGAAGCTAGTTGTGGTTTGTCATTTATGTCTATCTCTTGAGGGAAATAGGATTCATTAATTCTTTAGTAGTGCTTTATTTGTCCATCACACCTCAACATCTTCAGGTGTTGATGATTTGATCACCAGTCATTGAAACATTCATCCATGTCCTGAAAATATCTAAGATCTATGCTTGATTCTCTGATCCCATCCTCACATGTAATACCTACATTATTTTGGTGTCTGATAAGGATTAGTCCACCCTAAAATGTCATCGGGACCATAGGGTCCAACTATTGAAGAACGAAAAGAGATCAAGAGGGAAAGGTAGAGGAAAAAAGTTTAATAGGTCATTACCAAGTGTTCTTAGAAAAATATCAAGAATGGTGGTCCAGGGTTAGAAAAAAATTTAATTTTCTTTAAATTATTATGTTGAACCTGAAAAGGATTCATAATTGGTGCAGATTAATAGAAAAGATTGATCTTCTCAATCAGTTTAATAAAAGAGGGTGTAAAAAAATTTACAATCCCTATAAGGATAATATATTATTATTCATCTAAGAATATGCTCACCAATGATCGAAGGAAGTTTTTGTGTTCACTATGTCTAGATTTTCTCTGATATGGCATTTTTTTATCTTCTGAGGGGATTCACCAAATGAGGATGGTATGAGTAGTTCTCAGAAGATCCCAAGATTCTGAGGATAACCCTGGGAATATCACCACATCATTATTCTTATAGGATTCATATTTAGGATTAAATAAATGAATAAATTAATTAAATAACTAATTAATCCACTAAACGCCCTGCCAAGAAGAGAGATGTATGAACACCCCACACAAACCTATTTTAGGTCGTTCCTAGGGTAAAAAAGGTATTCCTGACCCAAATGTGGTCTCAAATTTTTGATCTAGGATTCCATTTAAGAGTTATCAAATTTTATTTGAGAAAACATACACTTGTAATATAAATATATTTAATTTTTTTATAAAATTAATTTCGGGCACACCAGGCCTCAAAATCGCACACGGCCTCACCACCTAGCTCTAGAGATATATATATTAATTTTTCAAAGTCTTACAAGACAAAAACTAGGTATCTAAAATAGTTTTTTTTTAATATTTCCTTATGGTCTTGATATCATTAGTTAAATGTATTAGATGAATACTTTCTGAAGATTACATTTTTTATTAGGTATGGTCATTTTGAGATTGTGGTTATTATTTTTGGGTGGACTAATGAACTCATTATATTCATAGTTATTATGAATAGAGTTTTCCATGAGTATTGGATAAATTTTTTTTTTGTTCTTATTAAGAAAATTTTGGTTTATTTTAAAACTTATGAGGAACATGAGAAAACTATATTGATTTTTCTGTAGAATTTAAATGAGAATAAGTTGTATGAAACATTTATAAAAAGTGAATTTTAGTTACAAAATGTTTACTTCATTGGGATTATTGTTTCTAATGTGGTATAATTGTTCATAATTCTAAAATGAAGTGGTGGAAGAGTGGTCAAGGCATAAAAATGTCACTGAGATTCCATTTTTTATCATATTAATGGGTTTTTGTCAATGGTTTCTTGAAAACTTTTCCCAGTTATCTAACCAACTACCTAAATTAATTTGAAAATGAGATAATTTCTTCTTAATAAAATAATGTGATTAATTTTTTTAAGAATTAAAAATATGATTGGTTAATTCTCCAGAGTAATCCCTTTTATCTAGAAATGGTGAGTCTATTATTTATAGTGATTGTTATTTTAAGGGACTTGGATATATCATGACGAAATATGATTGGGTAATTGTATATTCATAATTCCAATTGAATTATCATGAACATAATTACACTATCCATGACATTTAACTAATTTAGTAATTTTTTCTTTAAATATATGAAGACATATTTTTATATTGGTTAAAATGGGAAATATATAGTGACTATAAATGTTTAATGTACATATTCACTCAAAAAGAGACAAAAATGAGATAGAAAATATTATTGGAATTCATAAAGGATATATATTTATTGATTCACTATCATCCATATAAATATAACATGGAATCCAATTGCATGAGTTTAAAAACAACACATACTTAGATATGCTATGTTCCAAACAGGATTATAGTGTTAAAGATATAATGAATGGTGGTTTATAAATAGTGCATACAATAACTCCCATCATTTTTATTTTGGTTTTAGAGCATTTATCATTGTTAGAAAAAATCAAACATTCCTAAAAAGGCAATCATGTTTGTGAGAAAGAGAAAATTTATTTAATAAGGGTAATGTTACTAAATTGAACATTGAAAAATATGGTATTATAAGACTTGGAAAGGGGTTTTGTGTGCCAAATTATCCCTAAATGAAGATGAAATTATTTATTAAAGATCACATATCTCCATTTTTTTCATTTCGATAGAAACAAATATAGAGATCATCAAAAATAATATTGATGAGAAGGAATGAAGAAATATATTATTGATATTACCCTAAAATTATTGAATGTTAAATAGGTTACATCTGATCGACCACTACTTAAGGGAATGCTTCCACCTTCTCCAACACCTGAATGGAAATGGGAGAATATACCCAAGGATTTCATGGTGGTATTACCAAATACATCTCAAGGTGATAAAGTGATTTGGGTTATTATTAATCAATTAACTATTTTTTTTAATTTTCTTCTTATTTGAGATAATATGTATTGGTATAAACTATGAGGAATCCACCTTAAATAGAAAATTAGATTACATGGAATCTAACTCAATATTGTATCTGATCATGATATTAGATTTCCTCTAATTTTTGAAATTGAAAACAAGTTATTGGTCACTCAATTAAATTTTAGTATAAATTTTTATATTCAATCTGATGAACCTATAGAGTGAATGATTCAGACATTGGAAGATATTCATGGAGAACAATCATTATCTTTTTAGGGAAATAGGGATTATAATATTAAAATAGTTTAGTTTTACTATTATAATAATTTTCATTCTAGTATACAAATGCCACAATTTAAGGCATTATATGGAAATTAGTTTCAAATTCCAAAATATTGGGATAAATTTGGTTTTATGAAGTAGTTTGAATCATAAATGGTAGAAGAAATAGTTGATAAGGTAATGATGATTCAGAACCATATGATGGAATCTCAATGAAAATAGAATATTTTTGTAAATAATTAAAGGAAATATGTTCCATTTGATTTCGTAAATTAGGGATTTCTTAAAATATCTCAATGAAAAAATGTCCTGCAATTTGGTAAGAAGGGAATGTTATTCCCATAGTTTATTGGTACTTAGAAAATTATAGAGAACGATGGATTAGTTTCCTATAAAGAATAACTTCTTATGAGTTTATTTCAGCTATATTTTGTGTTTCTTATTTCACTATTAATGAAATACGTTCATGATTCCTCTCAATTTTTGATCCCTAAGGTGGTACCGTTGTAATAAAATATTTATTTTGATAAAAACCCTTTCATGTTCTAGATCATATAGAGATGGTATTATATAAAAATTCAACTCACTTAATAATTTTTTTAGAAGAACCACATGCTTGAGGAAGTATCATGGGAACCTAAATAGGCTATGAGACAAAAATATCCCTACCCATTTAAGTGATGGATAAATTTTAGAGGACAAAATTTTTTATGGGGGAAAGAATATGAAAACCCAAGTGATGTTAATAATAAATAAATTTTATCTTTTATTATTATTTTGAATTGATTTATTTATGAGGGAATAGTAGAAAATTCTATTCTTAACAAAAAATTTATTCAGTTTTTTTAAATAAAGTAATTTAAAAGTACTACTATTATTTTTATTAGATTTTAAAAAAATAATATAATTTTTTTTAAATATAATCTATTTAAATCCATAGGATTCTATATTATATCTTATTTTAGAATAAGTTTATTTTATGATTAAGTTTTTTTTAAAAAAAATAGTTTCTTGTTAAATTTTGAAAACTTATGTTAAAATAAATTTATTCCACTTATAAAAATTTAATATTTAAAAATATATTTTATATTTTTAATCAAGAGGTTAAAATTTAGTAATGAGTGAAATTCAATTTTTTTATTATGAATAGTAACCTTGATAAAAAATGTTGTCACCATGATAATGGGGTTAAATAGGTTAGTTAAGGTTAAAAAATTATGAAAAGGTCACCAAATGTCATTTTAAATATTATTATATGAGTTTATTTCTACCCTTTTCAGTTTATATTTTTAATTTAAAAGTTTTAGTGACACTTTACCTTGAGTAAGATGCTTATAATTTATAAAAACTAAGACTAATTACATGTGTTCCACTACCCTCACCTATAAAAGGGAACCTCCTATATTTAGTTATCCAAACCACATGGGAACCATATATTGACCAATATATACCCAAATAAATCCCAAAACTTCATACCCATTTCCTAGAGTTCCTTACCTCACTAAAAGACCAAACTAGAAGGCTAAATTTGTAAGGAAAATGAGGTATTTCAAATAATAGGTATTATCCATAATCAATTTATTTTATGATTGTTTCTTCTTATAAATCATTATAAACTATCATAAACATGATTATATAAAAAAATCAGTATATAATATTTATAAAAGTTTTATTATATTAATTTTATAACCCCTTTTCATCTCTTTTTTCATCCCATGGGAAATGAAAACATTACACTACCACCTACACAATGTGATGTGATTCATTTTTCATCACTACCTCACATGGACAAATATTATGATGAAATTAATGAATATATATGATATTTATGGAATAATTATGATTCTATAAATATAATATATTATTTACCTTATTATCCTTCCACCTGTAGAAAAATGATAATACCCATCATGTGTACGTGAGGACAACCACCTCCACATAGAGTTGTTATTCATTTTTTATCTCCTAATTTAATGGATGGGTATAAGTTTGTATTTAATCTATAAAAATTATAATCATTTCATGATTAATATTTTTTATATGATTTAATAATTAATTCTTTAACCATAGTTTGCCTA
Source organism: Viscum album (assembly GCA_963277665.1). Taxonomy (NCBI): domain Eukaryota; kingdom Viridiplantae; phylum Streptophyta; class Magnoliopsida; order Santalales; family Viscaceae; genus Viscum; species Viscum album. The sequence goes on from OY728141.1 coordinate 1,456,392,455, forward strand.
CCAATGTTGTTTTGGGATTATCAATAAAATATCCCCAAAATGCCTAACAGGAACCTAATAGATTGAGAAACTATACAAAACATTGTAATAAATGATATAAAATAAAATATTATAATTTAATAAACCAAAAAATATAGTAATAAAGTAAATAAATAAAACAATTTTTTTATATAAGATTTAAGGAACGTATGTGGGGTGTTAGACTCAAGGTGATGGATTTTCTTTAAAACCATATTTAATATGTTTTAACATTTTATATCCAAATATTTTCCCTCCATATCCTCATTTCTTAATTTTTTTAAGAATGTAATTTTCGTACTAAAATGTTTATTTAATTAAATTTTAAAAATATAATTTACTTTCCCTATATCGATTATAAAAGGTATATTTATAATATTTTCTATATGGGTTATTTTTGAAAATGTGTAAAAGGAATATTTATTTTAACATATATGGAATGAATTTTATTTACTATGATGACCATTATTATTTAATAATATTAATATATAATTTTTCCTTTTTCTTCATAGAATATTCTAATTCCCATTTTTTTAGGTTCTTTCATTTTATACGTTTTTAGAGGAAAAAGTATAATTATCCTTATTTTTATGTGAAGCCAAAATGTGATTCTTCATATGTGTTAATCATATTATTTTATTATATTTTATGATGTGAATGAAAGCTTCAAAGTGTTTTATGTATGTTATAGTACTTTAGAATTGTTAATGATGACCAGTGAGCCCGATATAGCTCTGCAATTCATTAGGTAATGGTTTTTAAGGGTATATTTATCGAAATTAACTGAGTAGGTTATTGATTTGCAAGAGTGATTGTAAAAGTGACATGAACATGATGTTAAAAGGTACCTAGGTGATTTTTATAATATTTAAATTGAATTTTTATGTAGATTTTTTGACTTCATATGGTAATATAACGAGATTTTTTTTTGAAAGAAATTTTATGCCCCTTTTAGGTGGAAAATGTATGTATTTTTAGAAAAGATCTTCATGAGTACTAATGTTATACAAGAAAACCCCATGATTATGATTTTTGATTTAATATTTCTTAATATATGTTTTATGAAAATATCTATTAAGTGAAGTTTATTTATTTTTTAAGTTAATGATTATTTTTAGTTCAAGCCTAATTATATAAAAGGAAACTTTTCTATGAGACTTCATGATTATCATAATATACTAATTAGTTTCTTTCATATTTTTTCTTTTACTACGTTTTTTCTTCTCATCCCATATTTTAAAATATATTTAATAGGTATTATGGATGATTCGGAACTATATCAAGGTTTATATATCCGCAATTGGGACTCATCTTAAATTAAGTAAATGTGTTCTGAATGAAACATGAGTTTGAATTTAAAAATAAAATTTCTATAGAGATAATTTATATTGAGTTTATTTTTATAGTTTTTATAATGATTTTATACGTAATAGTTTTTATTAATTATATAAAAATATAAACCAAAATGATCATGGGAATATAATATTTTTGAAACTTTTTTATTAAACTCATAATTATGGGTTAATCAAGGTACAAGATATTATAGTCAGTATTAGAGAAAGGTTTATATGACCTTATATTTTATTATGTAATTATTAAAATAAATTTAAGTGATGTTAATATATGTATTATATTATCATGAGAAAATTTTTGAGTATTTCCATATTATTTTATCTAATATGTGTCTCTTTTAGAATAGTTTTCCATAGAGGAAATAGGTAGAATGAATCGAAAAGGCATTAAGAGTAAAATATACTTCTGAATCAAAAACCTTTATTTTTTTGAATTATAATAGGTATATTTGAATCTATGTTAAATGTGTTTATGTAACATATTAATGGAGGCACCCATGATATAGAATGACCAAACCCTCACTATAGGAACATGTCTATAGTGTATTATTTCACGAAACATCACCCTTCGAAATTTAGTGGAATCTTAGATCCAATAAAATCTTATGGATAGATCAACTATCTCTAAAATAAATTGGATGTATTTTTATATTCTTAACATCAAAATATTAATCTAGTTATTTATCATTTTAAAGGTGAATTTGATCAATTTTAGTCATTGGTAAATAATACCTTGTGAAATTATGAGGTTGATGCCATGTAGTATATAATATTTAAGGAGAATTTCCTTGAGAAGTAATTTACTAAGGTTGTTTGACTTAAAATGGATTTTTTAAAACTGAATCTAAAAGAGGAAAAGTTTGTTTCCCACTATGAAGCTAACTTTACTGGATTATTCATCCACACACCAGATTTTATTCTAGATTATGATAATAAAATTGAGAGGTTTTACTAAGAATTAACACCAAGTTTTTAAAGAGATTTATAACTTCGTGAATTTCAAATATTGTGAACCATATTTTTCGTGCATATATATTACATCCAATTAGATGAATATTCATTACATAACATAAAAATTCACACCAAAATTGTATAGGTCTAGTGTATTTTGAAACATTTATACATAAACAATGGGTTCATAAGTAAACTATATCATCTCCCACTAAGTAATTTATAACTAGAATTATTCTTAAATATATCAAACTTAATACCTTTATTCATAAAAAAGGGAAAGAAAATATACGAATGGGTTGGTTCAAGTGATCAATAAGGGTAAAAAATGGATATATCAATGACCACTTAAACATAACAAGAGAATATGTGTATTAGAACCTGAGAATAAAATTTGAAAACAATACCCTTCATATCATATATCATAATTATTAAACATGAAATAAATATTGGAAGTTCATAAGACATGAATCATAAAGGAATCAAAGAACTTGATCCATGAGAGAATTAAATTAACACAATCCTAGAAAATACACATATGTATAGAAAATCATTTTCATTATAGATTAGGATCACTAAAAAATATCATAGTGGATTGGGTTCACTCCCCAAACCATTATAGTAGTCATCTTTCACTCCTGAAACTATTATAGTGGATAGAGTCCCTTACTGAGTTGGGTTCACTCTCCACTCTAGTCCTGTTTATCTCATGAGATATCCATATTTACCCAATTCCTTGGAGGGATATATAATTCAAGGACCAACCATAATATAATAAAAATTATATATATGTGTTCCAAAATATAATGAAACTTTAATCATATCCTGACACAGGAAGAATAATTTCATTTCATTAACACTTTATCAGTTCATGAAACATGGAAATGAAATGGGTTTCATAAACATTTCATCAATTCATTATAGTATAGACCATGGAAAAGGAACGAGTTTCATATAATTATTTTCATTATAATCATAAACCATTAAGATAAAGAATAAGAATCATACCCCTGGATCAAATACCCAGTAAAAAATAATTAACAACAAATGATATTATCATTATTGAAAATTCTTTTAAAATATTACTTGGAATATTTCGTGAGGATAATAAAATTATCCCTTCGAAATCAGTTTTAAAAAATATAAAAATTTATAAAATAATATGTAAAAAATTTTATTTGAAAATAACCATGGAATATTTTAATGTAATGTTCAAATAATTTTCTGGTCAATATTGTGGGAAATTTTGGTCAAGTGATATAAGTTAAAATAAATCATTCCTTTTATACTTTTGTAAAAAAATAAGAAGTACCTTGTTCAGAAAATGAAAAGAATATTTATTTAAAAAAATATTATAAACTAAATAAATGGTAAAAATGTATTTAAAAATTCATAGGATAATATAAAATCATTAATTATTTTTTAGAAAACTTGGATATGAAAGAAAAAGGAATTTTGGTCAAAGAGAGAAAAACATTCGATTTTCATTAAAAATATTCATCCAGTCTCCAATGTGCTTAAAGAGAGGAAATAGAAATGAAATAATATAATTTCAAAAAATAAACATATGATAATAAAATTTATGTTTTTATTTACTGTTAGACCATAATATTTCATCATAAAAAATTAATCATGAATAGTCCCACAAAACAATGATAATGTAACAAAAAACCCTTACCTTAGGTACAAATTCCATCATATGTGTTAGAACCTCATGTAAAATCAATATCCATTAATTATAATTATATTATTAGACCATAATAATATATATCATACCATATATTATTAACTATAATCTTTTATAACACATTTGTTAACAATTATTTATTAAATTCAATGTTTTAGGTGATAACTACTTCATTTTACATGTATGTTTTGGTTTGATAGTTTCGATCCTTATATTTTTATCATGATTACATCATCTAAATAATATTAAAATTGAAATAAATTTCATATATATTCAATATATATATATATTTAGAGTTATCCATATAATTATAGATAGAAAAATTAATTTTACTGTTAATGTAGATTGTAGGATGTACATACACATGAACACTATTTTCACATTTTAAAAGGATTGAATGAAAGAAAGGAAAATAATAATTAAATATCAAAGAATATTTATGGTATCATATAAATCGTATATATTCATAGAATCCATCCTTATTACCATCCATGTAAATTATAAATGGAAAAATAATCACATAGTTTCATGGAGGTGGTTTCCCACACGTATGCACAAGAGACGTTATCATTTCCCAATGGTTTAGAAGGAAAGAATTTAGATATGATATTATCATTATAGAAGAATAATTATTTCATAAATATAAAATATAAATATTTAACCTATCATAATACATGTTCATTAAAGTTGGTGATAATAAATGAATTGTATTGCTACGTGGAGATGGTAAGACACACGTACACACAAGCGATACATTCACTTCCCATATTATGGGAAAGAGGATAGATGAAGTTGGATTAACAATCATAATAAAATTTAAATATATTTAATATTATAAATTTCTTATTTTATGATTTATAAAATAGATTTATATACGGTGACATAATAAGTGAAAAGAAAGTGATTGGTTAAATTTATTACCCCTTCATTGATAGAACTCATTTAGGTCTCTTTTTAAGGATCCTAGGGTTGGTATTTTGGGAATAAAATCACCTTTATAATATGTTTAAGGAAGCTTAGAATGGTTTATTGGATGTTTTTTGATATATAAGGCCTAATTTGGGGTAAATAAGATAAAGGAGGGGAGTCCTTTTATAAGGGAGGGAGAGGGAGCACTACGAATTTCTTAAAAGATTAAAATATAATAAATTAATTCTCAAGAAAAATGCTTAAAAATTAACATGAATTATATTAAAACTATTTTAGGTTATAAATACATTGTAAAATTAAATTTATATATTTTTTTGTTCCATTTTAAACATTAACTTTTTTTTATTAAACCATTCATTGACCATTTTTGAGCTTAATCGCTGTAACAACCATTTCAATATTAAAGCTTGAAGAATGCGACCGTAAATGGAAAATTAACTCTTAAATGGATCATGGTTGATATTTTGAACCATATTTCCTTCAGTTGGAAAATTATAATGTACTTATGAATTTTTAATCATTTAATCAAATATTATTTATTATAAAATATCATTAATGTTGCTTTCTGAACTATTTATTTAATTTAAATTTAAATAAACCAAGACAAAGATGGAATTAAAACATAATATTTTAAAACATACCTAATATAAAAAATTTATTTATAAAAATTTTGTAACACAATAATCCACTTAAATTTTATTACTTTTAATATGTTTAAAATTATTAATATCATTTTTGTATTAATTGAATAAATATTGTATCAGTGTTGCATAGGAGTTTATGGTAATTTTTAAATCACTAAAATATAGAAATAAATTTATATGATAAAAAATATAATTTTCCTTTAAAATAAACATTTATAATATAAATTATCCCACCTTTATCCTCACAAAAAAATAGACATATTAAAATCAAAATAGTGACATTTTGTATTTATTATTTTCTTAAATTAATATAATGGTCATAATCAAAGAAATATAGGATCAACTAGCCATATATTTGATATATTAATGTAAATTAAGTAAATAAAATCATACAGTCGGATAAAGGAAATTTTTAGAGATATTTTAATTTGTTATCCAAAATTTTAAAAACTATTTTACCTCTTTTCGTTTACCAGGGTGACAAAAAATCACAATGGTTAGTATTCATATAGAAGAAAAATAAAAAGGAACTATTGATCCAATTTAAAAACCCTAATTAAAAACTTTTTATCCATTTTTTCAATATTAACTCACTAAAACAAGTGGAATTTAATTTATGATAAATACACAAAACACAACGAAAAATAGTTTTTTCGAAAAATGCGTTTTTAAGTATAAAAATGTTTTTATACATTATTATACCATAAAATTGATTAAAATTAAATTAATTAAATTATTCATAAAATAATAGAACTAATTTTAATTTTAAATAATCTTAAAAATCAATGTAAATTTTTTACATTCCTCAAACAAAAATACAATTTTCTATAAAAATTAATATTTTTCACCATTCACTAGAAAATAAATATTTTCAAAAAAATAAAAAAAAATTAAAAAATAAGAAAATTTTTACATTATGATTTAAAAAATGGAATAAATTTTATAGAATACATTTTATATATGTGGAAAATCAAAATAATATTTTCTCGTAGAATGAATTAAAAATAATTTTTTAAGTAAATGCATTCTTTGAAGCATAATAGAACATTACTAAAAATATAATGATTATAGTGTAAGAATTAATAATAAAAAAAATTATTGAGAGGGAACAATATATATAATTTCTAATGTGTTTATTCCTATTTATAATCACTAATTAATTGACTAGTTTATAATGATATACTGTAATTTTGTTCATTTAGATGCTGGGTTGTGTGCAACGCAAGTTATCGAAATTAAATTATTTGAAGAGAAATATATTTTAAAATATCCGGGTGTTACATTCTACCCCTTCAAATTTAATTTATCCCCTGAAATTACTTCACTATAATATAAATAAATGTGGATATCTCTATTTTATTACATCCTAGGGTACCCAAGAAGCTTCATAAAATTTCTAATTCCTATAGAGAACTTTAATTCACTGAGTAACCTTATTATTTAGGACTTTATCTCTTTGTTCCATGATTTTGACTAATTTTTAATCACAATAAATATCATGATTCAGTGATATGACCTCTAAGTTCAGTACCCATGATGGACTAGGTATTTATGTCTTCAGGATGGATACATGGAACACATTGTGAACGTAAAGGAGTTTTGGTGGAAGTAACAAGAAATAAGATATTGTCCCCACTCAACAAAGAATTTCAATTTAGCCAATATTCCTTTAGATCACATATATTTTCTTTTTTATACTCATAAAATTATTCCATGAAAAATTTCACATAAATAACTTTTCAGAAACTTCAAACTCTAGATCTCATCGACGATCATCATCATAAATTTTCCATCGACTCCGAGATTCCTTGATGTGCTACTGAATTTCCCTAACTTTCTTTTCCATTTCCTAAGCTATATTAGGTCCCAATAGGTTTCTTTCTATAAAATAATACTATAATGTTTTAGTTATATAATTATTTCAATAGAGGGGTTCACAATGTTCCATATTAATTATCTTTTGGAATCTATTTTTGTATGAAAATGTTACTAGAGGAAGGTGTTAATCCCAAACTCCTTTGAAATACATAAAAAATATATCATCATATCATCTTGGTTTTTAATGGAGCTCTCAGATTGACCATATTTCTAAGTATGATGATCTGTAGTAAAAGATGACTCTATATCCAGATATTGTTGATGACTTTTCTAGAACTTCAAGTCAAACCTCATATTTTGATCAGATAAAATAGAATCTGGTACTCCATGAAAACTTACCACTTAATTAATATAAATTTTATAAATATGGGAAAGATATAAATAATATCTAATAAAAATAAAGTGAGATAACATTTTAAGGTGATCAAATACAACCAAAATAGCATTATGTCCCTTATATGTTTTATGGAGTTTTATGAAAAAATCCATGGTGATGTTTTCCCATTTCCATTATTGTATAGGTAATGGTTGTAAAATACCCTTTGAATTCTTTCTCAAATACTTAAATTTTTGACATACCAATCACTGAGATATATACTCTGTAATATCTATCGTCATGTTGTCCCAACAAAAATACTCTTTTAGATATGTATACATCTTTGTACTTCTATGATGAATAGAGAATGATGAAATATGAGCCTCATCCAACCAATCCTTCTTAAAATATGCTATAGAATAAAAAAATTATTAGTTCAGAATAATTATCATTCCATCACAATCAAGGTTGGACTCAGAAACAATTCTGACCTTCTTCTACATCTACACATTTTCCTTATATCCATCTTAAATCCTCACATGGATAGATGGTTGAATACTGATTTTATTAATATAATATTTCTATCCTTTATCCAACCTTTCTATGCCCGTTCTTTAGAAATATAGAAATATAATATCTTTTTTGATTCTCATCAAGGATAATCTAGTGTCACAACCAATCCCAATGGGGAAAAAATAGTAACTACCCCAAGCCCGCCTCCAATAGGATTGGAGATAAAGACCAACATCTAGTATGCATATCACTCACTAGGGAGGACATAGCCTAATGTACAAGTACAAATTCACACATCTCTAAGCCCATTAAAATACTAGAATGTAAAACAACTGATAACTATTCATGCATAAATTAAAAATTTCATCCCTCAGTGTATGACAACAAGTACTGTAAAGGAAAAGGGAAAAATAAAATCTTACTAGAATAAAGAGAAGATAAGTCCAACATGAATGTATTTACGGGGAATTATGTCAAGGTAAACATAGGAACACACCCTAGTCTATCCTGCTCACTAAACTCCTCCTGGTTCAGGCCCCTCTTCACTAATGTCTAAAGGTTGTTCATCTGCATAAGACACTATACGTGCAATCAAATCCCATCTAGGGGTGAGTATAAAATACCCATTAGGACACCCTTAAATCACTAAGAATATAGAATAAAGAATAATAATTATCTCATTACTAGTAAATTTCAATGTCATATAAAAAGAAAATCATGCTATACTCAAAGTAGACACACAATCTCAAGGTAGGGTCACAACAACAAAATCCATCCTAGGATATTTTCTTGAAGGATCGACAAAGAACTAATTTTGGAGAACACACTCTATGACTATTATAGAAATTATGGGATCCAACCAAGATTTCATTACCATTGGGTCTCTATATATTAAGTACATGGTAAAAGTCTGAATAAATCAGTACATAGAAAGTGGATCACTCCCAGATCCATGGGATATAATAATAAACCAATATGGATCAACACACTAAATTTGGGATCGATGCTCATGTTGTGGTGGTCATGATGATACCATGAACCCCACCTAGAGAAATGATGATGATAAAGGATCACACTCCAAGCCCCTTGATGGGATGCCACTACTATATCTAGGACTGAAGTTACTCAGAGGGGATCTTCATCTTATTCAACTAATGTGATTCCATAAACACCCTCATTGAAAGGATCAAGGTAATGGAACCTAAAAACACTTGTACAAGCTAAAGAGGACAAGGGATTGAAGCCTTCTTTGAAGAAGTACACAAAATGAACTGGTAGTACATAGTGTGTTAATTTAGGATCAGGTACTACACATTTATTATGTCCCATGGCTGAGTCTGTGTTTGTGTTCGAGTACATGATGTGTCCAAGTACACGATGTTCATGAGTACACGACATGTCTGAGCTTGTGTACTTTGGACCGTGTCCATGAACACGACTTTTTCCATGTACATTTGGCCTGGCTGTGTCCATGTATCCAAAAATGTACATGTATATACATTTGTTAAGGGTCTTACATCATGTGAAATCTATCACAAAATGTGTGATAATTATCTTCTATATGGAAACCCTAACACCACATAGGGGGTGCCACATGTCGTGTAATCTAGGATTATGTGCCATGTAAATCGTGATTTCCAAAACCCGATGGTTCATAACACATCATCATTCTATACCACTAACATCGCTAGATCCATCCCACATCCCACCTATGGATCATGGATATAGGTCAACTGAGTTTTTCCATTTCTGGATATCCAATTTCTATCTGTCCTAGTCGCTCAGAAATCAACCCATAGAGTTACCATCATCACACTCTAAAAACCACACTTACACTTCCCAATTTGGTTTCGATCCGTCATCACCATCATCACAGATCAATCACATCATCTATTTAAACCCATATCTTTAATACCAATCCATTTAACAATGAAATGTGTGTACAATGATTAATTTCTTTGGTATGCATCAAATCACAGTTCCAATTAAAACCTGTCGATGAAAACATGAAAAATGGTGGGTGAAAACCATGAAACATGAAATGTGTAATGCACCTATAACATGTTTTAGTTTTCATTGATTAGTTACTTCTAGAAAGAAGATAATGGATCCAAATCAAATAAATAATATGTCCTAATAATCCCCAGAAAAATAACGTCGTACCTGCAATAAAATCAAATTACTAGTGAATTCATTGGTTGATAGATTCAAATTTGACATAGGATAATAAAACAGGGATAAATTCACATAATTTAAATGTCCTACCTCAAGGTGGACCAATTACTGACGAATAATTATTTTTCTTTATTGTTGTTGGGGATATCCTAAATTTTTTTAGTGTAGATGATCCTTGATCCATCATAGTTTCTTTATAAGGCACTATCAAATGATCTCTCTCACTTATTAGGGTTATGAAAAAACCATTGATAATTAGTCCTAAGAGCATTTAAATAGAGATGAATTAGGTCATGGAATCACATTAAATAAAATAAATATATTTTTTTAATTATTTTATTTATTCTCTTGTGATAGAACATTATGGAAACTCCTAACATCGAAAATGGTTATAACATGCATAGGGAAAAAAATTATTTGAACACAATGAAGGCCTTATATTTATAATGTGAGTCTCAATTTATGAGTTATTCCACTTTTTCATGAAAATTTCCCATCCATGATATTTAATATATTTAATATATTTTAAAAATTAATTATGGGCCCACCGGGCCTCAAAATCAAACACCATCTTAGTGTGTTTCCCTACAATTAATCTATACAATATTTCAAGGAAAAATATGGATCGATCCGAACTATTAAATTGTCCCCACCTTGGGGATTTACATACAATACATCTAAAATAAAAGGCTACACAAAGTGATGTGCATACTGAGCATGCATCTGGGTCTCTTACTCCAAGGTACTTTTCAGAAAATTTCTATGCTACCACTCGACACACAATAAAGAAATCACTAACCCACAGAGGATACTATCTTGATAATCCTAATCTTTATCAGGTACTCAAAGAAGGTATCTCAATGCTCAATTTCTAACTTCCCCCAGTCGATAAAATGTGAGGAGTTATGCACGTAACTCCTCATCTACCACATCTGGAAGACAACGTGTAATCAATCTAACTGCGGCGACATATCAAAGCAGTACACCACTTTTACAACTCTATAAAGTATCTGGAAAGGGACAATGAACTTCAAATATAGATTTCCACCTCAAATGAATCTCCCCAATCTATGTCTAAGTGATACCCTTATGAAGGAATGGTATCCCTCCTCGAACTCCAAAGGCCTCAGTCAGTCTGTATTAGACTTATGACAGCTCTTTAAAGTCCTCATCTACTCTTGGATGAGATGTACCTTCTATATTGTGGATACCACCAACTCTAGGCCCATAACTAATGACTCACTTAGGTCAGGATGGCATAGTGGAGACCTTCAATTTCATCCATACAAGTCCTTAACTATAACAAAATCATTTTATTAGCGGTTTACTAAACTGCCGTTAAAAAATTGAATTGATTTAGCGGGTTTTTTTAAAAAACTTCGACTAAATATTATGTTTTTGTTAAAAACATGCACTTATTCCTCCCCCAACCCTAAATCCACTAAGATCCCCCTGAGCTCCACCCCCCCCCCCGATGTCGAGCCCTAGTGCCACCCCAATTGACGAGCCCTAGTGCCGTCGTGATTCCACCCTCATTGGCTCCTAACACTACTGTAGAAAACATTTTTTACATCGATTATTTTCCATTTTTTACATCGGTTTTTAGCTGACGTTAATACAGATGATGTTATAAATATTGTTTTTTAAGTCGGTTATTTAAAAACCGATGTAAAAAACATAACATCACAGTGTTTATCACGTCAGTTATTAATTAACCAATGTGGAAAAACAAAGGGGGAGGGTTTATCACGTTGGTTATTAATTAACCGACATGATAAACCCGTGCAGGGGTGTTTATCACGTCAGTTATATAATAACCAACGTGATAAACCATTTACCAGGCCTTTATCACATTAGTTATTACATAACTGATGCGATAAAACGGGGGGGGGGGTTATCACATCAGTTATTATATAACAGACGTGATAAACCCTTTCCCAGGACTTTTATCACATCGGTTATTTAATAACCGACATGATAAACCCATGGGAAATGGTTTATCAGGTTGGTTATATAATAACCGACGTGATAAACCAGTCCGGGGGGTTTCTTATCATGTCAGTTAAAAAATAAGAGACGTGATAAACCATTCTGCAGTTCTTTATCACGTAGGTTATTCAAATAATCAACGTGATAAACCCTTCCCCATTCCTTTATCCGGTCAGTTATAAAATAACCGACGTGGAAGACCAATTTTTTTAAAATAGAATGTAGTCTTCTGCTCTCCCTAGAAACAACCATAAACAATCAGAAACCAAATCAGGAATTCGTACCACAAAAACAGAATTTGACCAAAACAAGAACCAAAGAAAAATTAAGCATTTACATTGATAACATTTAAAACTTACCCCACTGGACATCCCCCCACCACCCCCTGAACGCCCCCCCCCCCCCCCACCCCACTGGATAGCCCCCACCACACTCCTGAACTACCCCCCCCCCCCCCGACCCCCTAGACAGCCCCAAGCACCCAGGGACAACCCCCGCCACCCTCATCTATACCTCCTCACACCCTGGACAGCACCCCCACACCCCTGGATAGCCCTCCCACCCCCTCACCCCACTAAACAGCCACCACCACACCCCTGGATTGCCCCGACCCCCTGGACAGCCCCAAACACCCCTAGACAACCCCCACCCTCATGTATACTCCCATCCCCCTGGACAATAATCCCACACCCATGGACAACCCTCCCACACCCCTGGAACACACCAAAAAGTTACCAAAAAAAACAGAACCCCCTCACCCCACTGGACTGCCCCCACCACACCCCTGGACTCCCCCCACACCCCTGGACATCACCACCACCACCTGGACATCCCCCACCCTCCTGTATACCCCCACCCCCTGGACAACACTACCACACCCCTGGACAGCCCTCCCACACCCCTAAAACAGACCAAGAAGTTAGCAAAACTAGACCAGAACCCCTCAACCCACTGTACAGACCCCACCACACCCATGGACACCCCCTCTACCCCCTAGACAGCACTCCCACACCCCTGAAACAGACCAAAAAGTTACTAAAATCATACCAGAACCCCCTCACCCCACGGGACTCCCCCCACCACACCCTTGGACAACCCCCACACCCCTAGACATCACCACCACCCCTGGACAACCCCCCACCCTCTTGTATACCCCCCCACCCCCTGGATAGCACTCCCAAACCCCTAAACAGACCTCCCACACCCCTTAAACAGACCAGAAACTTACCAAAAACAGACCAGAACCCCCTCAACCAAATAGACAGCCCCCACCACACCCCTAGACACCCCCACACCCTGAACATCACCACCACCCTTGTACATCCCCCACCCTCCTGTATACCCCCACCCCCTGTACAGCACTCCCACACCCCTGTACAGCCCTCCCACACCCCTGTAACAGACCAAAAAGTTACCAAAGACAGACCAGAATCCCTCAACCCACTGGATAGCCCCCACCACACCCCTGGACACCCCACCACACTCCTGGACACCCCCACACCCCTGGACTGCCCCCCACCCCCTGGACAGGCCTAAACACCCCTGAACAACCCCCCACCCCACCCCCTGGACAGCCCCACCCCTGGAATTCCCCACCACCACCTGGACAGCCCCCACACCCCTAGACACCCCACTCTCCTGGACTGCCCCCCACCCCCCCTGAACAACCCCCAACAACCCTGGACAACCCCCCACCCTCCTGGACTGCCCCACCACCCCCTGGACAGCCCCCTCACCCCACTAGACAGCCCCTACCACACCCTTGGACACCCCCCACACCCCTAGACTGCCCCCCGACCCCCTGGACATCCCCCCCACACCCCTGGACATCCCCACCACCCCCTGGACATCCCCCACACCCCTATAACCCCCCCCCCCCCCACACACACACCCCTGGACTACCCGCCACCCTCATGGACACCCATTGGACACCCCCACGCTCCTGGACACCCCCCACCCTCCGGGACACGCCCACAGGGGGCACGCCCGCTGGAAGGTACTCATCACTCCACATGTGAAGTTTGAGCCCTCAAAATGTTTCAAATCTGGGAGTGATGAATACTTCCAGCGGCATTCAGCCCCCCGAGGGATGGAAGCACCTCCTCTCCCATCCCCATGGACACCCTGGACCCCCCACCCCACTGGACACCCCCCCCCCACTGGACAGCCCTCCCACACCCCTGGAAACCCCCCTCACCCCACAGAACACCCCCACACCCCTGGACACCCCCTGGAATGCCTCCCACTCCCCTGGAGAGACCTTCCACCTCCTGGAAATTCTCCCACCCCCATGAACTACCCCCCCCCCCCACACTCTCATGGACACCCAAGACCCCCCCCCCCCCCCCCCCGGACAGCCCTACCACACCCCTGGACATGCCCCCACCCCATTGTAACACCCCCCACACACTTGGAACCCCTCCCCCCAGAACAGAATCCATACCAGAAAAACCATCATAAGTAGACCAAAACAAGAAGTATAGCGAAATTAAACATTCACATATATAACATTTAAAAACTTATACTGTCAACATAAAAAAAACTAAATCCAACCTAAAAGCCTACCAAAAACACAATTACAATGACAATATTCAAAATTACATCTTACACTATAAACAACTGAAATTCAATCAAACCTATAAAATAATTTGACCACTCCACTTGTAAGTGTTTGATGTCTTGAGCAGTATAGGGTTGAGAGGCATCAAATAGCTACAAATGAAAAAGGATAGTAGTTTAACATTTATAATTAATAAATCAAATTAAAATATTGTAACAAAGTTTAAAAGGAAATATTACCAGGTCAAAGTTCACAACTTTCCCAGTTGTTATTATATCATAGATAAATCTTAACATATAATATCCACATTCGATGATGCCTTTTTGTTCATGAAAATTCTGTTTGAATGAGTGTAAATTCAATATATTGTTTTTATGTAATAAATCAAAAAGTACAATTTATAAATGGATATTTACCTTCGCATTTACATATTTGATCTTTTCACTTTTTTTCTTTGTGTTTTTTCGAAGTAGACCCATGCACTGTTAGAAAATAATACGAATGGGGTAAATTTAAAATTCATTATAATATATAAAACTATTGAGAAATTGAAACTTAATTTTCCAATATATTCTTAAAAATTTTCCTGCACATCATCTTGGACAGAGCATATCTAATAAAGTGTTTTCTCCCTTGGGCAAAAAACCCCTAACATCCAATGATCACTGATAAAAGAAAATTTAAGGTTAGTGGGGTTTTTATGTAAAAAGATAATGAACTCTTTGATAGAGATGTGTTTCATACCTCTCACAAAAAGACATCATCCAACATTGTGTGACTATATTCTGTTCAATTCTTTCAGAAATATAAAGCGTTCTTTATTCCCCATCTGAATGCACATGCTTCAGGGGAAATCAATTGTGGGTCCATGAATCCATATACATCTATCAGCTTATTCCTCTCACAAATGTTATAAAGACACCTAATACAAAATGGACATAAGTATACATTTTTAATAAATATAACGCAGGGAAAAGGTGTTAAGACTTACATGGAAAAAAAATTCACCACGTTGATGCCCAACTTATCTCCAGTAACAAGATCCATGATATCAGTTTTCATAATCCCCACAGTTATTGCATGTCCACAAACATGAGCTTCCATTGGAAACTCATAATGACCCGCCAACAAATTTTAATATCTTGAAAATCTGTCAAGACTACTAGAATTTGTATCTGATGTCATATCCATTTGTCTTTTTTGTTGTCTATACAATATTTCTTTACCTTTGAAGTATTAATGTAAAAGTAAATAGAAAAATATATTAGTTTTCAAATGATAAATCAAATTTAATAAAAAAATAAAATAAAAGATATAACATTCATACCTCTATGGTAATGAGTCGAAGAAGTCTGGATGTCCAAATTAAAAAATGGATGATACTATGTCCAACTGTCGTCACCTCATCTGTGGGTAATGGTACTCGAGCTGATTTATCTATAATATCTTATACAGTGACCCCTCTAATTCTCTACCTCTAATTGTTGATGATGAACTGTATCTCCTATACAATATACCAACCCATATGCAACTATATGATGTTGAGGATCGTCAACGTACAACTCGCAATAAGTAGGAAGCTGCGGTGGAGGATTAGGATAAAAAATGGGGTCCGCAGGCTGAGGTGGGGGAGTGGGAGCTACTGGTGGAGGTGGAGGATAAATAATGGGGTCTGCAGGGGGAGGTGAGGAGTGGGAGCTGCAGCCTAAAATTGTCTTTGCATGTCTGAAAACATAGACTATACCGATGCTCTAATCAATTCCTCCATCGTCGCATTAATATTATAAACTTTATCCTCCAAGGATTCTATTTTTTTTATAAACACCCTCAACATTAGAAGTTGAAGAACGTGGCACCACTTTTCTTACCGATACACCTTCCAGATATCCTCTTACATGAACAAGATGTTCAGGCTTTCCCAATGCTACAGATAATATATTGCCTCCCAATAGATATAAATTCCCCCTGGGAGCTATGCTCCTCAAGAGAGTCCTGTATTAATTAATTGAACATTTATGTAATGATTTAAATTATATGAAGAAAATATTTAACATAAATAAATAAAATAGATATCTTAAAATCCTCTCAGCTATGATTCTCGATTCTTCCGAAAGATACTGCCCTTTTTTCCCATCCGAGCTCTCTTCCATTTTTCATGTCTAGATGGAGGGGATGGAGGGGCCACCTCTCCAGATCATGAAGACTCAGCTCTTAGTTTTTGAAATTTTTCCACCATCATTTGTTCTTCCAAAAATGCATACCATCCCCAAGATAAATTATGATGGTATACATTTTTAGATTGGATCTCAGGATGATATTTCCATATTTGTTGTAAATTAAGAATAAGAAATCATTAACAAAACATTAATATAATCATCTATGTAATAAATATTATAAATTTTTACATTACCCTTACCAAAAATGACTCTTTTCTTCTACTTTCAACAAATTGTCTCCATGAGTCTTCATCTATAAAAGGATATATACGACATGGATTTTCCTGACTCCTATGACCAAAAATGAAATCAGATGAGAGGGTTGATTTGAAATCCTTCCATCTCCTGGAATTCATCGATAAGCATTTCTTCCTGACTCTTCCAATGTCAGGAATATCAAATGTCATCTGATAAAGAAGAGGTTAAACATATTATATATACTAGAAACATTTAAAGAATAGTCAAACAATAGCAAAAGATCTTACCAAAATCATCTCCCATAACTAAGAGATTATCGCTTTATCCACACTTCTCCAGTCATCATACAAAATCCTTAATTTTCTCTTAGCCTGAGTTGACACAAAACTCTTTAAATCTTTTGAATTTGGACCTCTAGAAATATCATCATCATTAAACTCAACGAGTATCCACTGATCCTACGTATGGGAAAGTGCTAGTTTTGGTAAACGTGTGCACCCATGTTTACCAACTCTTGAACTCTTTGTCATAATAGGAGGACATGAGGAAGATTGAGGAAAATCAAGAGGAGTATGTGAATGTTCCTCCTAAGAGGTATGACTAGTATGCTCATCTCTAGAATCATGTGGTTGATCAACTGAATGATTTGTCATTTTCCTTCAAATCAAAAAAACAAACATTAGTTCAAAAATATACAAATTCAAATATTTTAATACTTCTGTAATCAGAAAATAGAAAATTGTACTCAGTTACATAATATTAAACATTGTTAATATAGTAAGCATGTTAAACAAGGGTAAAGATGGAAAAGATGGTCAATATGGTAAACATGGTAAACATGGTAAACCTGGTAAACATGGTAAAGTAATTATCACTGAACAAAAATAATAGATATATAATTCATGTAATGGTAAAAATGATAAAGTAAACTAAACAAACTTAAAACAAACAAAAAATTATACTTATTTTGTTTTAATACATGTTTTAATAAAGAAAAAACTTACAATATCTAACATTTTATGAAAAAAATAAATGTAAACAAGAAATAAACATATGTTACCTGTAATTTTAGGAATGTACAAATGGATTGTTTTCCCAAATTCCTTCGTCATGATTGTTCCTTATGGAACAAACTATGTCTTCAGCATGCTCATCATTTTGTACTATTAATATTTCCATGGAAGTAGGGATCTCACATAAATCAACATCTTCATCAAGTTCGTACTCACCAACATATTGTTTTTTACCTTGTAAAACAACATCCCACTGCATATTTGATTGATCTACTACATAGAATATTTGTTTTTCATGTGTTTCCATTATAAAAGAATCATCTGTGTCTTCCAATCTATTCAGATTAACAAGGGTCATTCCAAATTCATTGTGTCTGACACTATTGTTACCGATAAACCATTTACAGTTAAAAACATATACTTTAATTTTAAAGTAATAAACCTCCCATATGTCTTTAATCACTCCATAATATGAACTTGATGCAGAAATTGGGTTTTTGTCCTTAGCAGTTGAAAAATGTATTGCTTCTGCAAACACCAATACACCATTATTCTAAACTGCACTTCTATTTTCCTGAGCTTTCGTATGAAATGCATAGCCATTAATTTCATAACCGGGCCATGTTATCACATTTAAACATGGACCACCCACTATCCATTTTAATGTCTCTGATACATCTGATCTACCAAGAAATGTCTTTTTAAACCATGAAAAAAAAAATTTGTTGTGCTCATTCAAAATCCACATTTCTTTCTTCTTTGGATGACATTGTTTCAACTCATTAATATGCAATGTGATATAAGATTGAGCATCAGCTATGTTATTCAAGATGTATTATTCTAACTTCTTCATTTGATTAGATGAAAATGATTTTAATTTCAAGCCATGAATACCCTTTCCCTCATTATTAACTCGTTCATAGCGAGATGGAGGCAAACCTATGTGTTGCGCTGCAGCCAAGTAGCTCGTACAAAACTCTGCAAACTCCTCAGAAATATACTTTTCGATAATTGAGGCTTCATGTCAATATGGATTCTTAAAATACCCCTTCAATATTTTCATATACCTTTCAAAAGGATACATCCAATGAAGATATACAGGTCCAAAAATCTTTATTTCTAAAACCAGATGAATCATTAAATGCACCATTATATCAAAAAAAATTGGAGGAAAATACATTTCCAATTGAGAAAGTATAAAAATTTCATCCATTGCTAAAATGTTCAAAGCATTCACATCAATAAACTTATTTCAAATTGAATTAAAAAAATAACACAACTTCATTATAGTCTTTCTAACACGGATGGGAAATATTCCATGCAATGCAACTGGTATAATTTGTTGCATCATGATGTGACAATCATGTGATTTCATACCTTTCAACTTCAAGTCCTTCAATGAGTCAAAAAATTTTACATTTGAAGAATAACCTTGAGGCACTTTGATATCATGAAGACACTGAAAAAGGCTAATTTTCTCCCTCTTCAATAATGTATGACAGGCCAGGGGAAGAAATGTTCATCTTCCTTTAAGAGTGGGAGCTAAATCCAAACGTATTTCCATTGATAGTAAGTCTAATCTTTCATTCAACCCGTCTTTTGTCTTTACTTTCATATCTAACAATGTTCCAATCAAACAATCACAGATATTCTTCTATACATGCATGACATCAATATTATGTTTAACTTCATGATATCTCCAATAGGGTAGCTCAAAAAATATTGACCTTTTCATCCAAATATGTCTATCATTACCAGATTTCAGTGTCTTTCCCAATGTCACATCAAGGTTTTTCACCCTATCAAAATACAAATCAGGGGATAAATGTTTTGGAGAAATATCAAATTCTTGTGAGCCATTGAATGCCTTTTTTAGTGTTCTATAAATTTGATCCATAGGCAAAAACTTTCGATGACCTATGTATACTATTTTCCTCCCATGATGAAGTTGACAATATGACGTCTGTTGTTCTCAAATTGGACATGGTTTATTCCCTTTAACACTGTATCCAGAAAAATTTCCATATGCTGGGAAGTAATTTATAGTGAACAAAAGCACTGCATGCAATTGAAAATATTCCATTTTATAAGAATCATACACCCTAATACCATTAGCCCATAAAAGTTTCAAATAATCAATCAACGCTGACAAGTAAACATCAATATCATTGTCGAGTTTCTTGGGACTAGAGATCATTATACTCAACATCACATATTTGCGCTTCATACAAACTTTAGGAGAGAGGTTGTAAATTACCAATAAAATAGGCTATGAACTATGTGTGCTATTGAGGGTTCGGTATGGATTCATTCCATCTGTGCACAACCCTAGTCTGAGATTTCTAATTTCATTTACAAATGTAGAATACTGCTCATCAATATTCTTATATTATAGACAATCAGCTAGAAGACGTATATTTTCATCACATAACCGCTCATCATCAAGCCATCTTAACCTTTTTTCATCATGTGAATTAGAAAATAAACGTTTTAAATGATGAATTATAGGAAGATACAAAAATACCTTTGAAGGGGTCTTTGTAATATCTACATCAGCCTGTGATTTTTCTTTCACCTTATACCGTGATGTCCCACATTTTTGACACTCTAATAGAAATTCATATTCCTTCCTATATATAATACAGTCATTCGGATAGGCATGTATTTTCTTTTATCCCAATCCCATTAGGCATAATATTTTCTTGGCCTTATAATGTGAATCTGGAAGATTGTTATCTTTTGGAAGAATTTCTTTCATCAATGTTAGAAGCTCTGTAAAACTTATATCACTCCATCCATGTTTCTCCTTTAGGTTAATCAATCTTAACACCGCTGAAAAAACTGTAAAATCTGTACAACCAGGATATAATGGTTTTTCAGCATCACCATAGAGACGCAAAACTGTCGGTTCTATCTCAATTTGTTCTACTATAATATCACAAATCATTTCTTCAATTCCATCGGAGTTACCATCTTGAGAATCATCATCATCAGTGAAATTCCGTCCAGTTTCACCCCACCAAATACAAGGGATGTAACTTGGATTAAAACCATGACAAATCAGATGATCTTTTATCTCTATACTTTTCAACTTCTTCATATTCAAACATTTCAGGCATGGACAGAAAAAATGTTACTACTTGGAACATTTCTTTGTGCAAATTCCAAAAAGGCGTCAGCACCTTCCTCATATTCATTACTCATTCGATGTGCTGTAATCCAATTTCGACTCATTATTACCTATAACAAATATCAAAATTATACATCTTTTTAAGATAAGTCAAATATATGTTTATATGAAAAAAAATATTTTGAATGTAAAACAAATTTGAAATATAAAACAAATCTATGTGTGTTTAAGAAAATATTCTTGAATATAATTTTAAAAAGAAAATATAGTTAGATATAACGGTTTTAAATTCCATTGAATAAAAGAAAACCCTAGGGCCTCCAATGGTTAATAGAAAATTGGAGAAAATGAAGTAATCCTGAGAATCAGATCAAATTTAAAATAAAAACTCAGATGCAAAAAACCACAATGTAAAGACAATCATCACGGCACAATGGGGTCAGGATAACTACACATATTTGAAAACCATGACATTGTCTCCCCCATAACCCATAATTTTCTCATAGTCGATGACTGGTGAAAATATATATAACCAAATAGAATCATATTGCAACACTAATATCCATGAAACAATACAATCTTCATTTCATAATCTCACAAACCACGATGTAGTAGTCAATACCAACTGACACTTATCACCCACCCCCTTGGACACCCCCTGAACACCACCACCCCCTTGGACAGCCCCCACCCCCACCCCCTTTCACACCCCCTAGACACCACCACACCCTTGGACAGCCCCCACCCCTTCTGGACACCCCACCCCTCCTGGACACCACCACCCACCTCCTACCCCCTTGGACAATCCCCTGGACACCACCCAACGCTCTGGACAGCCCCCCCTGAATAACCCCCAAACCCTTTGGACAGGTCCCCACCCCCTTAGACACCCCCACCCATTGGACCCCTTCCCCCCACACACACACCTCTGGACTACCCCCCTCCCACCTCCATGGACACCCTGGACACCCCTCAACCCTCTGGACATCCCCTCGAACCTTCTGAACACCACCACCACCCCTTTGGACACCCACTGGACACCACCACCCCCTTGGACAGCCCCCACCTCTCTGGACAGCACCCCCACCCCTCTAGACAGCACCCCCACCCCTCCTAGACACCACCCCCACCCCCTACCCCCTTGGACACCCCCTAGACACCCCCAACCCTCTGGACATCCCCTAAACCCTTTGGACAGCCCCCCCCCCCCTGGACATCCCCCACCCCTCTAGACAGCAATGCCACCCCTCCTGGACACCACCTCCACCCCTACCCCCTTGGACACCCCCTGGACACCCCCAACCCTCTGGATAGCCCCACCCCGGGAACACCCCCAAACCCTCTGGATAGGCCCCCACCCCCTTGGACACCCCCCCCCCCACCCATGTCCTTGGGCAGCCCCCCCCCCCCACCCCCTTCGACACCCCCACCCCCTTGGACCCACACACACACACCCCTGGACTGCCCCCCTCCCACCTCCATGGACACCCTGGACACCCCCAACCCTCTAGACATCCCCTAGAACCCTCTGAAAACCACCCCCACCCCCTTGGACACCCCCTGGACACCACCACCCCTTGTAAATCTCCCACCCCTATAGACATCCCCCACCCCCTGGACAGCCCCCACCCCTCTGGACACCACCCCCCACCCCTCCTGGACACCACCCCCACCCCTTACCCCCTTGGACAACCCCCTTGACACCCCAACCCTCTGGAAAGCCCCCCCCCCCCCGAACAACCCCCCGAACCCTCTGAACAGGCCCCCACCCACCCCCTTGGACAGCCCCCACCCCCTTCGACACCCCCACCCCCTTGGACCCCCCCCCCCCCCCCGAACAACCCCCTGAACCCTCTGAACAGGCCCCCACCCACCCCCTTGGACAACCCCCACCCCCTTCGACACCCCAACCCCCTTGGACCCCCCCCCCCCCTTACACACACCTAGACTGCCCCCCCCCCCTCCCACCTCCATGGACACCCTGGATAGCCCCCAACCCTCTGGAAAGCACCCAACCCCCTGGACAGCCACCAACCCTCTTGACATCCCCCTAGACCCTTGGGATTTTAACCTCATGCTACTAGTTTTGGTATCATGATGTTATTCAAAATGAGAACCATGAACTGTATATCCTACTAGTTTAAATGCTCTATTGTGCAGTGAATCAGATTTTAATAGCATATGAAGACTTATAATATTCCATGAAAATAAGATACGTGAATAGATTATGGACCAACAAAAATTGATACCCAAAATAGAAACAACCAAGGATCCAAAACAAACATTCCACCATAAAAAACCATATATACTTATAAAATAAATCACACTGGTACATGGAATTGGTGTATCACAATGGTTTACATATAAATTTTGGCAATATAGGTGAATGAGACCATTAGTTGTCAATGAAAACAAAAATTACCATCAATGTCTTGTATCTGTGAAACAAAAACAAACAAAATAGAAGTATGTGAGGCTTACGTGAATATTGTGAGTCGATCTATAAGATTTGGTGATAATAAATAAGATGATGATGACAAAATGAGGTAAGAGGGTTCAAAATAAAAGAATCTTACCTAGTTTAAACAAAAAAATTTCAAAATGAAAATATAGACTATCCGGGAAAAAAACAAACGAAATAAAGTCATGGGAGGCTTACCTAAATGTTGTGAGTGGAGATGATAGATCTAATGAGAGTAAAGATGATAATCGATGATGGAAAAAATCAGTTTAATGAAACAAGATCGAAGAGTCGATTAGGGTTTTCCACGCGAGAGAGATGAGTCACCGGTCTGTTGATCGAAAAATCATAAATGAAAATCCATGAGGCGTGTTAATTTTTTAAATGTTTTATAACATCGGTTATTTATTAACCGATGTTATAAACTTATTTTATTACATTTATAACATTGGTTATTATAATAACCGACGTTATAAATGTATCATATACCGCATTTTTTCTTCGGTTATTTTATAACCAATGTAAAAAAATCCGTGTGTTTGTTTTTTACGTCGATTATTCTATAACCGATGTAAAAAACACATCAGAAACCACAGTTTTTAAGTCAGTTATTTTATAACTGACATAAAAACTTCCGGGTGTTGGTTTTTTATGTCGGTTATAATATAATAGATGTTAAAAAATCAGCGGGTTGGGTTTTTATGTCGGTTATTTGATAACCGACGTAAAAAATTCGTAGATACCTCATTTTTTACGTCGGTTATCAAATAACTAATGTAAAAAATTCTACTCTTTGGATTTTTATGTCGGTTAATTTATAACCGAAGTAAAAAAACAAATGTGTGGGATTTTCGACATCGGTTATTAAAATAACCAACGTAAAAAATTTACTCTTTGTATTTTTTACGTCAATTATAAAATAACCGACGTAAAAAACCACGTATCACAGATTTTCACATCGGTTATATATAACCGACATAAAAAATGGTGATGTGAAAAACTTTTTCTGCACTAGTGTGAGTATCTCCTGATCCATCCATGGCTGAGCCCCCTGAGCCCTCACCGGTGTTGTGGTGACAACCCCATGACCGGTCTCCCCATCCTTTTACCTCTTTGAATCTATCACACACATTCTCTGCCTCTCCCTCCCCCATGTTGTTAACTTTGTTTGAGCCTCCACCGGAGCTGCGGTCAACCCTGAGTCCCTTAATCCATTACTATTTTAGGAAGAACTCCCTTATTGGTATTTTTATCTGTAACCTTATTTTCATACCCCACTTTCAATTTTTCTCACTCATATTAACTAATGAGAGGCTCTAATGATGGGGATTTTAGGTTTTTAGGTAGATAAGGTTGATTATTGGTTCAACTGTGTAAACTCCTACTAGTATATATCACATGGGTCTCAAATTATAATGTTTTTACATTTAATTCTTAAAAAGGATTTCTTGGGTGTTTATATTTGTATTATACTTGGTATAACATATATTTATGATTTTAATCTAATATTTTTCATGCATTTTATTTGGGGTGACTACTACTTTCAGCCTTAAATTCATTATTTAAATATTTCATAGCATTTAAACTACTATACTAAGTATTTTTTAACTATTTTATTAAATGAGTAATTTTAACAACATGTGTTTTTGTTTAAAGAAGGAATTAATTGTAATTTATCGTCTCCGTAGAAGATTATTAGTCTGATTAACCATATTTCAATTTAAATAATTGTTTTATACATCATGGTTAAAGGAGAAAGAAATTTATAGATAGAAATTGGTATTTTGAAATAATTTTTTTTTATTTGATTGATATTACTTGATATTGAAATGTTTTTTAAAAGTGTTTTTATGAAAATAAAAACTTTTGGATTCCCAGTAGATTCACCATGAGATATTTAAGTTATTTACATTATGTATGTCATATATCATTCCACAATTTAAACTTATTTTTCTCTTATATGAGTAAGTATCCAATTTATTGAACACAAAGGAGTAACATTAATTCCTTTAACAAGAATTTAGAAATTTCAAATTTCACCTTGTTGGATGCATTACTAAGTATCTAATTTTCATTCTCAAACTCAAAAACCATAGATATATTTTTTATAATACCATCTTCAACATGAATTACATTTGAGATTAATTTACCTCTTCATAAATAAATGGTGAAAACACTTATTTACATCAGTTATATTCATTTCATGACTCCTATATATCCCCTAGAGAAATGAATGAATTTTCTATTAAAAACACTTGTGGAACCATAACTCTCACTACCATAACATATTGATTCATCATTCTTAAAAAAATAACTCCTACATTTTTAAAAAATATATTTCATTAATGAGAAATATGATTATAACACCCATACTCTTAAATTCAAGGAATTATTCCTTGAAAAAACATGACAAGACTCTTCTTTATCATCTTTATCATAAATTTCATCTTCTTATATGTTTAGAAAAATTTTCTTAAAATTTAAAATACTCGCACAATTGAATCTCAATAAGGATAAATCACAACATAATATGCCTTTACCTATTCAGAAACCTATTTAGAAGATCAAAATAATGTTTTCAATATTCACATAAACATATTCATTAGAATATATACTTATAACTTCATTTAAATCTTCTTCAACATCCTTGAATTTCATTGAGGAATATACTTTATTAATGGATTTTAATGAGAATTACTTCTCATCCAATTAAATTTTATTTTTGAAGGATTAATTTTTCATCTCAAATATATCAAAAAAAATTAGGTATTTCATCCCATGTAACATAATTTGTTCTTTACACAATATTCTATTGAAAATTTCTATGTGCACATCACATAGAAATTGGTTTGGTGTATCCCATACTCAGGGGAATCCCACATTTTACAATGATAGTGATAATGGTAAAAACTAAAAAATTCCTTCTCCAATGTATACTAATAATAAATAATTTTTTTCTTTATTTCTCGTATCTAATATTCCTTTTACATGAACAAAAACATTCAATTAACTTATTCTTCTATTGTATGGTCAGTAGTTCATACAACCTCTTCTTCTGATTCACCGTAGAAAAAATATAATTCTAATTATTACTTTCCATTTTATCACAAAATATTTAATTTTATTACATTATTTTAAACATTATTCCATAACACCTTCTTATTGTTTTTCCCTCTCCTTATTCTAACTTAGTGCAACACAAACTGTACTAGTTCTTCTATATGTTAGACACACAAAGTTTCTGAAAATTTATATTCTAATAAAATAAATCCTTAAACTAATTTTAAAACTCATCATATTTTATTTTAAGCCTATAGTTCAATTAATAACTCTTAGATACCATTAATAAGGATTAATGATTTTAGGTATTGACATTGTGAGGATATTGAGTCAATAACAGAGCTACGTCCCCAGATCAACATGAAATAGAAATTTTTCTCTTTAACATGGATGAAACCATGTTGTGTTTGATAAAATTTTATTCCAACTTTCCTCGACCACATGGAAAACAATCTTAAATGTACTGGTAATTATTTTGGTATAATAGAATCATTTTCTCATCCTATGTTAATCTGATTCTAGATTATTTGGTTAAAAGTTATTTTCTTATATGATGTAGAAACTCTCACACTTGACTTTAATTATTAATTCAACTACTGTTCTATATCTTTACCAATATAAATTTTAATTAAATAAACACAATATAAATGATATAATGTCTTTATAAAATTAATATAAAAATAAATAATATATATATATCTTATTTATATCATGGTTCAACATTATCATTCATGTAATGGATTACCACCTAAAGGGACAATCGTTATTCTTTAATTATCACATACATTGTGGCTGTTAAAATTCATGGTTGCTTTTTTAATGGTTTTGTGATTTTTATCTTGCTTTGGATTTACATAATAATATCCCTAATTTATTTTCTTTTTTTTACATTGACCATTTTAGTACTTATATGAATTTTTATAACTACCTAGGTTTTGTTGTTTCACTTCCATATATCACTTTTTAAATTCATTAATATTTATATTTTTCAATTTTTTTAATAAATTGTAGGCACATTGTGATATATATGGATCAAATATGGATCAAATTATTGAGGAACACAGCTTAGTATGCTAAGGGTTTTGAAGAGTTTTTAGATTTTTCAATATCAAATCGACCCATTTATCAGAGAATAAGATGTCCATGCCCTAAATGTAAATTTTGAAGTTGGTTGAAGAGAGATGAATATTATGAACACTTGATATTAAATCAATTCCCTACTCAATATGTTTTTTGGATATGGAATGGGCAATCGATCATTACAGAAAGTTTGAGCATTGATTCCAATCGATGGAATGAGATCCCAACTTCATTGAAAATGGAAAATGAAATGAAAAACCATATAAATGATGAATTATTAATTTCATGACAAGAAAGTCAAATTCAAAAAATATCAAAACATCATGTTGGGGGTTCTACAAATAGATACCTAAGAAGTTATGTTTTTGGGACTATAAGAAAACCAGATCAAGATTGTAACATATCATTATATCCAACTCTTGATTCCGTAAAGACTAATATAATAGAGTAATTTACGAATAAGAAAAATGTATCTCATAGTTTGGTTGATGAAGGAAATTAAGAGCTGTATGGTGGATTCATGAAATAGTTAAAATATTCTTTTTTCTGATGAAGTTGCACCAAATCAAATGCCTATGAAAAATTAAAAATAAGGATATGTCAATAATATTGCATGATGAATTTCCTAAAGCTAATATCCCTGAGTATTTTTATGATATGAAAAAAGTTGTTAAAAATCTTGGTATGAATTGTAAAAAAACTAATGCATTTCAAAATGATTGTATGCTTTATTGGGGAGAGGATTCAAGTAGACATGATTTCAAAAAAAGTTCTTCTTGTAGATGCCAGTCAATGGATGATGTTGGAAGTTTGAATCCTCATACTAATATTAAGAAGAAGAAAGGGAAAACAACTACAAAGGTTTTTGATTTAGTTTCCTTTAAATACATTATTGGAAAGATTATTTATGTCATCAAAAACCACCAAGCACATGAAGTGACATTCTATAAATAATAACAATGATGGGTTAATGAGACATCAAATAGATTCACAATCATGAAATACATATGATTAATTACATCCAAATTTCTCATCTGATCCTAGTATTGTGCAATTGATATTGGATTCTAACGGATTCAACCCATTCATGACTTTTTTCACCAGTTATAGTATTTGGCCAGTTATTTTTATCCTTTATAATATGCCTCCACGGATGTGTATGAAACAAACATATTTTTTCATTGTGATGATTATTCCTAGAAAAAAATTCCTAGATATGATATTGATGTATAATTGCAACCTCTAATTAAATAATTATAGATGTTATAGAGAAACAGTGTTGATACTTATGATGCATCATCTAGAACAATGTTTAAAATGTAAGCTGCTCTAATGTGGACTATTAGTGAATTCCATGGACTTGGCCGATCAGTTGGGTGGAGCTGAAATGGCACACTGATAGAAATGTAACTATTATAGGCACATAGATATGTGCTATTGAATAGTGAAATTTGATATTCATTTATTGAATAGGTCATGATACAAACATATATATGGATGAGATTTCGAACATGAAATAAGAAATATATAACAAAAGATGTTAATAAAGAGAATGTTTAATGGTTTACCAAACATATAAGTTCCTAAATATTTCAATCAATATGTATACTAGGTTCACACATATATTTTGTAAATATAATAATGTATATTACTTTTTATAGATCATTAATACTGATACATGAGCTGAGTTATCAAAAGATTTGATGTTTCTGTCATGAGGTCCTCTAAAACAGTCTAGAAAGTTCGACGCTTATAATGTAAATGGATTTAAATTTATTACAGTTGATTGGGAATAAGGTTTTGAAACACAAAATAGTTGTATATTTACATTTTCCAAAGTGGGATATAATGTAACTTTGACGGATATTATCAAAATAAACTACCATATACATTTTTCAGTTATTTTATTCAAATGTTATTGGGTCGATATTATCAGGGGTGATAAAAGAGATTCCTTGCTATTTACTTTTGTGAACTTGTATTTATTGATGTATGTTCGTAACCATATGATCCATATATATCAACATCATAATAAAAATGGTATATTATGTGAAAGATATCATGGATGAAGGGTCCAGTGTTGTTTTTTACGTAAAAAAAGAGACTTGTATAATATGGGTGATGAATTTGAAGAATTGACATTTGAAATTGAATCTCATATATAAAAAGAAGATAAACTATTTGTCCATTATGATATTGAAAATATAAATCTTACAAGGGGGGATGAAATAGATGAAGTAATCCTGGAGTAGGAAAATGACATGATTGAAGGAAAAAATGATTATATGTGCAATCATCCATTCATTTATCAATCATTTATAATCATAGATGTGTATATTTGGTTTGTTAGTACTATGCATCTATTATCATTTATAATTTTTTTCTACATGTATTTTCTTAAATATATGTTTTAAAGTTAATTTTATTTGATTAAATGACAGGAAATCAAAGGAGGGTGTGTTTTACTAATCATAGTCGACTCTTAGTCAATGTTCCCTCAACCACACTGATAGATGATTATCCATTGATCTCCCTCCCTTATGCATCTATGACACCCTTAGCCTTTCCCCTTATATAGTCTCTCACATCATCCATTCCATGAACTACTATAAATACCTTTTTTAGTATCCCATCACCAGCTAAGATAATACCTCCCCATTCAGTAGGCTCAGTAGTAAAGGAGTAGGTGATCACTCCTATTTTCCATGCAGGTAATATTAGAGGGTGATAGTTATAGGTAAAAATTTTAATTTTAATAATTTTATTTCAATATTTTTATACTACTTACTATTTTTCATTAATGATGGAAAATATGATACTATAGAGATAAATATGAACAATTTAGATGTCTGTAATCTGAATGGACTAAAGATCGTTGTCCTATTTGACTTCCATGGGTTCCTTAGTGATATTTCATCAATGGATAGTAGAGAGTAGGTAAATAACACAACATCAAAATAATTTAGTACAAAAAATTTAATTACTTTTAATTATAAATTTAAATATACAACACTATTTTATTTTTAACATAGTTTTCATATAGGTTCCAGTTGAAAGAAGTGAATACAAATATGGAGAGGGTGTTGAGTGGAGTTCATTAGGTTGGTAAATGGAGTAGTTAAATTGGAATACCAATCAATGTAAATTTTGAATGTATCATTTTCATTTTCAATTGTGTGGGTGATTTATTTGGTCCTTTTTCATTAGATTACCCAAAATACTTTAGATACTTAATGTTATTAATGCGGTACATCAGAAACTCATTGATGTGTTATAGTTCGATATCTAGATGTGTTGTAGTTGGATATCTGTTTTTGTTTGGATGCTTTTGTTTGTATGTTTTGGGGTTGTATAAATAGTAGTGGTTTTTTTAAATTGATATATAGTGGTGGTTTAATATTTTTCTGTTGAGGATATTTTTTTTGTTTAGTAGTGGTTTTTTGGGTTTTATTGGAGGTTTATTTTCCCAAAAAAATCATATTGTTTTTCTGTGGTTAAAACCACCACTATCCTATAGTCATTTTTGGTAAGCTAAACTACTGTAAAAACAAAAGAAAATCATCTTTAAACAAACTTTTTAAATAGTCCCCTGAAATTGTTGCTAAACGGACGGAACATATGCAAGTTGATTTCTGATTCCATCTTTAGAATTTGTTTTTGGAAACCATCATAGAACCATATGTAAGCTGTTTAAACCACTTCCAAACAAAAACAAAAACACCACCCCTACCTGAATGGCCCAAAGTCCTTCTTTTTTATTGATTTTTGATAACCCCCTTTTCAAGGGATAAGGGGGAACCCTTTCAAGGCACATAGGCTCAGAGATTACAAGGTCTGTAGCCTTAGGATATTACATGGCCCGAAGGTCTTAGGTAATTCAACTAGACTGTCTACAAGTAACTACTCCCAACTACGGACAAAGTCCAACGTGAAATATTGAAACATGTGCTCTAATACATGAACAGTTTTCTTAGTATGGATATTATTCTAGGGGTGAAACATCGTGCTCAAATGAAACTATGTCCCAAAAGACTCCTTAGATCACTTCTATAATCGATATGTGAAGTGGTTATCATGGTCTAAAATTATTATTAATGGGAATCCATGGAATCATACTATCTTCTACATGTTAAGGATTCCTATATTCTTAACCAAACATTGTTCTCGAATAACTAGGAAGTGGACCAGCTTGGTGATTTGTTATACGATCACCTAAATGGAATCATGTATCCTAGACGTACATAGTAACACATCATGGAGTCCATAGATATCTTATCCCACTTCAACTCTATCACTTAATGTGGTTGATCTAAACCCATTAGAACTCGGTACTCATCCTTTATTTGTAGATAAATAAGGCATAAAGAGAAAAAATATACAAGTCCCTTCTTCATTCATGGCCACCAAAACTAATGTTGGAGGTCTGATTACATTTTTCACACACTTGTATATACTTCCAAGTGAGATATATGAAGCTTCCCCAAAACCTCCTCTAGAAATCTACCTTTGAGTATCCTCTAAAAATAATGACAAGAACCCCAACTCTAGAAAATCCATCAGGCGAAATTCCTGTGAATATATGAGCACGTAGGGTCTCAAGGTCTATATCCCCAAGACGAGACTCCATGAAACACTAAAAAATAATAGGGGTAAAAACCATACATTTGAGGTAAGACTCTATTTCTCCATATACAAAGGATAATTAAAAGATGATAATTTCTTTGACACCTTTCTTAGTAACTATAAACAAGATATCCTAATGAGGGAATCCGGTACTATATTTTCCTTCCCATGATTATATAAAATCTTAATGTAATAATCCAAGAGTAACTCTGTCCACACCCCTACCCAAGTTAATATCTTTCTAATATAATATATACTTTATACTCTTATAGTCAAATCATATGGTAAATCAATCAACCATAAGATGTTGTTTCCATAATTTCAGTGGAAGGACTACCAATGCTAACTCAAGATCATGGGTCACATAGTTCTTCTCAGGTGGTCTCAAATATAACGAATCATTGGAAATCAATACATGTGTCTGCATCAAAACACAACCAAGATAGATACCATATGAATCCTATAATACTATGTACTCAACACCCTCCTCTAAAAATCTCAAAATAGGAGTGATCATCAATCTCTACCTAAACTCCAAGAAATCCTACAAGCACCTCTCTATGCACATGAAAGGATTCCCATTTTTGGTAAAATATTTTAAGGGATATTATTTCCTATAGAAATAAATTATGAATTATTAATAGTTTACTTCCAACCCAAGGTGTCTCCACACCTCTATCATGCCCTTTATTTTCTTCCAAGGTAACACTTGCTTGACCTTTTCCAAGTCCATTACCACAACATCTGCTATGATAAAATTTCTCATAAAGTGGAACTTCTGAATCCAAAAATGTAAAATCAAGATATTCCCATAAATCTAGTGCTAATAGTGTACATCTAGAACCATCCTCAAGTGTCTTATGTGATCCTCCTTTTATGTTGAGTACATTAGGACATTGTCGATGAAGAATGCCACAAATCAGTCCAATAATGGATAAAAGATCCAGTTCATGAGTTTCATGAATACTTCTTGGGTGTTGATCATGATATAGGGAATAACCATGTACTCATAGTGACTAAAAAACATAAAGAAGATGTATTTGGTATATCCTCATCCTGTAATCATAACTTGGGATAGCCTGTTCAATGGTTAATATTTGAGAATCATCGACCCCATCAACTAATCAATGAGGTCATCAATCCTTGGTATGAAACCCTCTTTATTTAAATTCTCATGGTTTAGGTGATAATAATACACACACAAACACAAGCTCCCATCCTCATTCTTAGATAAAAAAATTAGTGCTACCCGAGGTGAAACACTGGGACTGAAAAATCCATTCACATGTAAGTCTTCCAACTGCAACCTCATCTCATGAAGCTCTATATGAGCCATAAGATATAATAGAACATATATAAGGGATTTAATAGGGTGTAAACCAATGAATAATTATATCTATTTGTGTAGAGGTAAACATGGAATGTCCTCAGGAAGGATGTCCTTGTAGTCCACCACCACTATAGTAAGATAGAAAATAATAAAATCCAAAGAAACCATGGTCATTATGTTAAAATTATGGGTGATTTTATACCAAAATAAATGAATGAGTCCATACCACTCTTCATAAGTTTCCTTTTTCACCCAAAAAGGAAAACCTCATACCATCTCTTCAAACACACCACATCCTCCTCCTCAAAAAGTCTTTGTGGGGTTGAAATGTAGATAACCATTCGATACCTAAGATGAAATAATATGGAATAATCACTTATATAAATACATCCCAAATAAAATATCACCTCTAATAGTAAGTACACACCATTTAAATAAGTTCTTGATCACTAATTCACCTCCAATAGGTGTATCCAAGCCTAACGGTTGATCAAGAGGCACAATTGGAATATATTTGTCCAAGAAAAGATAAATGGAAATAAAATAATGACTCCAAAATGTGTCTATATGTACTATATCTATGGTAGAAAATATATAGATCTTACCTCAAAACATCCACGGAGCCTCTGGGTCACAATCCTCAATCGTATATCAATGACCTCTCCCCTACCCCCCAGTTCCCTAATCCTAGAATGGACAACCTAGGGGTGGTGGTGGTAAAAATTCATAATGTCTTCCACATCTAAATTCTCTCTTATATCCTCTTACACATCCACTTCCTTAAGGATATACCTGATCATACTACTTTATCTATCTAGGCATCCCAACCATTGTCTATTTATCATCTATATATAGGTTTTGTCAATAACAAGAAATATTTCCCTAATCATCACAAGAGTAGATACACCTTTCTCTAGGACGAATAGATCTATCACATGATCCTTGAACTATAGAGCCTCTATCCGACTACCACCTCCTGAAATTTATCACACCTCTATGTCCTTGTGACTCATTTCATATTCCAATTTTCAAAATATCATCTCTCGTATTCAAACTCCTTAGAAAAAAAGTCTCATCAATTAGGAAACTCATGAACACTAAATTACACTATATTACCTTATCATAGGAATAAATTAATAGAGGTATCATGATAGCTTATATGTATCTACATAGTCATTACTCAAGGTTTTGTGCCTGAAAGAACTGATCACTTACCATGCCCATCGAGTACCTATAGAGGGTGGTGACCCACTATGAATACTCATCCATAGTCATACTACCCTGCTGAAGCTATAGAAGTTCTTGGATGAGCAAAACCATCAACATCACTTAAGATAACTCCAACTTGAAATGGTTCTTGATTTTGGGATATACAAGAGTTTCCCCATCATATGACTAGGTCACTAATCCCCACCATCATCCTGGAGATCCATAGAGAAGGACCACTTAGAGGACCAACATATTGTATGGGGGTCTCTTGAAAATATGTAACACTCACAAGATTGACTCAAGAAAATCTTCATCCACATATGGGTTAGGTTTACCTCAAAATTGGAGGGTTTGTTGTTACTAAAACTCTTGAATTAAGCTCATCTTACACACCCCATCCGTCAGTACTTTCAGTACAATTTTCTTCTTGACACGTGATGGTACAACTAGTGCACCATATTGATGTAACACCATTTGAAATGGTCCTTGTATCAAATCCTCATCACTGAGGGTATTATCCAAATTATCCTACTACTGAATCCTAGTTCGAAAAAATCACAAATGCATCCTATAATTGATAATATATACCATGATCAATGAGTATATTAGGGGAGGTTAATCAAGAAGGACCAAGAAACAATAACCCATTATTATTTGATGCATTTACCAATGTTTTTCTCTACAACCAGTGTCTACATGTACTGAGTAAAGAAGTAGGTTTTCAGATTCCTTTTGTATGGATACTTCATCCAACGCACCAACACTAGAGTCATCATCCTAAGAGATAAACTCGAAGCACTTAAAAATGCTTCCCCAAAACAATCTCATAGACTCTAATCCTAAGGTAGAACTTGACTCTAATATCTCTCTAATACAACCTGGTTGAATATGTCTTGAACTGCTATTACCCCGATCCCACCTAAAATAGGGAAAGGGATGGAGACCAATGATGAGTACACATATCACTCAAAAGGGAGGCCTTGGCCTAATTTATATGTACAAACACACACACACATCTACAAGACCATAAAATACTAAAATATAAAACAACTAATAATCATGCATGGGTACATCTAAAATTACATCAATCATAGTATGAAAAAAATTACTAGAAATAAAATATGACAAATATTGGCCCCCAAATGAAAAATATGATAACTCCAACATGAAATCATAGAAGGGGACTGTTGTCAAGGTAATCATTGGAACACACCTTAGTCTATCCAGCTCACTAAGCTCTACCTTGTCATAGTATCTCTAAGACTTGGTAACAAGGTCAATCATCTTTATATGACATGAAATATATTGGAAAAACATAAAAGGTTTAGTAAAACAATACCCAATAGGACTCCATGAAATCTATAAGAATAAAAAATCAAGAATAATAATTAGCTTATCACAGTTATATGTCATCAAAATATAATAAAAACATATAAATATACTCAAAGTAGACATAATCTCAAGGTACAGTAACAACCATAAAGTCAACCTATGATTTTTTCTTGATGGTTACACATAGCACAAATCTAGGAGAACATAATCCATGAGTCAGATAACATTAATGGAATCCATCTGAGATGTCATTCTCATTAGGTATTTCCAAATTAAAAGACATTAGAAGTCTGAAGTGATGAATAAATAGTAAGGGGATCACTCCCAAATCCTAGGGTATAATAAAAACATAATATTTATTGACCCACTAAGTATGGTATCCATATATATGTAGTTTTGGTCATGATGATACCAATAACCCCACCAATGGAAAAATGATGATAAAGGATCTCACTACAGGCCTCCCAAAGGGATTACACTACTCTACCCAAGACTGAAAATCCTATGATGGTATCACCATCCTATGGACAAGATGTGATTCCATAACAACCCTCATGGAATGGATCAAGTGAATATACCCGAATAAAAGTTGACCAAGATATATAGGTAATAGATCAAATCCTTCTTTTAAAAAGTACACAATATTTACTGGTAGTACATGGAATTACCCTTTGGCACTAATTCCTAACCATGTATCACATCCCATGCCCATGTCTATATCAGTTTCTGAGTAAATGATATGTACTATCCCATGTAAAATTGACCATGTCCAAGTACACAACTATTACCATATAGACTTTTCATGGCCATGACCATGTATCCACTGTGGTACATGCCAATTTTCCAGGTAAGGGTCACATGGGGCCCCGTATGCCATGATATCTGAGATTGCAAGCCACCTATATTGTGGTTTCCAAAACCCACTGGTTTATCCCACATCATCCTCATCTAACTCTATCATCACTAGATTTTTTTCATGTCCCTCCAATGGATCATAGATCTGGGTGAACTGAGTTTTATCATCACCAAAGATCCAATTTCTAGCCATCTCAGTTGCTCATAAATAATCCCACAACCTTTTCATAACCACATGCTTCAAAACCCTCACACACAAATCTTGATCTATTCTGATTCCCTCATAACCATCATTATATACCTATCCCATCACCTATTGGAATGAAGATCTATGATATCAATCCATTTCACCATGAAATGGTTATGAAATGGTTGTTTTTTGGGAATCTATCAAATCATTGGTAAAAAATCCAATGATGAATACATGTTGAATGGTGAGAGGAAACTATGAAACACAAAAAATATGAACTAACATTGGCCATGTTCAAGTTGGATATGATTAATATATATTATAATTATAATCAAATATCCAAATCAAATAAACAATTTCACCCAAAAGTCATCATAAAATTAATACCACACCCATAATATGATCAAACAACGAGTCAATCCATTGGTCGATTAAATCGCTGTCATAGGGTTAGAAGATGGGCATAGTTCCGCCTAATATAAACATCATACATCAAGGTGGGTCGATAACTGAAGAATAATTAATCCATGTTATTTTTATTAACGAGGTCCTCAAATTCCATTAGTATAGGTGATCCTCAATCCATCATCATAATTTTCCAAGGATCCCTCAAATGATCTAACTCAATTCTTATGTTTATACAACCAACCTTAAGAATTGGTAAAAAGTATGTTTAAATAGAGCAAGCTTAGGTCACTACATCACATAAAATAAAATAAATAATTTAATTTAATTATTTTCTTTATTCACACATGACTGGACTTATGGAAAATCATCTGAATTGATGTAATACCAATTAGAAGTTATTCCACTTTTTAACATATGATATTTAATATATTACAAGAATCAATTTCATGCATACCAGGCCTCAGAATATCACACTGTATGAGCACCTATATCTTTAATTAATCTATACAATATTTCAATGAAAAATATGGAAAAAATAAAATCTATTACAACTAGCTCGATCCATTTTACTAAAAGAACCATCCCCCTTTTCACTTTCCTCGGGTAGTATTATAATGGGAAGTCATAATCTTCCATAAACTTTAGAAATATTCTCTAGTGAATTTTAGAACTCTTTATATATAAATATATACATTATTTTTTTGATCAATATATATATATATATTAAAATTTTCTCTATAAATAAAATTCCTCTATATCTTTAATGAAAACATTACCACATCTTACTCAAAATCATGAGTGGGGTATTATTTTTCGAGAACATTCAATTTTCACGAGGTATAAGCTATCACCATATCATTCTGCATAAGAATTCATCCAATTACCTTCTATAATGCATCACTATATACCAAAAACCATTATACACTATAGAGTAATATTAGAACAGGTGCTCTGACTAACCTTCTATTTAGTTGCTTCAAATTTTCCTAGCATTCTTATATCCAAAGGAACATAGATCCCTTTTGAGTTAACTTGGTGTGTGGATTATATAGTTGTGATAAATTCTATAAAAAGTGAAAATAATATCTATCCATACTAAGAAAGCATTAGATTTGATTCATAGTTTTTGGTCTAGGATGGTGTTCAATAACTTTTTCCAAGGATGGATCCATAGATATACCCTCAATTTGGATTATATGGCCATAAAATGATTCATTTTGTAACCAAAATTCACACTTTGTAAATTTCTCATGCAACTTATCATTACTTTGGTTAATTTGTACAATCATTAACTGATATTCATTATATTCCATGATCTTAAAATATATAAGAATATTGTCTATTAAGACAACCAAAAACTAATCATGATAATTTCTAAAGGCTATATTAATTTAATACTTTAAGATTGTAGGGGAATTTGTAATACCAAATGGCATCACTATATTTTCATAGTATCCATACATTACATGAAATACTCTCTTGGTTATATCCTCTTTCTCGACCCTCAATTTATGATATCCAAAATAAAGATAAATATTGAAAATTTATTTAGATATATGATGTTGATAAAAAAATCAACAATATGAGGTATATGATATTTATTCTTCATTGTGATCATGTTATGTTCCTAATTATCAATGAAGAGTTTCATTGATCCATCATTCCTCTTAATAGAAAGAATTGGTGCACCCCAAGGTCACGCTCTTGGACAAATAAATTCCTTTTAAATATTCTCTTTGAGTTTCTTCCTTAATTCCTTCACCTCAATTTGTGCCATTCTATATGGAGTCATTGAAACAGGTGTAGCACTATGTATGAGTTCTATTGAGAAATTAGCTTCATGATTTGGTGGGAGACTAGGAAAATCTTCTAGAAACACATCAACCAAATAATTCACAATATGTGTATCATTGATGTTGGGTTTATCCCCAACCATCCAAGACAAATAACCCTTTTGAATAAGAATTTAGACCAATATAATGGATGAAATTTCCATTAGAAGTTAAATTTTATCATTGCATAGATAGATGATCATAGGTTGGTTCAAAATGTCAAATGTGACTTCCTTTTAAAGAAATTAATATGGGATTTATGTAATGAAATCCATTCCATGCCAAATATAATATCAAATTCAACCAAAGTGGGAATAATAAGATTTTTAGGAAGAACATTCCCATAAAAAGTAATCAAAGAATAATAATAGACTTGAGATGAGATCATTGAACCATTAGGAGTTTTCACATCAAATTTAACAAATAACCATTGAGGTGGTAGAATGGCACCCTTATAAAATACCTTAGATATAATAGAGCGAGTATATATATAATGAAAAGGATATTATCAGTTTTAGATATCCAATTTTAGTAGTAACTTTCACTACTTAATTATCCACACTATCAATAGCGATCACATTAGATTTCCCATTTTATTTTGTATTAAAAGTTTTTTGATATCAATAATAATCAAACCATCAAGTTTGATCACTAGTTATCCTAATTACTTATACTCCATTCATTTGAAACACTAGATTGTGGGTGGTATATTCTGTTGGGTTTTTTATTGTTCCTTTCATTGATTGGTCTATTCTCATCACTTCGATATTTGATTACCCAATGACCTTACATTCCATAATTAAAACATTAACCAGTCCCCTTAAGTAAATTTACACTATGTCTCCTTCCACACATCGAACATAAATGAAAATTTATCTTCTTCTCTGTATGTTTTTTATAGTTTACATTGAATTCCATCATTATTTTCTTATCAAAACTATGATATGGATAATCAAATACAATATCCATTACCATCTGGATAACACATAGAATTATTTCTTCATAGCTACTGAAGTCACTTATAGAGGATACCCTTAAGGTAACTGGTTTTATTTTACATAAGAATCAATCATTATGACATTCATGATGGATGTTAATACCAGAAGAATACCCCACAAGTCAAGTAAAATTTTCCTCATATGTTC
Organism: Viscum album; assembly: GCA_963277665.1. Taxonomy (NCBI): domain Eukaryota; kingdom Viridiplantae; phylum Streptophyta; class Magnoliopsida; order Santalales; family Viscaceae; genus Viscum; species Viscum album. The sequence continues at coordinate 1,456,433,550 of OY728141.1, forward strand.
TAAAAGATTCAACATCCTTTTGATTTAGTTCAAGGAATTATTTCTCTATTTTTAATGATGAATATGAGGAAACTATATATTAATAAACTAACCTCTAAAACAGTTCCCACTCTATGGAGTCAATTTCATCTCATCACTACATGTTCCTGATAAGATTCCACCAATAATCTGTTTCTCCTTCCAAATGATAAACATTTAGAATAAATATTTATTTTTTTAAACATTGGAGAAAGGAAAATATATTTTCAGAGGCATTGACAAATTTCTTAGAAACTAGTATATTAGTAAATCTACTAAATAAAGGTGGTTGTTTCCTCATGAAGGAATCAAAAACATATTCTTCCCTAATTTTATCATTTTGAAGATGAGTAAGATTCATAGATTGAGAAAGTAAGTGTAGAAATGATATTTTTCATTCCATATCTCTTAAAATTTTGTTTTTTAGGAGGATACTAATTGTATATTCCACCACATTTAGCATTAGAATGATTCTTTCAGGTTCCATCCATTGACTAAAATAAAAAAAAACATAGTGAGAGAAAAAATAATCATAGTGGTAAACCACATAATCATGAAATTTTTTTATTGGTTTTATAAATTAGGACACATTTTTTTAGTCTATAAAACCTCAGGTTTAACCTAGGTCATCTATGATCATTAGAAAAATATTAGGATATTATCCTAAATTTAGAATTATCCCTAGTGTTCTCACAAATTTTTTCTCATCCTAATTTCCAAGGGTAACTAAAACTTTATATGATACTAACTATAATTACCCATACTTTTCATATATAGATATTACATCTTATTAGATAAATATTTATTACATAACATAATCATGCATGATATACTTATATAGCTCTAGTTTCTTTTGAAACATAGATACCTAAATAACAGGTTTATTAGTGAACTAAATCATCTGTCACTAAGTTATTTATAATAAGAACCCTTATTAGAAATATAATAGTTAATAACTTTATTCATAACCTGGGGAAATGAAACATAAAAATGGGGTGATCATATACCCAGTAATGACAAACAATAAAGGCATAAATGGCCACTTAGAATTAACATTAGAAAAAGGTTATGTGAACAATATCATAATATTTGAAAACCATTAACTGTATATTATAAATCATAATTTTGGATCATAGTATAAATATTTATAGTTTATAAGACATGAATCATAATTTATGTAACGACCCAATGTTTTTCCATGGAAATTACCTTATCATAAGTATGTCATAAAAACACATGAAAAAAATAATGAACTAATAAGTTCTAAGTGACCTTTAAACATAATTTTTTCACTTCTGTGGTTGGAATTATGAAAATCCGACATACACGGTTGTAATCGGTAAGTTATTTTGAGTCTGATAAGAAAGACTTAATTTTTTGGTGAATAGTAACCTACCCTAATGAATAGTAACATATCCTTATGAATATTGATATAACCTAATGAATATTAACCTCACATATGATAGTATAAAAATAATATTCCAGTTGGAAGTACGATATACCTATATTTTAGAATAAGTCAAAGAATGTTTCAAAACTGGTTTTGATAATAAATTATTATTTAAATGAAATTTTAAAATAATCATATTTAGAAAATTATTTTTTAAAAATAGAGTTCATTTTGGATTCTACATGTTGAAAAATGCTTAGGGTTAATTTTTTGGATTTTTCTGAAATACATGAATTTTTTATGAATAGTAGAATCTGATAATTCACTATAAATGCTAAATAATGGATTAATTGAGTCATCGATGATGTTCTGCTGATGTAAGACCGCTTGGTTCAGGATCAAATAATAAAATAACTATTTTTGGTCATGGAATACCTACTATTACTTTTCTTGTGAAGAAATAATAAATTAATGATTATAATATTATGAAATCCCTCCTCTCCTCCACTATAAACCCCCCCTTCACTCCCTCTTCTCTTCACTCCTCTCAATCCATTTTACTTGCCATTATTCTGAAAAAACCTCTCCCCAAGATCCTCCCCCACGTAAAAAATCTCTTAACCTCTTCAAAATACCAAGAACTCTCCCTTTAAGAGGTTCTCAAAGGAGGAAGTCTCAAGAGGTAAATTCTTATTTCCAATTCCTTCATTTCTTTTAAGTTCTCTTTCTTTTTGTTTCTTTCCTCACCTCCCTTCACAATAATAGTATGATAAATCTAGTAACATACATGTACTGGAATGTTTCCATGCTAATGGTATATTTCATTATCTTCTCTATTCTCCCCACCCTTTTATTTGAATGAAATGAAAGAATGTTTACGATGTACTAATTTAGCACATTCAAGGACAATGGTTTATCAATTTCTATTATTATATTTAGTTATGGTCATGAAACCATTTGTGTTATGGTTCAACCAGATTAGTATATATGTAATATATCCTATTTTTGGTTCCGTAATCCTTTTTCACAAATGGAATTTAGTTATAAATCAAAACATGTTCTTTGTAATCAAATCCACCGATTAATAAAAACGGTTATCAATAAGGTTATATATATGAAAATTTGACTTCACTCTAATTAACATAATTAAAATTAAAACCATTTAATCTTCTGGATATTAAATAAAAAATATAACTTCAATTCTGGACAACCACTTTCATCTTACTTATAATCCCAACTTGAATATAAGTGAACCGATCTTTTAAAGACAAGTAAACAAACGTGCCCAAACAATGAAATTGAACCTTATAACTAATGAAAAAGGCTTTGAATGAACTAAAAAGGGTTATCATAAATAAATTAATTATATAAGAGTTTATGGACTTATTAATTAATAATCATAATTTGTTTATTTAGGTCCTTAATAAAAAGTGTAGAACACCAACGAATTTAAGGTAAGAGATCCTCTCCTTTTCACTCTTAGTCATGATTGTTCTCTATGATATGCCTTTTTGTGTAATACCAAGTGATGGGTAATATTTTATCACCTCTCCCATACTTCCATAATGTTTTTTATTTTATGTATAACCCCTTACCTCTCTCATCAATCTCTCTTAGTTACACCTGATACCATGCTGATAAACTGTAATGGATTCTACCCGAACTTCCTTTATTCCTTCGGGTTACTCTATCTTTCTTTTTTTCCAAATTTTATTTGTCTTTTAATTTTATGTAACATTTATACATTATGTTTATATGACTCATAATCATGTTCCAAGATCAATCTCTCATTATATTTTGGGGATATACATGCTTTTAAGTGAATCCCTCCTTGATACTTCCCAATAAGCACACTCTTTTTAAGGGAACTTCCTGAATTCTTACCCAACTTCATGTTCACTATATCCTTTGTTTTAAGACACCATTGGCTTTATAAAATCAGTTTTTTTATTATTAAAACCTTCTTGGTTCACTTCTGGTTTGATATAAAATATTGTTCCCTTTTCTATTTTAAAATATCTATGGTATGTTTCTTAAAACCGCACAAAAATGTTTTAATGCTAATGTTTCTAGAATACATTTCCATTATGTTGTCACTTATATTTGACATGACTTACCATGTAATAAGACTATTTTACCTGATGAATGTCCATGAATTTTCTAATTCTTTCCTTACATGGACACTTTCATGATACACCCATTGGTTATGATTTATGTCAAGATTGTGGTACCCAATTCTTTCCATGGGTATCCTTTTGTTTATGAACGATTGATTATGTATGATTATTTATGTTGAAATAATATTTATGTGGAAAGAATATTCATGAAAATGTTGAGATGGGTGCACCCAGATAGCGCTCCAATGCATTGGGTAAGGTTAAGTCTCATGATATGTGATGTGAAACGGTATTGAAGGTTAGCCTTAACCCGTACTGAAATTGGAAACGGGATTGGCGGTTAGCCTTGACCCCTACTAAATAAATGTTTTATGATTCTGCCACATTTATATGATTCCATGTTTATATGATCCCATGCTTATATGATATTATTTTATATGTTCCATGTTTTGGATATCAATATGTCATGCATCCTAATTCATGTGCTTAAGATGTATCCTTATGTTCATTCCCTTATTTGGTTTTTTAGCTCATACCTTTGTTCATGTGTTCCCAAGGGTACCCTATGTAGATGTAAGAGCTTAAAGGAAGTTAGGATCTCATTATAGAGATAAAATAAAGAAGTGTTTTTTTAGCCCCATGTTTTATGTTTTATGTACCTTGTTTTCCAAGACACTAGCCTTAACAATCCTTGGCTTTTCCTCTGATGATTAATTATGCTTAAAATAATGAAATGTTATATGTAAAAGAATTGGGTCACTATAGTTGGTATCAGAGGATGGTCTAGTTAGTTTTGGAGATTAGGAATAGAGCACCTTAGCGAGAACCTTAAGGATGAGACTAAGTATAAGAAAACATTCCATAATTTTGGTGAGTATTGAGTAAGTGGTTTATCAAGAAAATACATACATATCTGGATACGAGAAGGTAGAGGTGGCTCTAGCACAGATGTAACTAGGGGTAAAACCCAAAAACACCACCTTGAGCTAGACTCGAACAAGAACTGGTGCATAAAAATGCGCCATGTTGCACTCTTGGTTACGACACTCCCCGGGGATATTCTTTGGTAGATTCACGAGCTTAGTACAAACCGTTATTAAGGGGAAAAAAGAAGCCCATGAGAATATAAGTTAAGAAATATATTGAGGATAACCTAGATATAAACCTAGGGAATCACAAGTCAGGATATACATTTTCTTTAAAAAGTTTATACTTTTATGTTCAAAGTTTCCTTTTTATGCTCAATAGAAAAGTATTCAAGACCTCTAATTATACATTCTTTTTCTTAGTTAATAGATAGAAATAGAAGAAAAATTTCCAACAACAAATGTAATATGCAATGTGATGATTTCTATAATGATATGGCTAATGTGATGGAAGAGGGTGCTCAAAACTTCATGGAAGTACTTGCTCAGCTGGCTCAAGTTATGAATAATAACTTGAATCAGGTGGAACATCCTCATCCAAGGAAAGAGCAATTTGCCGTAGAATCCTTCATCCAGAAAAGGCCTCCCATGTTTAGTGGATCTTATGATCCCCTCCTCACAAAACAATAGATTAACTCCATTTAAACTATTTTCTACATCCTCCAGTGCTCGGAAGAAGAGAAAGTTATACTGGCGGTCTATCATTTTGATGGGGAAGTTGATCAGTGGTGGACACTGATCAATAATACAAAGTCCCAAGAGGAAATTGATTCTGTAGATTGGGAGGAATTCAAGAGGATGTTTTTCAGCAAATATTTTCCTCAAACTCTCCATCTCAAGATGGAAAGAGAGTTCCTTGGACTCATGCATAAGGAATATGATTCCATCGGGGTATATTATGTGAACTTTAAAAGGCTTTCAAGGTATGCCTCTGGCTTTGTCATGAACACCGAAATCAAGGTGGATCGATTCTTTAGTGGACTAAAGCCGAGTCTATGAAAAGTTTTGGTGATTCAAGACTTCAACAGTTATGAAGAGATTTTTTGTTGTTCCATCAAGGTGGAAATGGAGATTAGAGACTCTCAGTGGTCTCGTGGGCTTAGGGACAAGAAGAAAAAAATGGAGAAAAACATCGGTTTTTCTTCAAACAAATACCATGATGAAAAGAAGCATCACTATCCCCTTTTCCAAAATTGTGGGAAGAAGTGTCTTGGTGATTGTCTCAAGGGAACCAATAATTGATTCAAATATGGAAAGTTTAGTCATCTGGCCAAGAACTGCCGAATGGATATGAAAAATTCCACTAATGTTGAGGAAGAAATTAAGGTTAAGATAAACACTCAGCCTGCAGTGTAGTGTTACAACTCTAAGGAGCTTGGGCATTATGCGAACAATTTCCCTAAGCTGAGGGTTGTCGGAGGCAATCAGCAACAACCTCCAAGGAAAAAGGGAAGGTCTTATGCTATCACTACTATTGTGGTGGAGCCAGAAAACGATGTGGTGATAGGTACACTTGTTATTCATTCAAGAATAGCGAACGTACTATTTTATTTTGCTTCTACGCATTCTTTCATATCTTGAAAGTTTAGTATAACTATTTAAACAACACATCAAAATTTGGAGGAAAAGTTATCTATGAGAACAGGGAATTGGGAAAATATTACATCCATTGTTTATAAATCCTCCCCGGTTAAAATTTGTGGACTGAACCTCCTGGAAAATCTTCTCAAACTTTCTTTAGTGTAGTTTCACGCTATATTGGGTATGTATTGACTATCTTTGTACAAGGCCAATATCAATTGTTGGGAAAGGGAGATCACTTTTCACATCCCAAAGCATCCTTCTATTCTTTACAAGTGTAAGGAGTAAAATGAGTCTCCTTGGGAATCTTTGTCTCAAGTTTTTATAATGCTTCCTTGTGAGAAAGAATGTCTAGATCAAATGATTGGGACAAATGATAGAATCATACTTGAAGACATTCCCATCGTGAGGGATTACACTAATGTATTCCATGAAGAGTTTCCTGGCCTTCGTCCGGACCGAGAGGTTGAGTTCTCAATTGAACTTATCCTTGGATATCTACCAATCTCAAAGACACATTATAGAATGTCCACCATAGAGCTGGAAGAGATGAAGAAGCAGTTAAAGGAGAATATAGAGAAGGGTTTCATACACCTGAGTGCTTCACCGTGGGGTGCGTCAGTCCTCTTTGTCAAGAAGAAGGATGGGTCAATGCACCTCTGCCTTGATTATTGTGAGCTCAATAAAATCATGATAAAGAACAAGTGTCCCCTTCTATGGATAGATGACTTGTTCGATCAGCTTCGTGGGGCTAGTTATTTCTCTAAGGTGGACCTTCAGTTGGGATATAACCAAGTAAAGGTGAAAAAGGAAGATATTCCCAAGACTGCCTTTCGAATGACATATGGACATTATGAGTTCAAAGTGATGCCCTTAGAACTCACTAATTATGCAACAATTTACATCGATTTAATGAATAGAGTCTTTAGAATTACGTCGAAAAATTTGTGGTGGTCTTTATTGATGATATTCTAATATACTCCCAGAGCAAGGAGGAACATGAGGAGAATTTGGAAACTGTGTTAAAGACTTTGCGAAGGGAGATGTTGTATGAAAAGTACAGTAAATGTGAGTTCTAGATGGAAGAAGTATTATTCTTGGGGCATGTTATCACTAGGAAATGGATATATGTGGACCCTTCTAAGATAAAGTCCATTAAAGAGTGACCGAGGCCAAATTCTATAACAGAGATCCGCAGCTTTTTGAGTCTATCTGGGTATTATCAATGATTCGTGAAGAACTATTAACGATTGTCAATCCCAATGACCAAGCTTGTAACGGCCCGACCCCAGTTACCCAGAGTCAGTGCATTATTGTGTAACATTGGCATGATCACAAAAGATCAATTCTCAAAAGACCGATTAGTTTAGTAGCCTTGGAAACACTAGATACATTCATAAATGTTACATTACATCATAAAGTGAAAAACTACAATAACATAGTCTCCATTTTCCACACTCATGTCCCCTTCAGACTATCCCTGCAGGTCATTCTTAAAATACTTCTTCACATCTTGGAAAAATTAAAACAGTGAAAGGGGTGAGCTCATATGCTCAGTAAGGATAACAATATAGCGGAAGCTTTCATAAATAAACATAAACATTTAAGGAAATGTATAACTAAAACAAAAGCCTTTCAAACTTGAACTTCAACATAATATGGCAAAAGTAAAATGAGATAATGTCATTTACTTATTCACACGGATATTCTACTGGTCGAATAATCACATGAAATATCAATAACCACTTTCATAATGATGGAATGCATAATGTCAGACTATCATAACCATGTAGCCAAGGCCTCATGCCAAGACTACAAATAAGATTTTGTCAAGGCCTCGTGCCAAGACACTAGTTTGTCTCATGAGACCTACCGATGCATCGAGGAGCTATAGCGGGCTCCACCCGTCACTTATTAAGTCCAATGCATTCCTCATATGAATAGGTTTAAACATATCATAAACCATAACATAATTGTATCACATAAAACATGCATAAAGGAAGAATAATATTTCCACACTTCAATCACAAGATATCAATACAACACATTGATATAATAAAAACATTATCAAAAACCATTTTCAATACCAAAATAAAATAAAAGTAAAACATGGTATTTATTTTTATTTTAAAAAAAGTTGTGGCTTATAGAGGAAGCCGAAACTCAAATAATAGTCACGGCGGAGGAGAATTCGTTGTTGCTTCATACGTAAGAAAAAACATTCCTTTTGTCGTTTAGTAAAAATGCTTCATATAAAAAGATTCCTTTTGAGTAAAAGTAAAAGTCAAAGGGGTTTATACACCGTATAAAGGAAAGTTGTGTATAAAACCAAATATGCCTCAATGAAAGGAGATTGGGATGAAGTCCCATACAAAGATCATTTTTTAATAAAATAGATCTATTATGTGTATTCACTATAAGTACACATAAAGAAAGTACAAATACAATATAGGACATAATAATATCATGACATAATTTGAAAGTAGAAGATTAACCCAAAGAATGGAAATTGGGTTAAGAAGTTCTTTACCTCGTGTCCGACTTGAATCGATCGTTCTTTAACCTCCTAAATAATAAACTAGAGTTAATTTATTTTTTCTTAAGAACCTTTTACATGTTCATTATTCCTTTTATATCACTTATTATCATGTTATGAACATTATGTAGTTATTTAAGTTAATAATGGTCATTTTGTCGATCTTTGGTACTTGAGTCAAAAATATCCTTCTTATAATTACAAGTTGTTCATGTGGTGAAATATCCATTATATCCAGAATTATATTCCTAATGTAGATATCATATATATCATATATATCCAGTATATACATGCATTTATAATATTACATAACATTTAGAGTTAAGAAATGAAATGCACCGTTCATGGAGACGGTAAGTCGTACGTACACATGAATGCTACTTTCATTTCTATTTCGTATTTAATGGAATGAAATTATAATTATATGAATTTATACTATAATTCCAGTATAATATAATGTATAACACCATTTACTCCATCCTTTATACATCCCACATATGGCATTAACGATTCAAATCACTTTGAGGGGGCGGTAGTCCGCACTTCCTAAAATGAAATTATCACGTTTACCAATAATGGAAATCGTAAAGAGATTCCATAAATGAAAAATAAAGAATCATAAGGAAAACAAAAAAATAATATATATCATATATAGAAATAGTGTCATCATAATGGCCACCATGAGAGGTGTTATATGAGTGTTGAACAATCATCGTTTCGTGAGGCAGAAATTCGCCATCCACAGAAATAGTATGTTCTTTAACCATTAGATGTAGGTGTTTGTAAGTGTATCTAGAATACTTCTTATAAAAACATCCTAGTATATTGAGGATACTGGTTTTGTTACAAAATAAATGAATAAAATGATTTTAGGTGGTTGGAGAAGCAAAATAAAATATAAGAACACAAGAGAAAACACTACCTTTAAAACGGGTAACTATTTTTGATTTGAGCCAAAGGCTTCCTTGGGAAGAATTCTGCCCAAAGTGAGGCTTCTAGGAGTAAGAGAGCGAAGTTTAGAGAGTATTGGGGCAGAGGTTGGCCGAGCCAAATGGCTTGGAAGGTGTAAATAAGGTGGTAGTGGTGGGGGCCTTTTATAAGAGGAGAGGAGGGGCACTCTTGGAAAGTCATGAAATGTTACTTTATTATATAATGAGTTTCGGATTTTAAAGGTCCCACACTTATATATTTCTAGGATAAGGTGGTAAGAGTTCGAAATCTACCCATATAATAGGTTTTTGACTTGTATAGGTCTTATAGTTTACATTATCTTTTCATTTTATTTAAATCGTTAAATAATGAGGTAATCGTTGTATCATCATGGTGTCATAAATAATTTAATTTATCTAATGTCTAAAAATTATAAAAAAAATATCATGATGTAGGAAATATTTTTATCTTTCTAATTAATATTTATAGTCAAACATATGACTTGTATAACCCAATTTAAAAATTGTTTTAGTAAAACAACTTATGTTTGTGACATTTTTATTTTAACTTTAAATAAAAAGTTATTTATGTCATTTTCCTACCAAGTGGCTCCATGGGGTCCGCAATTTGACCCATGGATTTTCTTGGTCGGCCATGACACATCCAATAGGGGTAGTACAAGTGTAAAGGTATTTTCATATTTTTATAATATCTTTTTTACCTTATATTTCACAAATTACCTTTAATCACGATTAGTTAAACTTAAAAGTTACTATTCACCAAAAAAATTATTTTAATCCCATTGAACCACATTTTACATCCTAATGACAACCATGAATGTTGGATTTTTAAAAATCAAATCACATAAGTGGTAATGTTTCATTTAAACAAGAAATCAGTTTTTTAACTACCACTTAGTGGTTTCACTATTCATCAAAAATTGAAGTTTTTCAGAACAATGCCAAAATTTCACCATAAGTTATAATTGATATTCTGAATTCAGAAATGATGTATATTTTAAAAAATTTCAAACATATAAGTTGAATTAATTAATTTTATAATTAATTCTCTTTGTCACAACAAATAGCGTGTTTTTAAGAAACAATATATATTAAAAGATTGACAATTGTTTATGTCCAATTTCAATGTAAAATTAATTCTAATGACCACCATTGGATAAAATGGTAAAAATATATTCTAATTACACTTTATAACCACTCAATAGTATAATTTATCACTATAAATTATTTTGATTAAAAAAGTTTTTTTTAAGTATTTTTTTATATTCATAAAAAATTGGAAGTTCTCAGAAAAATACAAAAAATTCAACATAGGCTAATTTCGATATTTCGAATCCAAAAATGAAGTCCATTTTGAAATATAAAATATATATAATTTCAAAAAGTGGGTATTACTATTCATAATGGCTATTTTGATTGGTCGCGGTGTGTTAGAATCTCGAACTTGCGTACAATGCAACCTATTGCATTATTGAAAGAGGAGCGTATCGTGGAAGCTCGGGGTGTTACATTCTCCCCTACTTCAATAAATTGAATCCTCGCAATTTGAAATTTTATTTGAAAATAAAAGGTTGAAAATAGAAAATACCTTTGTGGAAAACCCACATCAGAAATAAGGTTAATAAAACTTAGCCTTAATAAGAGGGAAAGGGAAATGAAAAAGTCACCATCAAATTATGATCTCGATAAAGAAAACATTGGTGGAAATTAGAGACATACAATTGGAGGGAAAATGTAAATATTTGTAGGGAGTGATTGAGGTCATCAATCACAAACAAGCGTAAAATTGAAGGCCCCAAAGCCTTCAATCTATGTTGATTTTAAATATTATCAGTTCAACAAGACATAAGGTATTAAGATAACACAATTTTGTTTTAATATACCTTTACTAAAGTTTAAGAATTAATTTATTCATAGAATAAGAGATATGTATATATATATATTTATTCTTGACAAGTAGAGTTTCAACCTTCAACTAATTTCTACCACAAACTCATCTTTCACTCAAAAAGATAACAGAACTAAAAAATATTATATTTATCGTATTCGTGCAAGGTTCAAAATATTAACACATACCATTTAGATTAGTAAAACTATTTTGTAATAACCATAGACTTCATGTAGGCTAGTGGTAGGTCAAAAAGGCATGTCGCACTATGGTTGTGGGTTCGATTCCTGCAACTTTGTCCGACGCGACGGGTTATCCCCCAACCTGTAGGTTGTCCTTTTCCTAAAACTATAGTATTATAATATTCCAAAAATAATCTTCATAAATGTTTTAACCATAAACAATACTATCCAAAGTTCATCTTAATCCATTCCAACCTTTATAGTAATCCAAAATACCTATGTCCAGACTTTCTCTAAAAGGTCTCTAAATTCTAAAATCAATTGTATCATCAGATTCCTCAAACAAAGTAAAGTTTCTCTTATTGTCACATACACAAATATGATTACATTCATCGTATTAAAACCTTAATGAAAACAACAAGTACTGCAGTACAATCCTTATATATATCACATTATTCTTATAACCAGAATATAATCCTTGTTTCCAAAAGCACCAATACATTAATTATTCCACTTCAACTGTAGTAACAGCATAAGATTGTCCTTGATCCCTTGGCCTTTTTTGAGGTAAGTTTCCTTGGCGCTTAGGACATTCATTTTCATAATGCCCCATTCCCCTATAATTGTATCATTCAACATTGATAGCCTCTTTTTTCCCTTGCAATCACGTGCCTGGTGACCTTTTTCTCCACATTTATAACAAACTCCCATTCCTTTTAGGCAAGTACCGGGGTGATTCTTCCCACAATTATCGCATAATGGAAAATCCTTCTTTCCATTTTTCCCTTTATCTATCTCTTGTTCCACCGTTCTCTTCTTCTCTTGCTTTACTTTATTGTCATAAGATTTAGAGAATTCCTTTTCTGTCTTGATAGCGCACGAGACTATATCTTCGTACGATGAGAAAGATTGTGAGACTAAGGCTCGAAGGAGAAATGTTTTTAACCCATCAAAGAAATGATCAATCTTACTTCTTGTGTTATGTATATAATCTGTTGCATTCCTTGCTAACCTTGTAAAGGTATCCTCATACTTTGTGACATTCTCATCCTCCTTTTGTCTCAGACTCAGAAATTTCCTTTCCATATCTGCTCGATGCTTATGAGGAAAGTATTTTTCTAAGAAAATTTCCTTAAACTCCCTCCATTCCATATATGATACTTATTCATCTTCCTTTGTGTTTTGAATCAGCGACCACCATTGATCGGCATCTCCAGTGAGGCGGTAAACTGCCATGACAACTTTCTCCCTTTCGCTACACCCCAAGGCATGGAATATTTTCTCTAAGGAGTTTATCCATTGCTCAGATACTAATGGATTTGTACCCCCATAAAATGTTGGCGGTTGTTTCCTCATGAAGTGGTCTAACATTTATCCTCCACGTTGCAGATTAGGGTGCTCCATACGAGTAAGGTTACTATTCATAACCTGAGTGAGTTGTCCCAGTATGGTGATAAGTTGATCAGCACCAGTTGTATCTCCAGCTCCACAATAATTATCTTGAGCAGGAGGGCAATCCCTACACGGAGTGCGTGCATTGATATGGTTTCCATTCCTCCCACTAGGCTCCATTTCTAAACAATGGCATAAACTAGATTAGTTTATGAATTAAAATACATAATTCCATACTTGTAAAACACTTAACATAAATTGAACTATTTATGGATATAATTTATAATCATAAAAATGTTTTCTTTGAGGAAGTATGTACTCATAAGCCCTTCATAATGGTTTGTAAAGAAAATGATAATTATCCTAAGCATATCCCCCAAAAGTGTCGTAACCAAGAGTGCAGCAAGGCCCGTTGTCGTGCACCAGTTCCTGTTCGAGTCTAGCTCAAAGCGGTGTTTTTGGGTTTTACCCCTAGGTACATCTGTGACAGATCCACCTCTACCTTCTCGTATCCAGACAGGGATGTATTTCTCGGAAAACTCATAAAATCTCTATAATACCAAAATTCTAGGAAGTTCTTCTATACTAATCCTCAAAGTCTATCTTAGGGCTATGTGCTCTAATCAGAGTTTATCTAAATCTATCATCCATGGTTAGTACTAATCTACCTCTGATACCAACTGTAACACCCCGACCCCAGTTACCCAGAGTCGGTGCATTATTGCGTAACATTGGCATGATCACAAAAGATCAAGTCTCGAAAGACCAATTAGTTTATTAGCCTTAGAAACACTAGATACATTCATAAATGTTACATTACATCATAAAGTGAAAAACTACAATAACATAGTCTCCATTTTCCACACTCATGTCCCCTTTAGACTATCCCTGCAGGTCATTCCTAAAATACTTCTTCACATCCTGGAAAAATTAAAACACTGAAAGGGGTGAGTTCAGATGCTCAGTAAGGATAACAATATAGCGGAAGCATTCATAAATAAACATAAAAATTTAAGGCAATGTATAACTAAAACAAAAGCCTTTCAAACTTGAACTTCAACATAATATGGAAAAAGTAAAATGAGATAATTCCATTTACTTATTCACATGGATATTCTACTGGTCGAATAATCACATGCAATATCAATAACCACTTTCATAATGATGGAATGCATAATGCCAGACTATCATAACCACATAGCCAAGGCCTCGTGCCAAGAATACAAATAATATTTTGTCAAGGCCTCGTTCCAAGACACTAGTTTGTCTCATGAGACATACTGATGCATCAAGGATCTATAGCGGGCTCCACCCGTCACTTATTAAGTCCAATGCATTCCTCATATGAACAGGTTTAAACATATCATAAACAATAACATAATTGTATCACATAAAACATGCATAAAGGAAACATAAGATTTCCACACTTCAATCACAATATATCAATACAACACATATATATAATAAAAACATTATCAAAAACCATTTTCAATACCAAAATAAAAAAAAAGTAAAACATGGTATTTATTTTTCTTTTAAAAAAAAGTTATGGCTTATAGAGGAAGCCGAAACTCAAATAATAGTCACGGCGGCGGAGAATTTGTTGTCGTCGCATACGTAAGAAAAAAACATTCCTTTTGTTGTTTAGTAAAAACGCTTCGTATAAAAATATTCCTTTTGAGTAAAAGTAAAAGTCAAAGGGGTTTATACACCGTATAAAGGAAAGTTGTGTATAAAACCAAATATGCCTCAATGAAAGGAGATTGGGACGAAGTCCCTTACAAAGATCATTTTTAAAATAAAATAGATCTATTATGTGTATTCACTATAAGTACACATAAATAAAGTACAAATACAAGATAGGACATAATAATATCATGACATAATATGAAAGTAGGAGATTAACCCAAAGAATGGAAATTGGGTTAAGAAGTTCTCTTACCTCATGTCCGACTTGACTCGATCGTTCTTTAACTTCCTGAATAATAAACTAGAGTTAATTTATTTTTGATTAATAACCTTTTACATGTTCATTATTCCTTTTATATCACTTATTACTATGTTATGATTATTATGTAGTTATTTAAGTTAATAACGGTCATTTTGTCGATCTTTGGTACTTGAGTCAAAAATAACCTTCTTATAATTACAAGTTGTTCATGTGGTAAAATATCCATTATATCCAGAATTATATTCCTAATGTAGATATCATATATATAATATATATCCAGTATATACATCCATTTATAAAATTACATAACATTTAGAGGTAATAAATGAAATGCACCGTTCATGGAGACGGTAAGTCGTACGTACACATGAATGCTACTTTCATTTCTATTTCGTATTTAATGGAATGAAATTATAATTATATGAATTTATACTATAATTCCAGTATAATATAATGTATAACACCATTTACTCCATCCTTTATACATCCCACATATGGCATTAACGATTCAAATCACTTTGAGGGGGCGGTAGTCCGCACTTCCTAAAATGAAATTATCACGTTTACCAATAATAGAAATCGTAAAGAGATTCCATAAATGAAAAATACAGAATCATAAGGAAAATAAAAAAATAATATATATCATATATAGAAATAGTGTCATCATAATGTCCACCAAGAGAGGTGTTATATGATTGTTGAACAATCATCGTTTCGTGAGGCAGAAATTCGCCATCCACAGAAATAGTATGTTCTTTAACCATTAGATGTAGGTGTGTGTAAGTGTATCTAGAATACTTCTTATAAAAACATCCTAGTATATTGAGGATACTGGTTTTGTTACAAAAGAAATGAATAAAATGATTTTAGGGTGTTGGAGAAGCAAAATAAAATATAAGAACACAAGAGAAAACACTACCTTTAAAACGGGTAACTCTTTTTGATTTGAGCCAAAGGCTTCCTTGGGAAGAATTATGCCCAAAGTGAGGCTTCTAGGAGTAATAGAGGGAAGTTGAGAGAGTATTGGGGCAGAGGTTGGCGGAGCCAAATGGCTTGGAAGGTGTAAATAAGGTGGTAGTGGTGGGGGCCTTTTATAAGAGGAGAGGAGGGGCACTCTTGGAAAGTCATGAAATGTTACTTTATTATATAATGAGTTTCGGATTTTAAAGGTCCCACACTTATATATTTCTAGGATAAGGTGATAAGAGTTCTAAATCCACCCATCTAATAGGTTTTTGACTTGTATAGGTCTTATAGTTTACATTATCTTTTCATTTTATTTAAATCGTTAAATAATGAGGTAATCGTTGTATCATCATGGTGTCATAAATAATTTAATTTATCTAATGTCTAAAAATTATAAAAAAAATATCATGATGTAGGAAATATTTTTATCTTTCTAATTAATATTTATAGTCAAACATATGACTTGTAAAACCCCATTTAAAAATTGTTTTAGTAAAACAACTTATGTTTGCGACATTTTTATTTTAACTTTAAATAAAAAGTTATTTATGTCATTTTCCTACCAAGTGGCTCCATGGGGTCCTCAATTTGACCCATGGATTTTCTTGGTCGGCCATGACACATCCAATAGGGGTAGTACAAGTGTACATGTATTTTCATATTTTTATAATATCATTTTTACCTTAAATTTCACTAATTACCTTTAATCACGATTAATTAAACTTAAAATTTACTATTCACCAAAAAATTATTTGAATCCCATTGAACCACATTTTACTTCATAATGACAACCATGTATGTCGGATTTTTGAAAATCAAATAACAGAAGTGGTAATGTTTCATTTAAACAAGAAATCAGTTTTTTAACTACCACTTAGTGGTTTCACTATTCATCAAAAATTGAAGTTTTTCAGAACAATGCCAAAATTTCACCCTAAGAAATAATTGATATTCTGAATTCAGAAATGATGTCTATTTTAAAAAATTCCAAACATATAAGTTTCATTAATTAATTTTATAAATAATTCCCACTGTCACAACAAATGGCATGTTTTTAAGAAACAATATATATCAAAAGATTGACAATTGTTTATGTCCAATTTCAAAGTGAAATTAATTCTAATGACCACCATTGGATAAAATGGTAAAAATATATTCTAATTACACTTTATAACCAATCAATAGTATAATTTATCACTATAAATTGTTTTTATTAAAAAATTTGTTCTTAAGTATTTTTCACTATTCATAAAAAATTCGAAGTTCTCAGAAAAATACCAAAAATTCAACATAGGCTAATTTCGATATTTCGAATCCAAAAATGAAGTCCTTTTTGAAATATAAAATATATATAATTTCAAAAAGTGGGTATTACTATTCATAATGGCTATTTTGATTGGTCGCGGTGTGTTAGAATCTCGAACTTGCGTACAATGCAAGCTATTTCATTATTGAAAGAGGAGCATATCGTGGAAGCTCGGGGTGTTACAAAGCTGACACGGAAGGGAGTAAAGTTTTTCTAGACATAGGAATGTGAATACAATTTCAAGGAGTTGAAAACGAGGCTTATCACTGTTCCAGTACTCACACTCCCTTCAAGTGGAGAACACTTTGTGGTGTATAGAGATGTTTCTAAAAAAGTATTAGGTTGTGTGATAACCAAAAATGATAAAGTGATAGACTATGCCTCAAGGCAGCTGAAAATCCATTAGTAAAACTATCCTATGCATGATCTGAAGTTAACGGCTGTGATCTTTGCATTGAAAATCTGGCAGCATTATCTCTATGGGGAAAAATGGGAGATATATACTGACCACAAAAGTATAAAATATATATTCACACAAAAAGAGCTTAATATGCACCAGTGAAGATGGATATAGATCATCAATGATTATTACTGCTCAATCCACTACCATCCCAGTAAGGAAAACAAGGTGGCAGATGATCTAAGTAGAAAGGATCTGACATCTTTATTAATGATGAGAATTGAAAAGGATCTGATCTTCTTAGATTTTCAAAGGATGGACATGGGAATCATTAAGGGGGGAACATCATCAATCCTTTCTCAAATGATTTCTCAACCATCCCTCTTGGATAAAATAAAGGATGCTCAAATAAAGGATGTAGAAATTTAGAAAAAGGTGGAAGCTGTTAAAAATGGTAAATTCTCTGATTTCAAAATTGATGAGGAAGGAGTTGTAAGATTTGGGACACGATTATGTGTACCATCTGATCCAGAGATAAAGAAGGTTCTATTGAATGATGCATATAGCTTGACCTTCTCTATCCACCCAGGGAGCACAAAGATGTATAGAGATCTCCGAGAAAAATTTTGGTGGTATAATATGAAAAGGGAGATTGCTGAATATACATCAAAGTGCCTCATATATCATCAATTGAAGGCTGAGAGACAAAAGTCTAAGGGGATGATGCAACCACTACCCATACCAGCATGGAAGTGGGATAATATTTCCATCGACATTCTCACTATAATTCCAATGAAATCTAGAGCAATCAATGCTATATGGGTCATTGTGGATCGTCTTACAAAGAAAGATCACTTTATTGCGATTCAAGAGGGCTTCTCATTGGATCAAATTGCATGGATTTACATCAAAGAAGTGGTAAGGCTATATAGAGTGAAACTATCTATTGTATCTGATCGTGATTTGAGGTTCACCTCGATGTTCTGGAAAAGTATCCAACATGCTCAAAGCACTGAAATCAACTTCAGTACGGCCTATCATCTTCAAACTGATGGCCAATCTGAGTGAACTATTCAGACACTGGAAGAAATGTTGAGAGCGTGTTCTATGGAATTCAAAGGAGGATGGCACTGACATATTCCACTAGTTTAATTCTCCTACAACAATAATTTCCACTTGAGCATCTGAATGGTACCATATGAAGCCCTTTTTGGGAAAAGGCGCAGAACACCAGCGTGTTGGGATGAAGTTAGTGAGCGTAAGCTTCTAGGACCAAAAATGGTCGAAGAAATGGTGGAGAAGGTGAAAACCATTTAGTAGCATATCAACACAGCCCAAAGTCGACAGAAGAGTTATGCAGATAACCGTCGATGAGACCCTGAGTTCAAAGTTGGAGATATGATATATCTATGCATATCCCCATGGAAAAGGTCATGATGTTTGGGAAAAAAGGGAAGTTAAGTCCCGGGTACATCTTCCCCTTTGAGATCCTTGATCGAGTCGGTGTTGTGGCCTATTGACTGGAAATTCCACCTACTATGTTGAAAGTACATGATGTCTTTCATGTATCCCTCTAAAGAAAGTACACACCAGACCCTTTACATGTACTCTCTTCAGAGGTGGTACAGTTTGAGGATGATCTCTCTTACGAGGAGCTGCTAGTGAAGATCTTGGATCGTAGAGACAAAGTTCTATGCAACAAGACTACTCATCTAGTCACGGTACTATAGAGAAACCATAAGTATGAAGAGGCAACATGGGAACTGGAGGAAGTAATGAAGTAAAATTACCCACACCTGTTTTTGGCATAGAATGTAAAAAGAAATTTCGAGGGTGAAATTTCCTAGGGGGTGAAGAACGTAATGACCCAATGTTTTTCAATGGAAATTCCCTTATAATAAGCATGTCATAAAAACAGATGAAAACAAAACATAATGAACTACTAAGTACTAAGTGACCTTTAAACATAAGTGTGTCACTTCTGTGGTTGGAATTTCAAAAATCTGGCATACACAGTTGTAATCAGTAAGTTATTTGGAGTCTGATAAGAAAGACTTAATTTTTTTGGTGAATAGTAACCTACCCTAATGAATAGTTACATACCCTTATGAATAGTGATATACCCTAATGAATAGTAACATCACCTATGATAGTATAAAAATAATATTCCTATTGGAAGTACGATATACTAATATTTTAGAATAATTTAATGAATGTTTTAAAACTCGTTTTGATAATAAATTATTGTTTTAATTAAATATTAATATAATCATATTTATAAAATTATTTTTAAAAAATAGACTTAATATTTGGATTCTACATGTCGAAAAATGGTTAGGGTGATTTTTTGTGATTTTTCTGAAATACTTGAATTTTTTATGAATAATAGAATCCGATAATTCACAATAAAGCTAAATAATGGATTAATTGAGTCATCGATGATGTTCTACTGATGTAAGACCACTTGGTTTGGGATCACTTGGTCAAATAACTATTCCTGGTCATGGAATATTTACTATTCCTTGTCCTATGAATAAATAATAAATTAATGATTATAATATTATGAAATCCCTCCTCTCCTCCACTATAAAAACCCTCCTTCACTCCCTCTTCTCTTCACTCCTATCAAGCCTTGTGCCTTTCAATTATTCTTCCCAAATATCTCCCCATGATCCTCCCCCACTTCCAGAATTTCCTAGCCTCTTCAAAATACCAAAACCTCTCCCCTTAAGAGTTTCTCAAAGGAGGAATTCTCAAGAGGTAAATTCCTCTTTCCAATTCCTACATTTCTTTTAAGTTCTCTTTCTTTTTATTTTTTTCCTCACCTAACATCACCATAATAGTATGATAAATCTAGTAACATACATGAAATGGAATTTTTTAATGATAATTTTATATTTCATTATCTTCTCTCTTTTCCCCACCCTTTTATTTGAAAGAAATGAAAGCACTATTTGAGATGTGCTAATTTAGCACATTCAAGGGAAACAGTTTATCAATTTATGTTATTATATTTAATTATGGTCATGAACCCATTTGTGTTATGGTTGAAACAGATTATTATATATTTAATATATCCTATTTTTGGTTCTGTAATCCTTTTGTACAAGTGGAATTAAGTTATAAATCAAAACATGTTCTTGGTAATCAAATCCACCAATTAATAAAAACGGTTATCACTAAGGTTATATATATAATAATTTGACTTCACTCTAAGTAACCTAATTAAAATTAAAACTATGTAATATCATGGTTATTAACTAAAGAATATTACTTAAATTAGGGACAACCACTTTTATCTTACTTATAATCCAAACTTGAATATAAGTGAACCGATCTTTTAAAGGCAAGTAAACAAACGAGCCCAAACAATGAAATTGAACACTATAACTAATCAAAAAGGCTTTGAATGAAATAAAAAAGGTTATAATAAATAAATTACATAGATAAGAGGTTCTGGAATTTTTAATTAATAAGCCTAATTTTTTTTATTTAGGTCGTTAATAACAATTGGATAACACCAATGGATTTATGGTAAGGGATCCTCTCCTTTTCACTCTTAGTCAAGATTGTTCTTTATGCTATGCCTTTTTGTTTAAAACCAAGTGATGGGGTATATTTTATCACCTACCCCATACTTCCCTAATTTTTTATATGTGATGAGGAACCCATTACCTATCTCATCAATCTCTCTTAGTTACACCTGATACCATGCTGATAAACCGTTATGGATTCTACCCGAAATTCCTTTATTCCTTCGGGTTACTCTATCTTTCTTTTTTTCAAAAATGTATTTTTCTCTTATTCTTATGTAAAACTTCTAAATTATTCTTATATGATCCATAATCATGTTCCAAGATCCATCTCTCATTATATTTTGGGGATATGCATGCTTTTATGTGAATCCTTCCTCGATACTTCCCAATAAGCACACTCGTTTTAAGGGAACTTCCTGAATTCTTACCCGACTTCTAATTCACTCTATCCTATGTTTTACGAAAACATTGTCTTTATAAAATCATTATTTTTATTATCAAAACCTTCTTGGTTCAATTATGGTTTTATATAAAATATTGTTCCCTTTTCTATTTTAAAATCTCTATAGATTTTTTCTTAATACCATACAAAAATGTTTTAATGCTAATGTTTCTAGAATACATTTCTCATATTTTGTCACTTATGTTTGACACCAATTACCATGTTATAAGCCTATTTTACCATATGAACGTCCATTTATTTTCTAATTTCTTCCTTACATGGACACTTTCATGATACACCCATTCTTTATGATTTATGTCATGATTGTGGTACCCAATTCTTTCCATGGGTATCCTTATGTTTATGAACGATTGATTATGTATGATTATTTATGTGGAAAGAATATTTATGTGGAAAGATTATTCATGAAAATGTTGAGATGGGTGTGCCCAGATAGCGCTTCAATTCATTAGATAAGGATACGTCTCATGAGATGCGATGTGAAACAGGATTGGTGGTTATCCTTGACCCATACTGAAATGGGAAACAGAATTGGCGGTTAGCCTTGACCCGTACTAAAGAAATGTTTTATGATTATTCTAAATTTATATGATTCCATGTTTATATGATCCCATGCTTATATGATATTATTTCATACGTTCCATGTTTTCGATATCAATATGTCATGCCTCCTAACTCATGTGCTTAAGATGTATCCTTATGTTCATTCCCTTATTGGGTTATTTAGCTCATCCGTTTGTTCATGTGTTCCCCAGGGTACCCTATGCAGATGTAAGGGATCAAAGGAAGTCAAGAGCTCATTATGGAGATTAAATAAAGAAGTGTATTTTTAGCCCCATTTTTTATGTTTTTTGTACCCAGTCTTCCATGACACTAGACTTAACGATCCATGGCTTGTACTCTGATGATTATTTATTCTTAAAATCATGAAATGTTATATGTAAAAGACTCGGTTTGCTATAATTTAATCAAATAAAATGATCCATAAGATGTTTAAATTGGTATACGAAATAAGTTTAAGGCATACACATAAGCATAGAAACTCATTTCATTAATAGTCAAGGTTCATGGAAAAGACTATCATAGTGGATTAGGTTCACTCCCCAAATAATCATAGCAATTAAGGTTAAATCTTAATACCATCATTGTGGATGGATACACTTACTTTATAGGGTTTACTCACCATTATAGTTTCATTTATCTCATGTGATATCCATCATTACCCAATGCATTGGAAGGCTATACAATTCTCATCACTCCAATCACATAATAAAAAATCATACATATGTGTGCCATAGGATCATAAAAAAGTAATTTTAACTCCCCAAAATTATAAAATGATAATATTTTATTTAATATCATATGTGACATGCAACAAGAATTTTAAATAACACATGAAATATATTTCATTAAATTTAATCTCATCGATATCCTACAGAACACACAACTTCGAGTAAAAGTGAATCATAATATAGTATACCACAATAACATAGTTTTTAAATTGTTGGGTATGAATATTAGTAAATAAATTATGAAAAATATGTTTAACTATTGATTATAAATAAAATAAGAATCATCTAAAATAAAAAAATGATTTATGAAAAATAGTATTTTTTATAATGGATGGTTTGGTCACTTTTTGTGTGCATAATTTAAAATTAATAATTAAAAATTTTGTAATTTTTTTTTGAAAAAATGAAACATAATTTATAAATAATTATATGTACATGATCTAAGGATTAATTTTATATATTGTTCAAAAATGTTTCATTTTTTTATGAATAGTAATAGGTTCTGAATTTTAATTACAAACTGCTTTTTCGTTTAAATAATTTATAATTTTAAATTATATTATGAATTGGGTTTTACATATAATAATTACAATTTTATATCAATTAATTTATTTTTTCATTGTAATAATTTTAATATTTATTTTTGATATAAAAATTTTGTAAACTTTGGATTATTTTATTAAAAACCCAATTTTCCGCTGTGATTATGAGATTAATTTTATATTGAAATTTAACCCTTATGTTAATGTAATACTGAAATATTGATTCTATAGATGGAATAACAATATTATATACTCTCTAATAAGGTCAAAATAATTATTGACCAAAATAAATGGTGAAAACATAAAAACTTATTTTTTGTGGTTAAGGTAAAAATGGATTTACTGTGGGTCTAAACTAAATAGATATGGCTTAAAATGACATAAAAACATGTCTAAAATATAATTTATGTGAATATGTATCCCGTATAAATTTTATGGATATATAATACTTCATTTTGGACTATTATGTTATTTTAAAAACATTGGTACACCTTTTTTAAAAAAAATAGAGGTGTGCCACTCACCTCACCAATAAAATGACACCCCTATTTTTCTATTTTTCACACCATAAAACCATATTAGTTTGGATAATCCCCTACCAAATAAATTAAAAACTTCCCTCCTCTCATCTTATAATCCTTATTTTGGATAGAAATCCATCCTAGGAAGGCTTTTTGTGCAAACCTAAGGACGATACTCGAATAAGTGGTAACATTCTTCAATGGGAGTTTGTATTTTATTTCTTCCTCCTTATCCTTTAATTATTATTAAAAAAATATGAAAAAATAACCACATTATATTAAATATGATATTATTTAATTTTTTAATTTTATGGACTGAAACAATCTCCACTTCCATCAAATGGTTTACAAAATCATTATTTGTGTGTACACTAACTATCGCCTCATGAACTGATTTCTTTCGTTTTTCCATTACCACCATTAAAAGTTGGATATTATGATGAATATAAAGTATATAAATGATATTTATGACATAATCATACCTTTTCAGTCATTATATCATATACATATTTTTTAATTTCTATTCCATATGGGATACGATAATGTCGCTCATGTGTATGGCGAACTACTGCCTCGTGAATTGATGAAATTTGTATTTCAATAACATTTTATATTGAATGTAATAAGGGTAAATTTAATAAATTTAAGTTATATACAGGAAATAATTATGATATTCATGAAATATTTATCATTATAAAAATATAATATATTTTTTTCACTGAAAAATTATAACATCATTCATGTAGGTGTAGACTACCACTTTGATGGAGCGATGTGACTCTCTTTTAATCACCACACCATATGGATGATGTATATGTATATATATATATATGTGTGTGTGTGTTATAATAAATAATATAGTTTATATGATATTATTATCCTCATTTAATGATAAAAATATTAGTTTCGTTCTTTGCATAATGATTGTTGAAAGATGTAAACATTACCCATGCGTACGTACGACTTACCGCCTCCATGATTTTAACATAATATATTTTTTGTAACCATAATTAATTATTGGTTTTAAAATTAAAATTAATGTAAAAATATGATAATTATTTCATTATTATTATTTTTAAGATTATGTAAATATATGATATTTTCACGAGCCAAATCATTCAGGATGAAACCCAAAAGAGAAAATAAAGAAATTAACAATCGAAAGTATGAAAATAATGAAACAAAATTACAAGTAGGTGATAAAATGTTATAAAAGGGTCATATATAAAATTATAAATATTAATATGTTTCTTTTATACATTAATTATACATTTAATACCACTATAATGTAAAATAAATCATTTTCAACCAAAAGTAAGTGTGAGGTAAGGGATGTCATCTCAATTTATAATAATTAATGAATATTTTATTATTGTGAACCAAATTTATTTTATATGGTGTACATAATACCATTTTACAAGTAATATCATGATGAATTAATATTTAAAGGTATTTTAAGATTTAATTTTAATTATTACAAACATGATTATTTTATTTTAACGTTACCAAGTAATAAATAATTGTATAAGTAAATTTATTTTCATTATGTTATATTACTTCTTTGTAATATTTGATATTATAATATTATGTGTTAATTAATATTGATTATATTATGTTGTATTTAATTTTTTATTTGGTTTTTTATTTGATACACATAATTGATTCATTTAATAATTATCACTTCAATGTTATGACTATTGTAATGGGTTATTTAATAAAATCATTATTATCAAGATCGTTGAATCTTGAATTTTAGTTGAAGGGAATTATTTAATAATTTTCTAATAAAAAAATTATTTTTTTTCTTCTCTATTTATTTTTTGATGTTTTCAAGTAATAATACCATTTTCCCACTCTTTTTTACTTAAATTAATCGAGAAACGTTTTCTAGGAAAATCTGAAATCATTTCTCTCATCGATCATAAATCTGTTTTCTTTGAAAACCACATTTCTTTAAAATGTGGTCAAAATGTATTTAAAGTTTTATAAATGATTTATTAAAGAATTTTTTCCCATTTTTACATTATAAAAATGTTACAATTAAATCTACATTTATTTTTCAAAACATGGTCTATTTGTATTTTTTTGAAAATGTTAAGGGAATATCTGTTTTAACATACTCGACATGTATGAAATTTTATATCCTCATAAAAACTTATAGTTTTAAATCTTCCATTATATGTTGAAGATTATTTAAAAAAAAGTATTTTAAAAATGTTTTTAAACATTTCGATTTAAAATTTTATTTTCAAAATGAAAAGGATATTTTTTGTCAAGAATATTCATAAAGATCTATTTATGGTATTTATATTCATTAAAGAAAAAAACCATTTATTATTAATAAAATTGGTATATGTTTGATTGATACTACCATTATTCATTCTATTTATGTTTTTTGATCATTTGATAAAGTAATTTAATGACGTTCACTTTCATGATTCAATGTTGTAGTCATTAACTTTCACTTGAAATATTAACTTTCCTATGATTATTAGACATTAAATTTCCCCTAAATATAAAATTTATTTATAATGGATATAATCATTTCAAAAAGAATTTCAAAATTATACATATGGTGTTTTACATTGAATGTTATTTGATTGGCTAGGGAAATACTTATAATCCATATTCATTCTTTAATAATTATATTTGATTATAAGGCACATTGCATGAATTAAATCAATTTTTTGATATATATAGAATTATTTGGACATGCATACAAGGGTGTTGAATGGTTATAGATATCCCCCAATGCATTGACATGTCTCTTGAGATGAATGACTTGGACAGAGTTTGTTAAATGTGTTTCTACCCATCAGTTTTAACCTTTATCAAAGACCAATATTGATGGTATATGTATCATGTGACTGATAGATGAAATACAATAATTTATCATTTCCTTTATTAAGAATTTAGTTTTTTTATCCATGATATTCTCACTATGGTATTATCTTTGGATGAATTTCATTATCATTTTATTGATTAAATGGAATGTGTTTTCAATTATTTAACTAGTCATATTGATTTTGCCTTATCCAGTTATGATTGTCATGTTATTGATTAAATGAAATTAATTTTCAGTTATTTTCCCTTACATATGGATTATTACTTATCTTATTATCCATGATATTTTTAGCATGATATTATCTCTTGATTAATTTCATTCTTAGCTTATTTATTTAATGTAATGTGTGGTCAAGTAATTACTTTTCTATGTTAACTATTCTTATGTAATCATGATGTCGTTTGATGTACTTAACCCTTAATGATCATTATAGACCTTCCTTATTTGGTTTCCTTTTTCAGGAATCCATGAAGTGTAATATATTTGATATGTAATAATATTCAAGTGAGAATAATGTTACTCTAAAAAATAATTTTGTTGTAATTTTTGTTTTTAAATGTATTCCAAGACTCAAGTATGTATCTAGATTACCAAGACCACTAATCTATTTGGTAGTTTGAGATGAAATTCCTTATATCTTATTTCAATGTAATAAATAAGAAAAAGACTCTATACTACTAGGGTTGAGGTCACTATAGTTAGTGTTAGAGGAAGTTTATTAGAAATCATGGGAACTAGAGTTCGGAAAAATAGATTAGGGGCCATAACCATATGATATAGTTTGAAGATAAGTATATAATAATATCCTAATGTTTTGTTAAGGTATAAATTATGTGGTTTTTTCGTGGAAATACATCCTTTTTTGGATACTACAAATGAACATGGTTCTGGAATAGAAATACCTTGGGGTTAATAAATCCAAAAGGGTGCATTGGTATTGACATGATCGTCACTTGGAGCACATAAATGAGCCTTACTACACACATAGTTTGATATTACTAGGGGATATTCTTAGGATAATAAAAAATTTATTTACAAACTGTTATATAGTATTTGAATAAATGATGATAATGAATGACCTAGTTTAAACCTAAGGCATATTATATTAAAAATAATGGTTCGTGATTAAGATATCCTATAGATTATTATATGGTTTTACCATTATGATTATTGTTGCATAAGTTATACATTTTTGTTTTAGTCAATGGATGTATCCTGAAGAAATAAAGTTAACATTGAACATTAAGGAAAATGTGGTGAATATGTGAAAGAAAATTGGATGATAATAGGATTAGAACGTATCATAATTATTGCTAATCGATCATATTGAAATATTATAAACAACATACACCTTAACCAAATACCAATCTCACCAAATAAGAGAAGGATGGAGCTTGATAAGAGATTGAGTGATGGAGACCATGGAGGAAAGATGTATATATTTCCATCATGTAAGAAATGTGGAAGGAGAACCCAAGGAATGTGTCTCAGTGGAATGGGATAATTATTTAGGTTTGGAATTTAAGGGAATAAATAAAATAATAGTCAAGGGAAAATGAATAATTCTATTGAAGGGAAAAAAATATCCTCATAGGTTTCCATTTATATATTATTATCTTAAATGTGGAATACCTCAGTATTATCTGAGCCAATTACCTATTTTAAAGGTTACCCCTAGACCAAGGAAGGAACTATGTTAAAATAAAACATATTAATTATATTTTAATTATGATTCAAGAATAAAATTATTAAGGTATTTTAGCAGATGTATTTTGGTTATAAAAATACTGAATCATCTACTTATTATGTTGAATTTTAGAAATATTTATGTCTTCATTACTTTAAGAGTTATGAATACTATCATGGGTTTATGAGTTTAATATTGGCCATAATTACAAAGTCTTAAGCACCCATTTTTTAAGTTTTATGTGATGGGAGTCTACCAAGATTAAGTATATTTTTTGTAATATTTTTGGTAATAAAATACATTGGTTTAGTTTATGTTTTAGTGAAAATTTAATTTGAAGAAAAATGACTTTACATTATATAGATATAATTTTAAAGGAATTATTAACCTATAGGGTTGATGTGATCACTTTTGACATTGTAATAATAAAAAAATATCAGTAGATATTTTGAAAAAAAAAATTATATTGAAGAACTCAGTAAAAATGTTATTTAATGATTAATTTTATTTCAAGGATTCCCATCATAATTTTTGGGACTCTTATAGAAATTATAGTAATATAGTTTTAGAAAAAGGAATTACCACACATTGGGTGAGAAAACACGATGTCTGTAGAGGTCCTTGGGATTGAACCCATGACCAAAGGATGATAAGGGTTTAGTTCCCACCACTGGAATACGTCATGTGATGGTCAATATGTCATTGTTTTTAGTTATTTTTTTAAAAAATAAATATTAATTATGAACCAGTGGTAGTAATTTTGAGGTTTTGAGATTAATTTATTATATTTTATAAAACATTCTAACCATATTGGTTTTAGAAAATAGTTAGAGATGGAAAAAAAGACATGTCACTCTTTTATGAAACTTGTGAATTGATAAAAGTTAATTTCAGTGCCCCAGGATTAAAAAATTTATTTTTGGATATTCATTTCTTGGAGTAATGGTTGAATTATAAATTTATCAATTTACAACCAAAGGATGAAACCGTTCAAAGGAAATATGAACGTATTGAGTAAGAATGCTTAATTATATTTTTAGATAGTAAAACAATTCTTTAACTATCATAAAAGGATCTTAAAAAAATATTATCCTATTATCATTATTATTTATAAATTAAAAGACCCTTTTAATACCTTATTTTTTTATGATTTTTTTTCATTATCCTTCTCTGTATCATCTACTTTTAAGTGATCATTGACCTTTATCACTATACATTAATCCTTGAGCATTGGTATTATATTCTATGTCCACAATTTCCTTTACCACTTATGTTCCCCCACTTATAAAACTAGTTTTGCGTTATTCAATTTGACCACTGTAATTACCTTTATCTATTATTAAGATGATATTTTACTAATTCTTTAATAATATGAGGTTTTCAATGATGGTATTTCCAATTTACAAATCATTGATTACTGAGATCATATATAAATTGTGAGGATTCAATTTATTTAAGGGTGGGAGAATACGATAACCCAAAATTCTAAAAGAATATAATTGTATTAAATGGAATATAAAACACTAAACATCGAGCTCAAATAACCCACAAAACATATTTCTTTCAATTTATTCTCTTCGATAGCTTGCGGAACACGTAACGATGGGTCAAAGTGAACCACAATATAGAATACTGTTATAAACTAGTGATTAAATTTATGTGTATGAAAAGTAATAACTAAATTATGAAAATTATTGGTACCTATTGATTATAAATAAGATAATAATCATTTAAAATAAAAGTAATTTTTTCCAAAAAACCTTATTTTTTTCTAAATGAAATATTACTTGCCCTTTGCACACATAATTTACCAATAATATTTAACACTTAAAAAAATTAAATTAAAAAATAAAATATAATTTTTAAATCATTATTTCAAAATTATCTTAAGGTGAATTTTTGGAATTTTTCCGAAAAGATTCATTTTCTGATGAATAGTGAAAAGTATTGAATTTTAGTTGAAAATTGATTTCTCATTTAAATATTTTATAATGTTATATTTGATTATGAATTTTTTTTAAAGAAAAATTAATTAAAATTTATACTAATTAATCCAATTCATGTCACCATAATAATTTTTATATTTAATTTTTATTTAAAATCTTCATAAACTTTTGAACGTCTTCTATTTTAAAAACATGCTTTCTCATCGCGTTAGGATTAATTTTAAATTAAAAATTTCCACTTTTATGAAAGGATTTTTTTTAAAATGTATTCAATATTTTTAATCATAATAATTTATATTATCTAATAAAGTGAGCTTAATTTTTGACACAAATTAATATTGAAAATAGTAAGAATTATTGATAGCGGTTAGGTAAAAATGGATTTAGCAATGGGGTTAAACTAAAAATATAAGGGTTAAAATGACATAAAATATTATCTAAAATATAATTTAGGGACATATTTTTACCATATATTTTATAGTTATAATATTCCATTTTCTATCCTTTTGGAATGTAAAAAACATGGGTATACCTTTTTATTTCTGAAAATTTCATGTGTGACACTCACCTCTCTAATAAAAGGACCCCCGCTCTTCTCTTATTCACACATTATAACCATTTTGGATCTTCCAATCCATAAAAATATCACATTAAGGCTTCCCTCTTCTAATCCTAGATTCCTTAGTATGGATATAAATCAACACTTATAATGAGTTTGGTGAAAACCTAAGGAGGATACCCAAAGAAGAGGTAACATACTTCATTAAGCATTTTTATTTTATTTCTACCTCCACCTACTTCATTTATTTTTTAAACAATGATTGTATAATAAAATAAGTATCTTAATTTTGGTTTGATTTTTTATGATAATTTAATGACCTATAAATATCCCCAATTCCATTAAATGGATTTCGAAATCATCATTCGCGTGTACAGAAGACTGCCACAAAAAAAACCGAGGTCATTCATTTTTCCATTAACACATTTTACAGTTGGGTATAATGATGGATTTAAAGTATATATATATATATATAATATTTATAACATAATGATACCTATTGAGTTATTATACTGCATATATATTTATATATATTTACATTCCATTTCATAGGTGATACGATAGCGTCGCTTGTGTGTACGGTGGACTACCGCCACATGAAGCATTGTGATTAGTTTTTCACTAATTATTTATATGGATAGTAATAAGGATGATGTTTATAAATATATTTTATATACATGAAATAATTATGATATTCATGAAATATTTGTTGTTATGAAAATTGAATGTTTCATTTTCTTTTTTTACCCTGAAAAATGATAAAATTGTTTCTTGTACATGAGGATTTCTGCCTTCACAGAGTAATGTGACTATATTTTAATCCCCACACAAAATGGGTGATATATATAAGTATATTTAAATAAATTATATATTATATATTATATTATTATATTTTTTAATGATAAAATATTAGTTACCTTTTTCCATAATGATTGTTGAAAAATGGAAACGTTACCCATACGTACGTACCAACAACTATCTCAGTTATCGTAACATACTTCATTTTTCAAAACTGAATTTCATGATTTATTTTAAAAAAATTGTTTAAAAATTTTTAAAATTATTTCATTATTTTTATAGATATTGTGGAACTATATAATATGTGTA
This sequence comes from Viscum album, assembly GCA_963277665.1. Classification (NCBI taxonomy): domain Eukaryota; kingdom Viridiplantae; phylum Streptophyta; class Magnoliopsida; order Santalales; family Viscaceae; genus Viscum; species Viscum album. The sequence continues at coordinate 1,456,465,651 of OY728141.1, forward strand.
AGAACTAGATCTTTCCTGATGAAAAACACATGAGATAATAAGGAAATTAACTCGTAAAACTATAAAAATAATAATAGATAATTAACAAACAAGTGATAAAATGTTATTAAATGATCATACATGAAATTATAAATATTAATATGGTTCTGGTATAAGTTAATATTCTTTTTCAAAACCACTATACATGAGGTTAAAGAATTTTCAACAAAAAAGATGCATGAGGTATGAGACTTCATATCAATTTCCAAAAATTGATGAATATTTTATTGTTTCACACCTAATTTATTTTATTTGGTATAAATATTTTTCCATTTACAGGTAAGATCATGATTCCTTATTAATTCATGTAATTTTAAGTTTCAATTTGATTATTTTCATCAAATGGGACATAAATTGAAAGTTACAAAGTTGTAAAGAATTTTATAACTCAATTTCTTTTTATTGGGATATATTACTTCATCATCATCTTTGATATTATAATATTATATGTGTAATGAAATTTATTATCTTATATTGTATTTCAATTTTTTTATATTTATTTAAAAATGATACACATAATGGATTCATTTATTAATTCTCACAGTAATGTTATGATCATTGTAGGGGTTCATTTCATAATCCCATTCAGATCGAGATTGATTATTCTTAAATTCCAGTCGAAGGGAATTTTTTGAAAATTTTCTAACAAAAAAACTTCATTCTCTTATAATCTAGTTATACATGATATTTTTATATAACATTACACTTTAAACTATTTTTTACTTAAATTAATTTAGAATTGTTTTAACAAAATCCAATTCCATTTATCTCTTTGGTTATAAATCTATTGTAATACAAAATCAGGTGTTATAAAAATGTTTTCAAAATGTTTTTAGAATTTTAAAAATAATTTATTAAATAAATTTTGACCCATTTTTAATTTTTAAAAAATGTCTTTAAACAAATCTTCAAGTAATTTTTAAAAAAAGTTATGTCTTTCTTTTATCAAAATTTCGAATGGAGTATTTTTCAACGTACTCAGAATGTACTAAAATTTATACCTTCATGACCACTCCATTTTTAATGATAAATTTATAAGTTTCTTTAGTTATATTCAATGAATTTTTTTTCAAATTTTTTGTGAACATTAATTTTAAAAAGTGATTTTTCAGATGAAAAGAATATTTTATTCAAGAATGTTTTAAAAGATATTTTAATGGTACTTCTTTTAATCAATGGAAAAAAATCATTTATTGTTAATATAATGGGTATATGTTGGATTGATACTATCTATAGTCATTATATGATTGGTTTATGATCATTTGACCAAGGAATGTATTGACATTCACTTTATTGATTCATTTTTTAGTCATTTACTTCCCATGAAATATTCACTTTCATATGATCATTATACATTTAATTTACCCTATCTATACATATTATTTATCATGGATATTGTTATTTCTTAAAAAAATTCATTTCTACATATAGTGTTTTAGTTTGAGAGTTATTTGATTAACTAGGGAAATATTGACAATATGTATTATTTTTTCAATATGAAGATTGGATGATAAATCACATTGTCTTGAATTAAATTGATTATTAAATATATGAATAATGATTTAGACATGGAGACATGGGTGGGGACCAGTTATTGATAGAACCGCGATGCATTGACATGTATAATGAGTTGAATCAGCTAGAAATACTTAATTAAATGTGTTTCTACTGATTAGTTTTAAACTATCTTGACGATAGATCATGATAGTAGAGGTATCATGTTCATGATAAATGATGTTCAATAATTAATCATTTCCTTTATTAAGAATTATTTTATCATTATTAATGAGTTTTTCAAAATTACATTATATCTAGATATAGTTTACTCTTAGTTTATTTATTAAATGGATTGTGTTTTTAGTTATTTACCTTTTGATGTTTATTATTCTTTATCCAGATAAGATAGTTAGGTTATTGATTAAATGGTATGTGTTTTCAATTATTTACCTTAACATATTGATTATTCCTTATATTATTATCCATGATATTTTTTATTTGATATTATCTATGGATGAATTTCATTCTCACCTTATAGATTTAATGTCATGTGAGTTAAGATATTTACCTCACCATGTTGGTTATGATTATTGATTCATAATAAATTCATCTATAGTTATCCTTTATTGATCATTTGAGCTCACATTCTTTTATTTCCTTTATTCGTAATCAATGAAGTATAGTTTGTTTGGTATTAAAGGATATTATATAGGTAATAGTGTTATTAATGAAAAAGTTTATTTCAATTTTTGTTTTTAAAATTATTGTAATATTCATGTTGGAATCTAGTTTACTACGCCCACTATACTATTTGGTACTTCAGGATGTTATTCCTTATACCTTATGTCTATAAAATAAATTTGAAATTGGATCTAGGATTCCTGGGTCAAGGTCCCTAAATTTATTATATCATAACCCATGGAAAATATATCAGTCTCATTATCATTTATTCACAGCATAACCTGTGGAAAATAAATGGGTTTCATATGCATTTCATCAATCCATCATAGCATAACCCAAAGTAAAGTAACATTTTAAATACATATATTATTGTATTAATCATAAACCATTCAAATAAATAATAAAGATGGTATCGTTGGATCACATACCCTGAAAATAATAAGTAAATTAAAATGATGTTATCATAATTAAAAATGAATTTAAAATATTAGTTGGAATATTTCATGTGGAAAATATAATTTTCACTTTGAAATCAATTCATTAAAATCTAAACATTTCTAAAATATAATGGAAAAAATTTCATTGAAAAGATACTTGGAAAATTATTAAGTATGATTCAAATCATTTAGTGGTTATAATAGAATTTAATTCTATTCATTTCATATAATTTAAAAGAAAACATTCCTTTAATACATTTTTAAAAAATTCAAAAAACACCTCATTAAGAAAGAAAGAATAAGTTTAATTTAATTTTTTGGTATAAAAATTAATTAATAGGTAAATTTAAATTTTAAAAAAAATCATATAATAATATTAAAAAAAGTCTTTAAAACATTTATAAGAAAGATTGATATGGATGAAAAATGATTTTAGACAGAAGAGAGAAATAAATATCATTTTTCTTAAATATATTATTTTAGTATCTTGAGTACTTAAAGAGAATAAAATGAAAGGAAAATATGTAATTTATAGAAATAACCATAGGGTGAGAAAGTCAATGAGTTTTTTATTTGTAGACTATGTGATTTCATCATTGGAACTTAATCATAAACAATCCAAATAAACATTGAGACTATAACAAAAAAACATTACCTCAAGTCGGACTTCCTTCATAAATGTTTGATCCTCCTATATAATAAATAAATATATTTTATAAATCTATTATAGAACCATATTTATATATATCATAAAATATATTATTTTGTATATCCTTTTATCAAACATTTGTTAACAATTCATTATTAATATAACTCTTCTAGATGATAAATACTTCATTATCCATTTATTTTTTGGTTCAATAGTTTGGGTCCTTTTAATATTATCATGCTTCCATAATCTTCAGACTATTTAATAATGATATAAATTTCATATATATTCAATATAAATATATATATATATATATTAATTTTATCATCCCCTAATCTGGAACACTCTCACATGGACAAAATGATTTTGTTACAGGATGTCAAGTGTGCATCCCCATACACTAGAGGATGCTGACTAGTAGTAGGGGTGTGATAGGTATAGTTGAGAGACTATACTACCTGATATAGAGTTTTAACACAAATAAAATAAAAAATGTAAATCAATATTCAAGTAACAAAAAAATTTCAGAAACAAAATATAATACAACTAAGAAATAAGGGAAGAACCAAATAATCAAATGATAGGGAAACATGTAATGAAAGGATAATATGTGTCTAAATGTAAAAAATGAAGAAAATAAAAATAGTATAATCAAATAACATAAATATACTAAATAAAAAAGTCATAAACTCCATGTTATTCCCATTTCCAAAGTCTATCCCATCATCAAGTAGTAAAAATCTGCAATGTGGTCCATTTCCCTTGTTCAAACATGTATCCATGCGATCTACTTGGGTACCAAATGTAAGCATGATTAGGGTGTGAGTAAAACATAGTAGGTCAAATCCACAATTTATGAAAATAAAGCACTGTGATAAAAAGTGTATAATATAATGTGATAAACAAGTTTAATAATTAATCAATTAATACAATACATCGATCAACTTACTTCATCATTATGCCAGAATGTCTCTAAGCTTGTATCATAACCATGCCAACCATATCCATATGTCTAATTAACCTACTTCATATCTATGTCGGTATGTATCTGAGTATGTAACACAACCATGAAATCCATATCTATATATCTATGGAAAAATAACAAAAAACTTCTCCAATAATTATATCAACATGTATCACTTGGAATAACCCTTTATATAATAATTACACCATTTATCACATGGAAAATAGTTCTGTATAACTATTTCAGCATGTATCACTAGGCATACCCCACTATATAAGCATTTCGTCATGAACTCAACCAGTCATAACAACAAGGATATGATAATATCACATCACAATCCTGAAAGGTTATATATAAAAGTTTCCATTTTCCTTTCAATTAAAACTTTATTTATATCTCCAATGATTAATATTCATATTGATATCCCGCAATACCTTACCGAAGTGATTATATATCAAGGATGTTCCTATGATCTCATTTCAAGCTGAATACACTTTAATCCATTATACATATTCTTATTCTTCAATGTTTCTATTAGCCAATAGGTTTCCATAAGTTAGGTTCCTTAAAAAATTGAATCCAAAGGGATCCAACCAATATTCCAATCCTTGATTTTACCATTAATAAATGAATAATTTAATTACAAAACACTTTATGTTAGTGAAGTCATAATATTGCATATACTTAGTAATTAAATAGACCATATTGTTAGGTTTAGATCCCTTACCTTTAACTTTTTATTAATGCACCACTTCTAAAGGGTAACACCAACTAGGAATAAGGTGAATAAGATTACCAGAAGAACATAAAATAACCTAATACATGATAAAAACAAATTTTGGCTTCAGGATTTCCACAAAAAAAATAACCGGGAATAAAAAAAAGTGGGAAAAACCTAATAATACAAACTCGCCAAGGATTGGATGAGGAAACAGAATATCTAGAACAAAGAAGAAGGCACCAAATTTGTTTAGAAGCTGCCTAGGTTCTAGAGGAGGGGTTGAAATGAAGGAATCAAGAAATAAACATCCCCACCACTCACATAAAACAATTATTTTAAAAAATACACATCTTTAAATCCATTTACATGTCATGTGTTATTTTTTAAAGAAATACACTGAAAAACAAGTCACATCAGGTTTATATTTATCCCAATTGACAATTACATGATGTGTATTAGTTTCACAATGTGTATCCACTTCACATCATGAAATAGTTCATGACATGTTTCTAGTAGTAGTTACATGTTTTATAACATGTACATAGTGTCTAATTATCCAACGAACAATTTCTTTCCTAGTTTATGCATAAGATCTCTAAACACCCACAAACCGTTTCAAACCATAAAAAAATTTATAATCTCATTTAACGTGTTTATACGTAAACACCATTAATTCAAATAACCATACATCCCAAAACTTTAGGTCATTTTATCTAACAAGGGATCTCCATCTACGAGCAGTACTCGGCAAACAAGGTCCAAAAAAAGATGTTTATCACAAAAATCAATGTGGGGCATGCTTAGAAATGATGGGAATTCTCAACCTCTCTACCATGTAATATATTATCCCTGATATTCTCCATGCCTAACTATGGGGTCTCAAAGAAAAAATTTGGCCAATGTGTTCATATATTAGAATTCATCTCCTAGGTCTCCTCCTAAACAATCCCATGCTATCACTATACTTGAAACAAAGCAATCACCCAACCATAGAGATGCTTCTAACTACGGTCCAAAATCATTATTGGATTCTCATAAAAGGAAGCATCAACACACATATTGAAATCCCCGATGTTCATACATAAGAAGGTTCAGGATAATATATCTAAAGTTGTGACATGTGAAGCTTGTCTTGAACTGAATCGTAGTATAGTAGAAGGTCTAATCTGTACACCACTTGACTGACCATATCCATGATATAAAACATCCCAAAAAAACATGGGCGCTAGCTTCCTCTTTTTATTGATATAGAATTGTACCAACCTAGAAGAAACCCAAAGTAAAACATGATGACCAATATCAATATTTATAGATTATCTCTGATGATCAACATAGGGTTTCTTCTTTCCTTCATGGTCACCAACTTCCTCTTGATCAACTGAACACACTCATAAATCTCTTACACATGACAATATTATAACCCATTATATTCATATATAGATATTAAATCTACAGAGATGAATATTCATTAGATAACATAAAACACCATGAAAAATCAAATGGTTTTAGTGCTTGGAAACTTGGAAACTAAAGAAAATATGGTTCATTAAACATCTATATCATCACCCGCTTCTTCCTTCATAACTAGAACCCTTTTTTACATATCATACTTAATACCTTTATTTATATCATGGGGAAAAGAATTATAATAAAGGGTGAGTTGAGATGTGATATATAGATAAAAATTATAGATATTAACCCATGATAATATGAAATAATAAGATAAGAATGTGAACATGATCATAATTTTGGAAGTTCATACACAACCTATCATATATCATAAAAATGACTAATGGAATAAACATTATCATTTTAGAAAAAAAATAGACCATAAGAGTGAGAAATCATTGTAAATCTATCATGGTCCATAAGATCATGTCATAAAAGTATGGAACCATCATAAGTTTAGATTTTGTTTCATATTTAAAGGTAATCTATCAAGACCATCAACATTGTAGATCATGACACAACTTTTTTCCTCTAGTAGATCAGGACCCACATGTTTCCCATAGTACATTTGAACACATTTATTTCCCATAGTGGATCGAGTCCATCTACTTGTTTCACATTATTATATCACGTGATATAAAGATTTACCAAATGTAATGGAGGGATATATAACCACACATAACTTAATGAAAACCATATATATTTGTTCCAAAAGGATATAAATTTTTTATCATGTCAGAACCCATGAAAAGAAATGGGTTTCATAATCATTTCATCATTGCATAATCCATGAAAATGTAGAAGGTTTCATAAGTGTCATGATATCATAAAAATAATATAACCATAAAAAGAGTAAGGATAATATCCTTGAATAATATCCCCAGTAAATCATAAGTAACATTTAATAATGTAATATTATATTGAGTTTTTTTGAAATATCTCTTTAAATAGTTCTTAAAAAAATAACATTTTCATTGTTAAAACATTTATTTTTAAAGTTCCATACAATTATAAATGTTTTTTTATAAAAATAACATTGTATTATTTTAAATGAAACACCAAATAATTACGACATCATGATAGAGGTGAAATCATCTCCTGAAATATATGGTAAAAACATTTCTTCTCTATTTTTGTCTGATAATTCACGAAGAAACTCATTTATAAAATGAAAAAAACAATACTTTATTTTTTTATTTTAAAATACATAAATGAATAAAAATGTATCTAAAGAATAATAGTATAATATTAAAAAAAATTGGAAATTTTTTTATAAAACATGAACATGGAAGAAAACGATAGTTCTAAGGGATACTTTTAAAAAACTAATTTTTAAAAGAAAGTATATTATAAATATCATAGCATTAAAGTGAGCATTAATAAAATTCATAAATTATTTATATCATATTTACATCCACATAAAAAATTGTTAATAAAATATAATATAATCAAAATTAATGTCACACATAATCTTAAAATGGCATAATCAATAGAGTATAAGTTCAACCCAATCAATGGAGATTGGGTTTAGAAATCCCTTAAAACTTTTTAATTAATCAAATAATATGCCTCATAAAGAAAATAATTATAAAATGAAACATTTAATACCATAAAGATAATTTGAGTCATGATATTATATATAAAAGAGAATTATATACACCATAAAAAAGAAATAAGTGTTGAATAAGGCATATATCTCATAGAAGTAAAAGTGAAATTAGAAACCCTTACCACATACTTCCCTTTAGTTTTGTGTACATTAAAATATGATATAAAGGTTTAAATAATGTTATTAATTAATTATACAACTATATTAGTATTAATAATACATTATATGACACTTTTATAACATTCTACCACCTCTTCATTAAAATTATTTCATTATTTTCAATGTTTCATGTGCGATTATTTCATGGTTTTCATGGTTGATTTATTTGTGTATAATTATGGATTTTTTTATAAAATGAAAATAAAACTCTAGAGATAAAATTAAATGTTATTAATAAACTTATATAAGTTTAAATTTTATCATATATGATTTTTTTGGTATGAGGATGATTCATATGATAAAATGTTATTGATAAATGTTTAGTTTATTTTGGAGGTTTTTCCAACCATCATAAAATTGTTTCAATTTATCTAGTATTGTGTATATATTTTAATTGTAGAACATGAAATAGTTTATAACATATATATTATAATATAATTTATCTATAATAATAATTTTATGACCATCCTTGAAGGCTATAATGGAAAAAATTCATTATCCATGGAGATGGTTAACCTCCATAATTTGAACAATGGTTTCGATTTTTTAGAAAAAACAAGATGAGAAAAGTGGTAGATAGAATAAATTATATTATATAAATTATATTTTAGTTATTATGATTTAATGGGTTAAGGGGGGGAATAGAAGTTAGAAAAAATAAAATAAATTAACAGAGTTTGTTTGAGAAAGTTACCTCTTAAATATCACCTCCTTAAAGTACCCCTTAAGTAACCTAGAATTTGTATTTGGGTAAGACTAGAAAATATTTTATGTATAGATAGTAGGGAGTGTAGTAGTTTGAAGATATTTTAATATCTTTAAGGCATGTGATGATATAGGGGATGGTTATGAGTGGTATTTTTACTTGAGGAGGGGTGGTTTGAAGTGATTAAATTATGATAATTTCATATTTAAATCTAACCACATTTGGGTGGAGTTAATTTCAAATAATTTGGATGATAATTAATTTTTTAATGTTTGGTTAAGCTCTAAAAAAACATTGAACACCCATTTAATGATTTAGTTTTTAGTTATCCTAATATTTTACCTTATAACATTAACCCGCTACATTATTTTACTTATCTCGAGGTAAATATATATTTTTTAACATGGTATATTTTTTATGCCTAAAAATTAAAATGAACTTATAATCTAATTCTAACTCCAAATGTGGAATCCTTTTTAAAAAATTAGAAACATTTATTTTTCAAAATTACATTTAAAATTAAAGTGTCAAAATGTAATGATTTTTGTGTATGGAAAATGTGTTTTCAACCCTAGGCATTTTCTTATTGGAAAATAGGCTTACAAATTATTTAAATTTAAGGAATTAGATTATTTATGAATTAAAATTAATTAATATTCTTTTATATAAATTTGAAATAATATAATGACTTAAATATAAATAAAACAAGGGTTTTAAAAAAATTGTTAATTTACTATTCACTGAAAAATTAAACATTTCATTAAATTGTAAAAATTAATCCAAAGATATATTGAAATTATGAATAAAAAATTGATAATAATTTTTGAAAATAAATTCTCTAAAATTTCCAAAAATTAATTATATTTTTTATCATAGAAAGAAACAAAAACAAATTTTTGAAGAAAATGTATATCTGAAGAAAAAAATGATTTTTTTGAAAATTATTTATTTATTTAATAAGAATAAATAAATTTGTGTTGAACATGAAATTCATATATATTAAAAAAATATTTTTAATCCTATTCAAACTCTCTAATTTAATTTTTAGTTTATAATGTACTTGTTAAAATAAAAATATTTTGCAGTTTTTTTAACCTTGGTGTTTCATATTACATAAGCTATTAAAGAGATTATTTTTTAAAAAATAGAAATACCATAAATTATTGGGGTTTAAAATATACCCCCTTAAAATTAATTTTGAGCTAATAATTAATCAATTTAATACAAATATATGAGGATAACTCTAGTGAATCATATCCTCAGGTTCCCACATAGAATCCTCAAATTATTGGTTTTAACCCAAAAAACTAACCAGGTGAGTGTTGTTATTTTGAAGAACTTTATCTCTATTATCTAAAATCTATATCATTTGTTCTTCATAAGAAATATATTTCTACACTGGTATTACCATTGAGTTTAGTACATGTGAATTTTCAATTATGCACTTTCTCATAACAGATACATGGAATAAATCATCAAATTGAGGAAGATTTGATGGAAGATCCAATTGATAAGATAACATGCCGATATGATCAAGAATTTAAAAAAATTGTGTGCTCAAAATTTGAATTAAAAATTCTAAAATTAAAGGTGGATATTTGAAAATTTAGTTTTGGGAAACCCACATCATAGAGGTTAAATAAAACTACCTTTTAAAAGAGGGAAAGTAAAAGGAGTAGGTTACCACAAAACATGGATTTTTATTAGTAGAACATTAGTAGAAAGTGAAAATATGGACATGAAATAGAGTTGTTACTATAAAATTGTAATGGATAATTATATATAATATGGTCATGATAATGTTAATGACTATAAAAACTATAGACCAAATAGGTGTGAAAAATGTCGTTGATATCACAAAAAATGATGATAATTAGATTAAATTTTATTTCAAAACCTTTAATAATATATACACACTTTGTTTCATTTCATAAGTAAAATCCAACTCTTTGGATGTGACTTTATCATTTTTTACTTCATCTCTTACTCAATGAAATGAATTTGAAAATTTAATTATGGAATATCTATTTGATCATAAAATCCATAATTGGATAACAAGTCATTCCATATATCTATAGTCCTAATCCAAAAAAATGTATAGAACAAGTTATTAAATACAGATAAATATTAATATGGTTATGTAATAAATTAATCTCTAAAACCATATAAAAATTTTAACATAAACAAGTTCATAAATGGTTACCCTTATGAACCATCCAAAACATTACAATCCAAAATTTTTGAAAAATGGTAATTAAATTTTCAAAATCAAATTATTATTAATCCCCTAATAAAAATTATATAGCTCTTAATTATCACACACTAAACATTTGTATATCATTATAATGTATTCTTGTGAAAAATGGTAGTAACCTAAATTATCATAAAACCTTAGTAAAAACATGCATGATTTCAAAAATTAAACCTTTCCTCATACCATTAATCTAAAAATTCTATAAAATAAATCCATAAACCACCTTTTCATCATATTACTAATATGCTCCAAAGTAATTAATACTATAGAACATCTATTTATCTCATTTTTATCCCAACATCATGAACTTATTATGTTTTATCTTTCCCTTAATCATGTATTCTCTAAAAATATCACCATATAACTTTTTTAAGTTTCTCGGGTTACCAGTACCATTCAACATACACTTTCAAATAATTAAGGAAAAACTATAGTGGAATAATCCTTATATGTTTCATTATTGAATGACACCATAAAATTACTTCTATAACATTATTCTGGGATTATAATACATAAACACTCAATCATTCCACTTCCTTCTTAATAAATTTACCATGCATCATAATTTTATTCCTTAAAACTTCTTTCAAACCATATTCTATTTGTAATATCTTCATCATTAACAATATAGCCATTACTCATACAACATTTCCTATTTTCATCACCATATTTCACCCTAGGGCATCGATTTGAACAATTCCCATACATTCCACATTTAAAGCATTCATCCATCAATTATGCCTCGTTAATTATATTATTCTTATCCATTTTGTTAACTAAACCATTCACTTTTCCAATGAAATTAATTTTTTTGTGTCCTTTTCTACACCCAAATAATCTTCCCGTTCCTTTTACACATTATCATTGATGCCTCTACACACTTGATTTAAATGAGGAAAATTGAACTTGATTTTCTCTATTGTCACCATGAATCTCCATCATTGCCTAATTATATGGGTTGAGAAACTCACCAAAGTTGATATTATTGGTTATATTATGTGATTTCTGATTAGAAAAATTAAAAAGGTTTCAAATTCCATCTCCTATTTAATTTTATTTATCACATGGAAATCATTCCATTTTCCATCATATTACCCATTAACATGAACCAAACTAGTTCCAACCATTTTCTAAAACCTAGAAGCATTTTGTGAGAAAAAATAATAACTACATGATACCAGAAAATCAAGATAAATATCTTTTAAATTTTTAGTCTGTGACACATTTGGTTTAATACTAGTTTATTCACTATTGTTACCAAAATTTTTGGATTATGACCTCTAATTAGACTTATCCTTATAGATCTTACTTAAGGTTTTCTCATACATGTTTCCAAAGGGTAACTATACCTTAACTTGATACCAAATATACCAAACCATTATTTTTATATATAGATATTACATATAAAAAAATTATTATTCAATGCATAACATAAAATAAAACACGCCATAACCATATGTGTTTAGTACCTTTGGAAACATGGAAACATAAAAAACTGGTTTGTGAAACATCTACATCTTCTCCCACTTATTATTTAATAATAAAAACCCATTTTGACATATCATACATATTACCTTTCTTCATATCCTGGGGAAAATAAACATAATAAATGGTGATATTAGATTTTCAGTAAGGATATACATAGTAGATATCAATTAATGATCATATAAAAGAAAAAGATAATAATTTGATCATGATTATAACACACTATTTTAATAATAAACCTACCATAGATCATAAACATGTTACATTTCATAAACATTATCATTTCAGAAAACATGGAACATAAGAGTGAAAAATAATTCTAGATAAATCACGATCTATAAGATCATGTCATAAAAAGTGGGTCACTAAAATAAATATAGAAAAAAAATTCATATGTAATTCTTAACTACCAATAGAATCAATATAGTGGATCGGGACACACCTATTCCTATAGTAGATCCAGACATAGATATTTCCCAGAGTGGATCAAGCCCATCAACTTGTTTCCCATTATTATTTGAGGATATATAAATATTTAAACAATGAATTGGTGGGATATATAATTATCACTAATCAATTAATTAAAACAATACATATGTGTTCCATAAGAACATAAATCATTCATTATATCAGAACCCATAAAATAAATGAGTTTCATAAACATTTCATCATATAAGACCCTATAGAAAAAGAAATAGGTTTCGTAAATAATCTTGATATAAAAAACATAAGATAAAAATAAAACAAATAAGGATATTATCCTCTAATAATATCCCTATTAAATAGTTAGCAACATCAAATAATTTTATCTTAGATGGAAAATAATTTTGAAAGATCACTTAAAATAAGTCTTGTAAAAAAATTCCATAGTTTAAATAATTTATTATCATAGATCTGTGTATCTATAAAATAAAAAATTATCTTTAAAAATAAGCTTGAAATATTATAATTGGAACATAAAATAATTATAGATTCTAAATAGTTGGAAATGCTTCTCCTTCTTTATAAGTTAAATAAAATATCCCTTTTGTATTTTTTTCCAAAAATGTCACAAAGAACCTCATTTAGAAAAAGAAAAAAAGAATTATTTTAATTTTTTTTAATATTTTAAAAATATGTAAAACTAATTTTAAAAAATAATAATATAATAGTGAAAATATTTTTGAAAACAATTATAGAAAACAGTGGTATTAGAGAAAAATTGAGTTTTAAGGGAAACATAAAGAAACAATTTTTTAAAGAAAGTCCCTTATAAATATCATATAATTGAAGTGAGATTAATAGAATGAATAGATTATGAGTATCATATATAGATACACATAAAAAATTATAAATATAATATAATAAAATTAAAATTAACCTCACAGATAATCTTAAAATGTAATAATCAATGAAGTATAAGTTTAACCCAATGAATGGGGATTAAGTTTTACGAAATCCATTACCACTATGTAATCAGTCAAATCATGTGACCCATAAAAGAAATAATTATATAATGAAAAATTTAATACCATGATGATAATTTAATTCATGATATGATTTTTCAAATGGAATTATTTATACCAAACAAAATAAATAAGCGGTGAATATGGAATATCTCTCATAGAAGTAAAAGTGAGGTGGGAAACCATTACCTCACACTTCCCTTAGGTTTTTCATTATTTAACCTAATGTATAATTTTTTTTAAAAATCTAATAATTAATTATAGAACTATAATAATATTTATAATACCTTATATGGATCTTTTATAACATCCTAAAACACATTCATTAATAATATTTCAGTATTTTCATTATTTTGAGTGCGTTCGTTTCATTGTTTTCATGGTTGATTCATTTGTGTATAATTGTGGACTTTTAAATTTACTCATATATAATTTTTTATTTCTGGTATGAGGATTATTCATTTGATAATATGTTAATGATAAATGTTTAGTTTATTTTGGTGGGTTTTCCAACCATCATGAACTTTTTTTTGTTTTATTTGGTATTATATAGATATATTAATTCCATAACATTAAATAGTTAATGATATAACTACTAAAATTGTATTTAACTATAATAATAGTTTTATGACAATCCTTGAATGCAGTAATGGAAAACAAAAAATCATTATCCACGGTGGAATTTAACCACCATAATTTGGAAAATAGTTTTGTCTATTTGGATAAAAGGATTTGAGAAAATGGGTGGATAGAAGAAATTACATTAAAAATAAAAAATTATTGTATACACATGATAATATAGTTATTATGATTTTATGGGTGAATGATGTGAATTGAACGTAGAATAAAAAGAAAATAGAAGAGGTTGTTTGTGAAAGTTACCTATTGAATATCATGTCCTTGAAGGACCCCTTAAAGAACTTGTAATTTTCATTTTGGTGAGAATAGAAGATATTGAATGAAGGTAGGGTGGGGATAATAGGTTTTGGAATATATTTTAATAAATTCAAGGGTTTTTAGGAGAATGGGGGTGGTGAGGAGTTATACTTAAACTTGAGGAGGGGTGGTTTGAAGTGATTAAATAATGAATATTTTATATTTAACACCCACCACATTTGGGTGTAATTAATTAAAATTGATTTCGATGATAATTAATGTTTTAAATGAGGTTTAATTTCAATAAACACATAATCCTCCCATTTAATGTTTTATTTTTTTAGGTATTTTATAATTTTACCGTTTAACTTTAACCCACTCCATTTTTTACTTACACTATGATAAAACTTTTTTTACCATGATAAATTTTTTATTGAAAAAAATAAAAAATGAACATATAAACTAATTTTAACCTCCTAATTCAAATAATGGTATCCTTTTTAAAAAAATTAAACAAATAAGTTTCAAAATTACATTAAAAATGAGATCGTCAAAATGAAACCAACACAATTATTTTTTGGAAAAAAATGTGTTTTTGATCCAAAAATGATATTTTAGAAAAATAAAGTATAAATATTATTTAAATTTAATCAATTAGATTATATTTAACTAAAAACTGCTTAAGTCTCTTTTATATCTATTTAAAATCATTAAATAACATTTAAATTGAAGGAAATTGAGAATTTTATAAATATCTGAATTTTTTACTATTCACAAATTTTTTTTATCTTTTTCAAAAAATTATGAAAATTTAATTAAAATATAATTTTTATATAATGAGTATAAAATTATGTTAATTTTAATAAATAAATTTTATATATGTTTCAAAAATTAATTATATTTATGTTCTCATAGATAGCAATAAAAATCTTTTTTTTGAAGAAAACAATTATTTGTAGAAAAATTTGAATTACTGAAAATTATATGTTTATTTCATAAAAATAAATAAATTTTCATTGATCAAGAATTTCATATATGTTTCACAATATATTTAATACTAACCATTCACACTAATTTAATGGCTAGTTTATAATGGTCATTTTAAAATAATTATATTTTGTAGTTCATTTATGTTGGGTGTTCCATGAAATGTAATCTATTAAAGAGATTAAGTTTTTTAAAAAATAGACATACTATAAAATAGTGGGGTTTTATAGACTGGGTCCAAAAAAATGATGTCTCACCTTCTTCCATCCAAAAAAATTTGTGAATGATGTGAACTACCATACAAATCCTTGAAGGGTTCCATATGGATTGATACATGTAAGCTGTTATTATATGAAAACCTCAAGAGTTCTATACACTGCTCCCAAGAACCATGAAAATCCAAAACATAGTATCATAACATATCCTCTGTAACCTATATAGTCCTCTCATATTTACTGTTAGTTTGAGGATGATAGGATGTGCTAAAAAACGTACGATCTAAGAGACATCTGAAGAACCTTCTAGAACTGTAAATTGAAATGAGGATATCTATCTGAAATGATACTCCTTAAAAGACTATGAAATTGAACTACCTCATGCACATAGAGACTACCCTGATCATCAATGATGATGGTCTCCTTGTTAGAAAAAAAGTGGTGTCCCTTTGTTATTGTATCCATGATCACCCATACCACAACATTCTTACAGGTTATCTCGAGTAATCATGTCAAAAAATACATAGTGACGTCATCCCATTTCCCATCTAGAATGAGAAAAGGATGAAAAATCCCAACTATACTTTAATGATCATCTTTGACCTATTGAAAATTGAAATATCTATCCATAAACCATTCTACTAATTTCATTATCCACAACCACCAACACTGTCTATGGAGATCATGATACACCTATGTAACACCTGGAATCACCTCTCTTTTAGAAGCATAAAACTTTCTTATCAGCTCCTCACACAGGACTATCAGAACCCATAATCGACCATGTAAAAAAGTGAATTTCTACTACCAAGATACCTTCCCAAATATTTCTCCTCACCATATAATCTATATCCTAGAATTAATCCCTCCTAATATGATAATTTCTCATTCTTGTTCCATTCCATAGTCACTCATATAATAGATGTCAAAGTAAGAGATACTCACCATTAAGACTCTTGAACATGTATATGCAAGTTTAAAAAAAGTTATACCATCAACAAATCATTAAAAGATTCAAACACTACATCTTTCTGCATGTTTTGGCTCATATCCTTGGTAATGAAATTTCCCTTTCTCAGTGTATAAGTTAATTTAACGTCGAAAGACTGCATATACTTGACCACCTGATTTGTTGAAGGTTCAAGTCCCACTAAGAAAATATGTACCTGAGGCTCTTGTAGTTCATGTATACCCAAAACCTATCAGCCATGAGATAAATATTATAGTATCTAAAGAAATGTACCACTATTTCTGACTCCAAATTATGCATAGTGTAGTTCCTTTCATGTAGTCTCAGATTTTTGGAGACATAATCATGCACTCAATCCTCATAAATTAGGACTACTTTGATTACAAATATGGATACATTATAATACATGATATATAATTTACCAAATATAGGTAATGTAAGAATTGGTGGTGAGGTCATCCAACCTTTTATCTCTTGAAAAAATTTCTCACAAGCATCTGACCAAAAAAACATCACCCACTTCTTGGTTAGCTCAGACACCAACACTTCTAAATGGGAGAAGTCTGGGATAAGACATTGATAATTACCAACTAAACCCATAAATATTCAAATATTAATGAAATTCCTAGGATATATCGAATATTCCATGGCTGTAACCTTCTTCGGGACCACTGACACTCCAGCCTCTGAGATAATATGGCCTAATAAGTGAACTCTATCAATCTAGAAACTAAATTTGGCTATATTTCCATAAAGATAATACTATATCAATGTACTCAAAATTATTTCAAGTTATTGGGAATATTCATATATTTTATGGGACTACACTCATATTTCATCGATAAAAACAACCACAAAAAATCTCTAAAATAATGAAAGATCTGATTCATCAAAGCCATCAATATAGCCAGTGAATTGATAAAACCAAACATAATAACTATGAACCCATATAATCCATACCTTCTCCTAAAATAATTATGAGGTATGTTAAATGATCTCACACTTAACTAAAGGTATTCAGATCTCAAATAAATCTTGGAGAATATCTAAGAACATCTCATCTGATTGAAGATATCTTCAATGCGTGGAAGAGGATACTGGTTCTTAACAGTTTTTTGGTTTAATATCTGATAATCCACACATAATTTCATGTTAACATCATCCTTATTGGTGAAAATAACTATAAAACCCCAAGGTTATTTACTAGACCAAATGAAATCATTAGATTCAAGATCTTATAATATAAATTTCAAATCTTGAGGCTCTTCTGGTTCCATTCTATAAGGCAGGGTAGAAACTGGATCTTTTACCAACACTAACTCATCTATGAAGTCGATCTATCACTTGGGTTGTAAGCCATAGTAATCATTAGCAAATACATCTTGACAATTCTCTACCACTAGAGGAAAATAATACCACTACATTCCACTATCATCTAGATAAATACTTAGTATTTTATCTATGAGACAATCCAATTTTCACATAATTGGTCCTACATGAATGGCCCTAAGATCCCACTCTCCCTGGAGAGAATAACATCCCCCCTTATGGAGATTGAAGGGTATATCTCATGTAGTAATAATAGAAATGATATTACTATAAAACTAGAAGATTCATACCAATAATGAAATCAAAACATATCATTTACATCACAAAGAGTTCCCAAAATAAATAGTAACCATGAATCTCTAGAAACCAGAATTTCAACATTTGATATTCTTTGACCGCACTCACAATGGTGAATTTATTTTCAAAACACTATATATTATTTTCCACATAAAATGAAAAAAATTTATAAAAAATTGTAAATAAAAAGGAATGTGATGCTCATATATCAAAAAAAACTCAAGAACAAGTAGATTATACAAGAATCAAACCTCTGCAGTAGGAGGTCCTACATCCACAATTGTTAGTGTAGGGTAGATATCATGCAGCTGACTAGCCTCTATGACTTGGGCTCTTGTAGGACTCCCCTGAGCTATTCCCTCTTCTAGGAAATACTATTACTATACTTGGGTGCCAAATCCCTTACCTCAAAGACAATTTCCTTTGGATCTCCAACAACATGTCTGTTGAGGAGTAGCTGAGTGCTTCTCAGTCTCTGGTACTTTTCCTAATCCCCATCCATTTATTTTATGTTGTATACTCTTATAAAACTCATGTATGTGGCCTATAATTCCAAAAAAATGAAACTAATAAGTGAGGTAGAGAAACAGAGGCTTCTTTTGGCCCATATTTACACATTGATAGAACTCTAATAGAAGATGGTTCTCAGATGGATGTCTATTACCTTAACTGCTCTGACTACTATTACCTAGGATAAAACTATCATAAATATGATTATTTCATCTAGAATAATAGTTCCCGATTTTCCCTCATGAAATAGTCTGGACACTACTTAGGTAATATCTTATATTCCCTTCATTGTTGATTGTTTGATTTATCACATCCATAAAGCTGCACAAATTGAAAATTTTGACCTTCATCCTAATCTCATTTTGAAGTCCATCTTGAAAATGTCTCACCATAGATATCTCATCAGATAGTAAAGATGGCATAAAGAACTGCAAGTCAATGAAGTGTTTAAAATAGTCCAACACTGTCATCCCATCCCATATCAAGTGCATGAGCTCATGAGCCTTCTCTTCCCTCAACATCTTGGTATTGAAATTTCTCTAAAACTTCACCTAGAAATACTTCCAAGATTATTACCCATACTTCCCATCTTTCTCCATAACCTCCCACCAATGTATGGTATGTCCACAGAGTATATTTTCAACAATATTTAACCTCTTATTTGTGGGTGGATAAAGATTATTAAAGTTCATCTAGACTAGCTCAATGCCAAACTTAGATGCCTAGGGGCCTCCCTCTTCAGTGAGTGTATGTGGATGTTGTAGCTAAAACTCCCTCTTCATCTTGGACATCAAAGTCATGGTGTGACTAGTTTCCATTTACATGGATAACATGACCTTAAATAAGATTTCAGGAAGAAAAACATCCAAATTAAATTTTGGAGCTACAAGAACATCGAGTCATATTTTTAAGAATCGGGTTGATTTTCACGATACTAATTATCAACTCAATGAGGATGAGGTGTCATTTTCTATACAAGATAAACACACTCTTTAGAACACTTGTTATACCAACTGGGTAAACCTCAAAAGGTGAAACAATTAGAGGACCACTTACTCCTAGTATCTCTAAAAATTGATTAAAAGTGTTTTAGAATAACATATTACTTAAGTTCATTTAATTTATCAGATAATATAATATATAATATCATATTTCATATAGAAAAGTATATTAAACATGAAATAAATACATCCCTATCAGGAACAATGAATGTCAATGAATATCCCTATGTGCCTATCATGATGCATGCATAATCATCTCGCACTATACCAGGCCACCAGTTGAAATATCAAGAAACAATATCATCACAAAATAATAACATCACATAACTTGTGAATCACTCAAAGTGAAATTATATCAACTATAACAAGAAAACAAGTTAAACAATAATCTCATCCACATGAACTCGGATTTCCCCCCTTAAATGGGTTATAAACTCTCATGCACAAGATCATTACAAACTCTTGACACATCCTAGTATCCATTATAACATTACCAAATAGTATAGAAACAGAAATGAAGCCTGGTACCCTCTCATAAAATTTTGTAACATCCCCCGATCTGGCAGTCTCTCACATAGAAAAAATTGTTTCATTATGCCAGAGACTACCACCTAAAATCATGGGTTTGACAGGTATATTTGGAAGACTATACCCCCCATTATAGAGTTACAACATAAAAGAAATGAAAATATAAATAAATATCATAGTAACAGAAACACAGCGATAGGAAAATATCATACAACTGGGAAATAAAGGAAGAGACCAATAATAAAATGATAGAGAACCATATAAAGATAGGATAATATGTACCTAAATATAAAACTAAATGTAATAAAAATAAAATAATCAGTTAACAAAAATAAATTCAAGACCCTGATCCCAAACCCTATGTTAGTCCTGACTTCAAACTCTAGCCCATCCACAAGAAACAAAAATCAAAAAAAGATACCTTTCCCTTGTCCAAACCTGTATCCATGTAATCTTATTAGGTACCAAATGGTGGACCGAATATGGTATGAGTAAAACCCATTTGGTTGACACCATTGTGTCTAAAAAACACCAGTTTGATAACAATTGTATTCAATAAAGAGATAAATAGGTGTAATAATTAATCAATTATCAAAATAAGTCAATCAATCTGTTTCGACACCATATTGAAATATATATAAGGATGTATCATAACCATTCCAACTATATCCATATGTCCAATTATCCCACTTCATCACTTTTCAATTATATCTATTTGAATGTAACACAACCATTCCAACCATAACCATATATCTGTGTAAAAAATCATAGAAAACTTAGCCAAGACCACTATATAATAATTAAAGCATGTGTTTAGGCATAACCTGATTTATAACCATTTCAGTACGTGTTTGTGAATAACCTGTTTTATAAGTATTTCAACATGTATCATTGGGAATGGAACACTATAAAATCATTTCAGGATGTATCACAGGAAATAACTCAGCATATAATCATTTCATCATGTATCACTAGGAATAACCCACTATATAACCATTTCAGCATGAAATCAACAAGTGATAATGACAAGTATATCATAAAAGTACATTATAAGGCGTAATGGGTAATTAAAAAAATTACCATTTTACTTTAAATTACACTTTAATTTATATCTCAAATGGTCAACTGTTAAACAAATATCCAATAAGTTATTACCATAGGGATTTTATATTAAGAAATAAACAACATCCTCATGTCATTCTAAACACAATTTAATACATTGCCAAGTTCTTATTATTAAAAGGTTCGATCACCCAATGGGTAGCCATAATCCAGGCCACATAAAAATTGAATCCAATAGGACCCAACTAATATTATAATCCATGATTCTACTATTAATCAATGAATAAATTAATTTTAGCACACGTTACATCCGCACAATCAAAATATTTCATATACTTCACAATTAAATAGACCATAGGGTTAGGTTTAGACCCCCTAAATTTAACCAAAAATTAAAACAACACTTACAAAGGGTAACACTAAGTTGTAATAAGGTGAAAAAGATCACATTAAGAACCTAAAACAACCTAGTTCAAGATCAAAACCAATTTTAGTCCTTTTATTTCCACCACAATGACATAAAATGATTAAAGATAAGGGAAAACCTAAAAAGATTAACTCACCATGAATCAAATGCATAAACAGAACATTTGGAATGGAATAGAAGGATCCAAATTCACCTAGAGGTTTCCTAGGGTTGAGATGAGGGGTTTCAATAAAGGAAAAACGAATGAATAATTTCCACTTCTCACTTAAAAACACTGCTCATGATAAATACATGGTGTGTAATCCATTTACATGTTGTGTATTAATTTTTAGATGGATAATCCAGAAAACCCATCACCTCAAGTTAATTTTTATACTAATAAAAATTTATATGTCTAGTATTGGTTTCATGATGCTTAACCACTTCATACCATGAACCATTTCACAACATGTGTTTAACAGTAGTTACGCATCATGTTATATATACACAGTGTGTAATCATTCATGGAATAATTTTCATCCCAGGTTATGCATAAGATCTCCAAACACGTCCAAATCATTATAAAACATGGAAACCCCTCATAAATTAATTTAACCCATTAATAAACTAAATCTATTAATTCAAATAAACATACATCCCAAAACTTTTGGTTATTTTCCACAATAAAGGATCTTTGTCTCCGAACAAGACTTGACCCCAAGGTCCAAAAAATAATGTTTAATGAAAAAAATAAAAGAGTTACATAACTAGAAAATATAGTATATTACATTAAATTTCATATAGAAAAGTATATATAGGAAAATGAATTATTCTATTCATAGGGACAGTAGACTGAATGTACGCATGGAAACTTTTTTCACTTTTTTGATGAACAGAATGGAAGAAAGTTAAATAATAATTCACATTTAAAAAATAATTATCATATCACATAAATCGCAGACACACACACACACACAGAGATATATATATATATATATATATATATATTCATAAAATACATCCTTACTACCATCCATGTAAAGATAAAATAAAAAATTAACCACATCGTTTCATAGAGGTGGCAGTACACACATATGAATGAGCGACATTATAGTTTTCCAAGGGATTTGAAGGTAAGAAAATAGGAAAAACATTATCAATATAGAAAAATATTTATTTTATAAATATAATATATAAAAATAAAAACAATCATAATACCGATCCATAAAAATGGTGAAAAAAAGTTAGTTTTATCACTACGTGGAGATGATATACCGTATGTTTGGACAAGAGGTACATTTACTTCCAGTTTGGTGGTATAGAGGGTGGGTAAAGGTGGTTTAATAAATATAAATGAATTGAATTGTATTTATAATACCAAATTAATTTTATTATTATTAATAACATATATTTATATGAGTTAAAAAAGGAATTAATCATAAATTAATCGGTTAAGATGATTTTTTTCTTCTTTGAAAGAACTTCATTAGATCTCATATTAAGGATTCCAAAGTTTGTATTTTAGAATAAAAAAACACTAGAATGTGCTAGGGAATTATAGAATGTTTTTTGGTAGGGTTTTGTTGATATTGAATGTTCAATGAGGTGAAAATAAGAGAAAGGAGGGATACCCTTTTATAAGGGAGGGAGAGGACACACAATGAATTTCTTAAAAGATTACAATATAATAAAGTATTTATATAGTAAAATGCTTAACAATGGACATGAATTCAGGTAAAAATAGTATAGGGTAAAAATAAAATAATCCAATGAAACTTAGTGTTATTTGGTTTCATTTTAAATCTTATCATTTTGATTAGCCCCATCAGTATTCATTTTTGACCTTAACCATGGTAAAAACTATTTCAATCTTCTGGGCTAAGAATATCACAATAAATGAAAAAGTGACTCATTAATGGACCTTGGTTGATATTTTAAACCATATTCCTTTCAATTGAATGAATATAATAATTTTATTAATTATAAATCATTAAAACATATTAATTATTATAAAATATTTTTAATATCAATTTTGAAACTATTAATTTAATTTGACTTTAAAGACACCAAGACAAAGTCAAAATTTATAATATAATATTTTAAAACATAAAAAATATGTAATTTTTCTTTATTATTTTTAGAACAAAACAATTCACTTAAATTTTATTAATTATAATATTATTAAAATTATGCATTCTATTTTTCTATTTGTGGAATAAATATAGTGTTATTGTTGTGTAAGCGTTCAAGATAATTAATCAGTTGATAAGAAATAGAAATAAATTACAATGATAAAGAATAATAATTTAACTTTAAAAAAATATTTAGATCCAAACTTATCTTATTTTTATCCTTGTGTAAAAAATTTACAGATATTAAATGCAATAGATTGATATTTTTTATTTATTCTATTCTAAAATTTATATAAAGGAAGCAGTAAATGAAATATATAATCAAGTTACCATATATCAGATAAATTAATGTAAATGGATTAAATATAATTATATAATAGGATAAATTCAGGTTTTTTATACATTTTAAAGCCTTATCCCATAGTGTTAACCCAATTTTACAAATTTTACACTTACATGGGAGACAAAAAATTACTATGGCTACTATTCACATTGAAAAAATAAAGGGGAACTATTTAAAAAATTTAAACCCCATGATTAATAATTTGGTCTCAAATTTATTAAGGTTCAATCTCTAGTAGTTACAAGAATTAGTTTAATATAAAAATAGAAAACACAACATATACTTTTTCCTAGAAAAATGCATTTTTAGTTAAAAGTAACTTTATAAAAAAGTCAGTCGTAAAACTTACTTCAATGAAATTAATTTTATTACAATAATATATTATAAAAAATTACCTTTTAAACTATTTTAAAATATAATGTAACCTTTTACATGCTTGAAAAGATACAGTTTTTTATAAGAATCAATAATTTTCATGATTCACTTGAAAATCAATTTTTTCAGAAAAATCCAAAAATTTAACCCTGATATAATTTTGATATGATAATTTAAAAAATGGAAGTACTTTTTTAAAATAAAGTTTCTAAATGTGTAAAAATTAAATATATCATTTTATCATAAAAATAAATAAAAAACATTTTTCAAAGAAATGTAGTTTTTTAAGAGTAATACACCATTATATAGAGTGGAATGATTATTTTCTAAGAATTTTTAAATAAATTTTTATTACATGGGACCATTATATATATTTATTAATGTGTATATACCTATTATCATCTTCCAATTCAATGACTAGTTTATAACGGTATACCATATTTTGGTTCATTTAGATACGAGGTTGTGTGTATCACAAGCTATCAAGAAACATTTATTTAGATATAAATATATCATAAAATCTCAAGGTGTTACATAAAAGCTAAGTGAATTTTTTATAGAGTGGGGAAAAGGTTTTAATGGAGTTTTTTGTGTTTTATAAGAATAAAGAAAAGAGGTGGTCCATGTGAAAAGAAATGGGAAAGCACCCATAAATGAAATTAGGAGGAAAAAGGTCCAAATTTTCCCATTGGGATATGTGTGGTAATAAGAATCTTAGGGAGTGTATTATTAATTCATAAATTTTTATTGATGTGGTACTATAATAATTTTTTCTCAGATTTTTAAAATAAAATGGTCATGAAAATGATGATAAACAATTTAACAAGAAGGTAGTGAGATATTTTTAATGAAATGAGATGGGCTATTATACTAATGAATTTATAAAGAAAATAATGAATTATTGGAGTCATGAAGACTGTCACAATAAATTTATGGAAACATAATTCATGATTACCTTAAAAATACAAAGCAATCAAATGAAGTGGTGACATGTACATTACTTGTTTACTCATATTATGACACAATCTTGTTTGATTTAGGGTCCATATATTATTATTTTTCTTCAAGGAAATGCTGAGACCTTGTTTTATTTTTAATGACTTTGAAATATTTCTATATATATTTTTAGATCTATGCACTAAGACAATGTATGATTCTGAGGCCCGATGTTCTCGTTACTAATTTTATAAAAATACTGAATATATTTTATATTTCCCCCATTCAATATCCTAAAGAAAACATGATAACTCTTAAATGGTTGACTAGATTAGAAAACTAAGAAAACAATTGAGTCAAAAATTCGGTTTTTTACTCTAGGCGGGATACAAAATGATTTGGAATGGGTTTTTTCATAACCCACGCTCATTAGCAGTGCATTTAATGAATTAATTATTTAATTATTTAGTTTTTCTTCAGCTTAATAGATAAATCTTTAAAATTTATGCCAGGAAAATTCCCCAAGGGTTAGCGTCATAGTCTAGAATCACTGGAGAGAGATCTCTTCCTCCATTTGGAGAATCACCTCGAGTAAAAACAAATATATATATTTGATCATATACAGATGCAACAAATAGAAAAAATTCTCCAAAATCATTTGTAGGAATGTTCTTCAATATTGATTGATCTAAAATCAAGGTAGGACTCATCAATTGGTGTTTTATGCCTTTTTTATTAAATGGTTGAGATTATCCAACTTTTTTCTTGGATCTTCACCAATTCTATACTTTTCATGTGCCCGTGTAGATAGATTCAGTTGATTTCCATTGTTTTCTAATTTAGAATCCTTGTTCTTTATCGATTGGACAAGAATGCTTGGACTCATCCAATTGGCCTTTTTGGTTGTTCCTTTCCCCCAAATTTTCTTCTCTTTATTTTCCAGTTGGATCCATGCTCTCCTGAGTCAAATTTCAGGGAGTTACTGAGCTTGATCGGACCCTCAGTTTCATAAAGGATTGACAAAACATGAATTGTTTGATGAGAAAGGAATAGATCTAGGATCATTGGGAGATGAGAAAGAACGTTTCATTGATAAACATATGAATCGTTGATAAACAGTGGTGATATTGTGTATGAAATGAGTGAAAAAACCCCTCGATAACATTCATTGGCCTTTTTTCAGTGGGCAACGAATGAGATCCATCATTCACAGTCAAATCCACAATTTTCAGGTAGATTGGAGGCTGAAAGAAAATCTAGAATAGAATATCCTGGTGCAGAAATCATATATAATATTTCTTGTGAAAACTAAACTACAAGACATGTTCAATGAAGAACACACAACATGTAACCCTCCCATGGATGAGGCTAGGGTTTTCGACAAAATTTATCATGAAACTGAGTGTTACCCATCCTATGCACCATGTACCCCCTTCCCAGTTGTATAACCAGTATAATAGTCATAGGGATTGGAACTCTTGTGGAAGTACATGAGAACAGGTACAAGCCCATGTGCTATGGTATATGGACATGGAAAGAAGCACATGAACCTTGTCCCAGTTATCCTAGACATATTGTGCACTCCACTTACACGACGTGTGCCGCCACACGAACAAGAATCTCTATACTGACAAGGATCATGAACAGGATGTGGAGAGGGACCACATGCCATGTGTGTCCCCTCACAAGACATATACCCCTTGGAAATTCATGAGAAAACTTCAAATGTATGTATATCCTTCATTTGAACTCATATTTTCTCACGTGTATCATATCCTCAGTGATTTTCCATATAGAATGTGATGATGCCCTCGTTTATTCTTTAGAGATATTATGTAGAATTTTTTGGGAATGGAACCTTTTAAGGTGACCCCTGATGATGGTAGTGTTCAAACAAGATCTCTAGAGGGAGACTCCTGAGTGGAACCCTCTATCCAGGCTGGGCATATGACCTCAACTAATTTTAAAGTGGAAACCACTATGTGGGTTGGCCATGGTCCTCTATAGACTTTGGAGTTGAACCCTCTAGCATGGATGGGAATGGGTCCTCGATGACCTATAGTGGAACCCTCCAGATGAGCTAATCTTGGGTCATCGACCTCCTGAGTAGAACCCTCTAGTGGGGCTGGCCATGGGTCCTCAATGAACTAGAGTGGAACCCTCCAGCCAGGATGGTTAGGGTCCTAGACCTTTCAAGTGGAACCTTCCATTCAGGCTTGGCATATACCCTACACCATCAGAGTGTAACCCTCTTTTCATATGAGGGAATGGTTCTTCTACTTATAAATTATATCTCTAAACTATGTGGGATAGTGACAAGATGTGGGTTGATGTAGTTTTGGACTCATGAGAAAGAGGAAGGGTTTCCCAACTAAGACACATTTTTGAGATGTGACAAAAAAACATCTGGGAGACTCAGTAATTCCCAAATAGTATAATATCAAGGTGTGGTGAAATATTTCCTTAGACTTGTGGTTTTAGGGAAGACAGATGAGATGTTTGGAATCATTGTTGGGCTTTTGAAATTGTCAACTAATCATTTTATTGGGTTGAGTAATGAGATGGATATCCCCTTACTCTCTTGTTTGGGTTTCCTTTGACTAAGTATATATAAATATATATCCTTCTTCTACATCCACCCCTTGGATTTGGATACTCTCCTCCCAGGAGAGGTGAAGGTTCCTGAGATATTCCACATGATTTTTGGGTTTATCTTATCTCGGTTAGATGAGTATACACTTGTTCTATAGGTGGCGTAGTCTTGAAGATCGGTTTATCTACTCACCGTGTTTATCCCATTGATCTTGGATGAGCTTACTTTCACTGCTTTTTGGGTTGAGTTGTACTCTTTCATTGTACCTTCTGTATCTTCCATGTTTATCTTTTATTGTATCTCTTACTTCTCCCCCTTCAGCTTTCAGGGTGTCCTACTGGGTATGTTTATACACACCCATGCATGGGATTTTCGCTCACTTGTCTTTTATTATGAATATGATGGAAATGATGATCATGACTATAGAGGAGCTTAGGGATACTGGGTTCTTAGACCATGTCTAGTTGTCATAGATTGGGATTTAGGTGCTTGACTATTTTAGCTATTTTATTTCCCAGTTTTCTATTAAGCTGGGACGTATTTCTAGTTGTTCATGTATTATTACCTTTAACCAATGTACTTTGTACTGTATAGAGGTTCATGAATTTTTGGTTTGTTTTATAGAATTGTTGCATCTTTTCTTATTTTCAACTTCACTTTTTTGTTGAGTTGGTTACACATTTTTGTACAAGATGTTAGGAAAAGGCCTCCCAACGTAATTTGTGAATTCGGTGATTGTTTCCACCAATTAGACTATGGAGGTGGGATTGGGGTAGTTTTGGTTCAAGCCCCGACTTGGGTTGGTTGTGAAATACTGGTATCAGAGAAAGTTCATTACATGAGATGTTTTAGGACATATCCCCTTGAAGATGAATGGTGGGTTGGGGGAAATAGTGTCAAAGTGTCTTGAGTACATCTATCAGGCCAAATAGTCTAGTGATGGTGTGGTGGCCAACGTGTCCACTCACCAGGACCTTAACCACCTTCTTGTCAAATTTTCATGTCGAGACATTTATTACAGGGTTATGTGGTACATGAATTATATAGGATTATGTGTTTGAATATCCTTCTTGATTCAAATCCCCATTATTGTTGATATATATATTTATATATATGTTGAACTGAATGTGGTTCTCCATGATAACTTTTAGGATTCCTCCATGATGGAAGACATCCAGTATACCTACTCCAGTTTATGACAATGAACCTATGAGAGATGAGGCCTCAGTTCAGGGTCCATCCCACGATCCCACTTCATATAGGTTGGAAGTTAGTATCATCTACCTCTATTGAGAAGTAGATCATTCCACCAGATCAAGATGAGGATGTGTGAAGGTTTAGTGTACTCTGCGACTTCCAGCATTAGAGACTGTTGAGATTCCACAGTGAGACAAATCCCCTTGTAATAGAGGATTAGATAGATTCGGTGGTCCATATAATCAAAATTGTTCTGAACCTGATGTATTGGATGGTTTCTCTAGCAGCTAGACTCTTATAGGGAGCATATGGGGGTTGTTGGAGCCTTATTGTGTAGAATCACAATGAGTTGATACCCTCATGGACTGACTTCCAGCATTTGTTTGATGAGGAGGACTACCCCTCTTTCCTACATTTAGTCTAGATCCAGAAGATTCTAGAGATACAATTGGGTGGATGATAGTGTAAGAGTACGTGAAAAGGTTCAAATAACTTATATGTTACTCAATTGACATGATCAACGGTGACTACTTCAAGGCACATAAGTTTGAGCAGGGATAACATAGAGAGATCTGAGCCAATATTTTACCCTTTTTCATCCCCACCTATGCGGAGGTGTTGGATATGGAACTGGTGATAGAAAGGTTTCTTCAGATGGAAATCGAACAACTGGAACTATAATTGGGCACTATAGAGATGATTCATATGCAACAATGAGAAGAAATCGGGTGTCGGGATCTCGGCGGAGGAGTTCCTTCAATGAAAATAATCTGGCGTGTGATTAGATGAATCTTGGTTGATAAGATAATCCCATAGTGGGGTGGTTCTAGACATGTGATGGGAAAGAATACATGGAATATGACTTCCCAACCAGAAATCTTTAGCAACACATACAGATAGCTGATGGACCGAAACAATAAAGGTAGTACTGTGATCAGGGATCTCCTAGTTGTGGACAGGGTGGTCCCAAGGGAGGCAGAGCTGACAGAGGAATAGGAGGAGCTATAAGTGGAGGATGATGCTATGATATCCTTCCACCACCAACACAAGGGTGGCCACATATGGCTTAGGGAGCTGGCGGCTGGGGTTGTGGAAGCTACAATCTTTGTATGTCTATGATACCATAATGCATGAGATTATACGAGGTATGATTTTGTTTATTCTACTATTGTATTAGTACTAGTAGACATAGCTTTCAGTACTTACATTATCTATATGCTTTTGATGCAAGTGTAGGATCTCCTATTTGAGGCACTAGCTTAACAGATTCGTCTGGAGGATCCTACAGGGAACACTTCTTCAATATCATTCATATGTCGAAAGTGTGATCTATCATTTAGATGAGACAAGTTAATTTGTGAACTTCTTGTTTCATGATAGAACCCTATGATGTTATGTTGGTTATGGATTGACTATCCATGGTTTGAGACCAAATTGAATGTCACTAAAGACATGTCAGATGCCTACACGCTGATGGTACCGGATTATCTTTTTCTGGTGAGAGTTATCTCATTGTAGGGAAAGTGAGTTTTGTGAAAAGGATGTTATATCCCATAACCCATCATATTATGATTATATAACCTGGTGTAGCTAGTACATCAGGAAACTATATTTCTTCAGTTGTGTGAGACTATGGAAGTCTTCACCAAGGACGTTCTAGGACTACCTCCGAGGTGGGATATAGAGTTTCATATTGACATGCATACCAAAACTGTTACGATATCTTTTCTGGCATATCATATTCCACCTACCGAGCACCGGGAGCTATGGTTGTAGTTAGAGGACCTTTATGAGAAAGGTTTCATCGAACCCACGGTCTCCCCTTTGACCATCTCTAAGACTATTCGTTAAAAATATGGATAAGTGATTATGACTTTTTATGAATTATCATTGCCTAAAATGGAGAAAAATAAATTAAAATCCCCCTTTCAAAGGATTTATAACCTCTTTGATCAGTTACAATGTGCGATATGGTTTTCAAAAATCTATCTCAAGTCTGGATCCCACTAATTGAGGGTTCGTGAGGTTGACATCACAAAGTTGGTTTTATGATGTCACTATAGATACTATGAGTTCCTAGTGATTCACTTTGGCATGATGAATTCCTACTCCATGTTTATGGATTTGATGCACCTGATTTTCCAGCCATAGTCGGACTAGTTTTTTATTGTCTTTATTAAAAACATGCTCATCTACTCTACCATAGAGTAGGTGCATAAAGACAACTTGATGATGGTTCTAGACTTTTTTCAAGAGAACCATCCTTATGAAAATCTCTAGAAGTACTAGTTATGGATACATGTAGTTTACTTTCCCAAACATATCATTTCTGAGCATGGTTTAGCTATATAAATAGTGAATATTGATGTATTCCTTTCTTGAGATGTACCCAAGAATGTGTCATAGGGGCCGAGATTTCCTTTAATGGTGAGGTACTGCAAGAGTTTTGTGGTAGAATTATCCAAGATCATAGCCCCTTTAACCACCTTAACATAGAAATCTGAGTAGTTTATCTAGTATGAGTAGTTACATATAACCTTTTAGGAGTTTAGGTTGAGGCTGATGAGTGATCCAGCGTTGAGAATACCAGAGGAAAGCATAGAGTTCATAGTGTATTGAGATGCCTTATGATTGAGGATCAACTATGTATTGATGAAGTGTCAGGTAATTATCCCATACGAGTCGAGGAAGTTGTCACCTTCTGAAACGAACTATATGAATCACGACCTAGGAATGGCAGTAGTTGTCTTCAACCTAAGTAAATAGAGACACTACCTTTTGGGAGAGCACTTTGTGGTTTACTCAGACAACCATAGTCTCAAGTACATCTTCATGAATAAGGACATAAACCTGAGACAAGGACACTAGTTGGAGTTCTTACAGGCTGATGAATTAGAGATAGTCTATAATCCATGTATGGGAAACATTGTAGTAGGTTCCCTTAGCCAGAAGTCCCAGACTCTCTTAGTGCAAGAATCTTTATAGCAGTTAGCTTTTCTCCAGCTGACCCTAGTAGAGCAAGAGGGAACATATTTTCTTTAGGGAGATGGTTCCGAATCCTTCACTTCCTGAGTGTGTGAGAGATCCCCAACTGGGAGATATTTACTATATGGTGTTACATGGTCATATATCCATAGAAGACTTGACAGATGGATATTTTGAAGGAGTGAATCATGAAATTTTATTCTAGGGGTGAATAATTGTTTCTGTCCCATTATGGGAGGAGGTGATGAAGGAGTTCCACACTTCTCCCAAAGATGTACATCCTAGTGTGGGGATGATTTACAAATACCTTAAGTGTAATTTTTGGTGGTATTTCATGAGATGAAAAAAAGTTGAGTTTGTATCTCGGTGCCTCAAATCTCAATAGGAAAAGGATGAGAACTATGTTCCGTCAGGTTTTTTATAGCCCCTTGAGATCTTGGAGTGGAAATGGGATGGAATATCCATAGATTTCATCCTATAGATTCCACAAATAGTGAAGATCCATGACACCATCTAAGTGATAGTTGATCGAATAATAGAGTCGATTAACTCCATTTTCATCATGGAGAAGAGTGTAGTGGAATGTTTGGGGCATTTGTACATATGAGAGATCATTCTACATCACTGGGTGAGCTTGAAGATTTTCTTCTATCATGATTCGTGGTTTAAATTAAAATTAAGGAGAGGCCTAAAGGTGGAATTCCAGACCCAATTGTGGATGAGTATGAACTTTTTCCACTATAATGATTGGAATACTGAGTGCATTGTCCATGTGGTAGAGGATATACTGATGGATTTCATGTTATAATTCATCCAATGCTGATAGGATCACCTTACCTTGGTAGTGTTTGCATATAAAAATAGCTACCACACTACTATCAGCATGACACCTTTTTTGGCCCTATACAGGAGACCCTGAAGGTCAACCTTATGCTGGATAGATATTTGAATGTCATCTCTTGTGGGCCCAAAGTTGGTGTAGGTGATGAAGAAGAAATTATAGGTCATCCCTGAGTAGATGAGGATGAACTAGAGTAGATATAAATCCTACACAGATCACCAATGTAGACCCCGAGAATTTGATCAGGGAGACCACATTTTTTAAGAGTAACCCCATAACCAGGATTACATAGGTTCAGATGGGGAGGAAATCTATCCTTGTGGTTCATCGAGCCATTTGATATCATGAATAGGTTTGGCGAGGTTTCTTACTACCTTGCCCTACCCCCATATATGGAGCAGGTGCACAACATTTTCTAAGTGTCATAGCTTAAGAGATATGTGCATGACCCCATGCACGTCATCGACTCGGTCAAGCTGAAAAACAAGAATGGAGGAACATTTTTGGATCACTCGGTGGTGATTAAGGATTGGAAGAAGAGGATCTTGTGTAGATGGACCATTCTATTGGTTCTCATGTCGTGGTATCATGGAAATATGAAAGAGTGGTTTTGGGAGTGGGAGAGACATGTTTAGGATGATTATCCCAAGTGGTTTCCCTTTTTTTCTTTTTTAGGATGAAAATCATGAAGGATGGAATGAAATAGAGACCGGTTTTTTCCTTGTATGAATATTAAATATGCATATACATATTTCTAGGTCTTGGCGCTGAGATGACGTGTGATTCTGAGACCTGGTGTACCCTAAATTAACTTGATAAAAATATTAAATATATTTTATATTGGATATGCATAGACACTTAAAAAATGGATAAATCTTAAATAGTTGACCAAATTAGAAAAACAAGACCACAGTTAAGTCTAGAATGTGATGTTTACCCTAGGGGTGACATAAAATGAGTTGGTGCAGGATGTTTGGATACCTCATTCATTGATAGTGAGTTTAATGAATGAATGAATGAATTAAATATTTAATTAATTGTTTTTTTGGATGAATTAATAACTCTTTAAAATTAAATCTTGGAAAATTACACCAGGATAGTCCTCATAATCAAGAGTCACTGACGAGATCCCTCTTCCTCCTTCCTCTAACGAATCACCTCAAGTGATGAAAAATATCTGGATTAGATCAGACCAGGATGTAACAAATTAAATACCTTATCCGAAATCATTGGGAGGCACATTATTCATCAATAATAAATCCAAAATCTAGGTTGAACTATCTAATTAGTGCTATTCTGGCCTTTTGATTAAATAGTTGTGCAGATCCGTCTTCTTTCATAGATCTGCACAAATTGTAGACTTTGAAAGTGCCCATGTATGGAGATTTAATTAATTTTAGTTGCATTATAATATGGAATCCTATTTCTTGATCGATTGGTCAAGAAAACGTGTCCTTAATCAATTGACATTTTTTCCTATGCCTTTCAACCCATTTTTCTTTGCTTTCTTCACTAGATGGATCACTGGAGTTCCGGCTCGACATTACTGGGAGGTTCCAAGCTTGATAATACCACCATATTCACAGCGGATTGATGAATTAGGAATGGTTCAATGATCAATGAACAAATCTTGGATCTTTGATAGATAAGGATGACTGTTTCAATAATTTGAGGATGAATCATGTTTTAAAAGGTTAAATGATGTGCGGAATGAGTGGTGAAATAGTCGAAGTCTTTCATTGGATGTTTTCTAGAGAGCAAGAGATAAGATCCAAAATTCTCAGTTAGATCAACCATTTTATAGTATATTTGAGGTTGAAATCAAAGATATAAGGCAGATAAAGGCATCTAAATTGGATGTAATTTTTTGGGTAAGAACCTGACTACACACTATATTCAATGAAGAACACATTTTTTGTAGGCCTTCCCACAACAGTGGCTCGGGTTTTTGAAAAAAGTAAGGATGAAACAACATGTATAGCATCCTACATTTCGTGTACCCCTTCATGGTTGGATAACAAGTGTGACATTCATATGGATGAGAACCTATGTGGAAATACATGGGATCAGGTACACGTTGGTGCACTCTGGTAAATGGGCATGGCGAGTAGCACACAGCCTTGGTGCTGGTTAGATAAGACAACCATGTAGACCACCTACATGGTGTGTATAGATACACAAGTATGAATACATGTGGAAATTAGGGAGACAACTAGGCTGTGGAGTAGGACTACACACTGTGTGGGTCCCCCCACATTCTGTGTACCCTCTTGAGATTTTCTGAACACACTTCTAATGTATGTATCTTCTTTTATTTGAACTCAAATTTTGGCCTATGAGTATCATATACTGAGTGTTTTTCTGCATATAATGTGGTGGTTCCCCCAATTGTGGATTTAGATTTATGCTATAGAATGTTACAGGAATGTGATATTTTGAAGTAATTATCGATGAAGGTAGTGTTCTGGAAAGATCAACAGAGCAAGATTCCCAAATAGAATCCTCCAGTTGGGCTGGGCATGGGTCTTTGATGAGTTCTAGAGTGGAACCCTCTAGTGCGGCTAGGCATGGGTTCTTGATGAACAAGAGTGGAACCCTACATCAGTGCTAGGAATGGGTACTCAAACACCCAAGTGGAACCCTACAATTGGGCTGGGTATGGGTCATCAATGACCTAGAGTGGAACCCCTCAACTTGGCTAGGCATGGGTCCTCAACCTTCCTATTGGAACCCTCCACCTAGGCTGGTCATGAGTCCTTGACCTTTAGAGTGGAACCCTCCAACTGGGCTGGGTAGGGTTCCTCGACCACCAGAGTGGAACCCTCCAATCATACCAGGTCATGGGTCCTCTACCTATTAATTTTTGTCCCTCGACTATGATAGATAGTGATGAGACATGGTTTGATGTATCTTTGGACTAATGATAAAGAGGAACTACTTCCCCACAAAGAAGTGTTTTTGAGACTTAACAAAAAACATGTGGGAGGGTTAGCGACATTCAAAGAGAATGGTATCATGATGTGGGGAATGAGTTCCTTATACATGTGTGTTTAGTTTATATTCTTTAGATGTTGAGAATCATTTTTGGACTTTTGTAATAGTTGGATACTCTTTTTCTTGGACTGAGCTATGAGATGAAAATATCT
This sequence comes from Viscum album, assembly GCA_963277665.1. NCBI lineage: Eukaryota > Viridiplantae > Streptophyta > Magnoliopsida > Santalales > Viscaceae > Viscum > Viscum album. The sequence goes on from OY728141.1 coordinate 1,456,502,475, forward strand.
TTACTCTCTTGTTTGAGTTTCTTTTGACTGAGAATATATATATATATATATATATATGTTTCTTCTATATCCATTCATTGAATTTGGTTACTATACTTATAGGAGAGGTGAATACATTAAGGTTATACCGAATGATTTTTGTGTTTATCTTATTTTGGTTGGATGAGTATACTTTCTTGCTATAGGTGGTGAAGGCTCGACAAGTGGTTCATCCACTCACAATGTTTTTCCTCTTGTTCATGGATGAGATTACTTTTACTCACTATTGATTTGAGCTTTACTATTTCCCTATACCCTGTGTATATTATATAATTTTTTTCTATTTTATATCTTACTACTTCCCTTAAACTTTCAAGGTTTCCTACTAGGTATGTTTATACTCACCCTTGAATGGGCTTTTCCTGCACTTGTTGTGTCTTATGTAGATGAAAAACAGGTTGATCATGACTACAAAGGAGCTTAGGGATAATAGGTTCTTAGACCCCTTACAATGGTTATTGCTTAGTATTTATTAGTTGGTATATTTCACATATTTTTATTTTTTGTTTTCTATTAGGTTAGGACACATTGTGGATTGGGAATGTATTTTCCCCCTTAACTTTTCAGCTTTCAATACTTTACCTTGTATTTTATATAGGTTCATACATGGTTGGAATATTTTATAGTAGTATTGCATCTTTTCTTATTTTCCTATACAATTTTTCATTGAGTTGTCTCTGTGTATGTGAACAGGTTTTTAGGAAAAGGAATCCCCATGTTAGTTGTGACTTCAGTTCTTGTTGCCACCCCCTAACCTATGGAGGTGGGCTTGGAGTAGTTGTGGTTGTAGCCCCAGCTTGGGTTAGATCCTGATAGGAATTTTTTTAGTAAAATGTTAATATTACCTTATGAAATAGAGAAGCAACATTTATTAAAAAAAATCATTGTGGATGTATTTAATCAAGGAATTTTTATAGGAACATTTCACTGATTACCTGTTGAATGTTTTTTCAAAAAAAAATTATTTCATTTACCATATTTGATTTTGATGTTATTTGGGTATAGAATGGATTTCATTATAACATGATAAGATATATTATAGAGATAAGGATGTCATATTCAATTTATAAAGTGATTATGAATTTTTATATATGAATTAGGGCATACGTTGGATATCATATCAAGAAGCTTAGAAACAACTAATGATGGTAGTGAATGTTATCTTGATAATATTGTTGAAAAGAATGAAGTTTTGAAGATAAGTTATGTTCCAATAGTAAATGAATATATATATTTATTTATTTATTTATTTATTTATTGATAATTTTCATAGTTATATTTATGATTGGGAGGTTTAATTCAATGTTGAATTGTTTCTAGAGGAAATATAATTTCAAAACCCTCATATATAATGGCTCCATTAGAGTTATTGTAAGAGAAAATGTAGCAAAAAGAGTTTCTAGATAAGAATTTTATTCATCCCAGAACACCAAATTATGGTGATAATATATTGTTTTTTTATATAAGTATGGTTCAATGAAGTTTTGTATTTATTATCGAGAACTCAACAACCTTAATGTTAAAAAAAATTTAGTTTCCTCATTTGGATAACATGTTCAATCAGATTTGGGGAGTGCAATATTTTTCATAGATTGATCTTAGGTTTGGATATCATTAACTAAAATTTAATGAGGAATATATTCTAAAGTTTACATTTCATACTATTTATGGGCATTATGATTTTGTAGTTATTTTTTTTAAGTTGACTAAGGAACATACTATATTCATGGATCTTATTAATAGATATTTCCATGAGTATTTAGATAAATCTTTAGTTGTGTTTATAGAAGACATTATGGTTTTTCTAGATGTTAGGAGGAATTTGAGATGCATATAAGTAATTTTTACAGACATTAAAAGATAATATGTTTTTTTGGAAAATATAGAAAATCTGAATTTTGGTTATGAAAAATTTCATTATTTGGGAATATTATTTCTAAATATGGAATAAAAATTAATCATTTTAAAACTAAGATGGTGGATAAGTGGAGAAGGGTTACAAATAACATTAAAATTCAATGTTTTCTTTAAATTTTTTATTACTATTGATATTTTATTGAAACATTTGTTCAGTTATCTAGACCACTAGCTAAGTTAACATGAAAAGGGATTAAATTAATTTAGATAAAGTAATGTAATGAATGTTTTTAGGAATTGAAAATAATATTTTTTTAGTTCTCATATGTTAGTCTTTCCATCTAGAAATGTTTAATTTTTCATTTATTGTGATAATTATTTGAACTGACTTGGTTTTGTTTTGATGAAAAATTATTGGGTAATTTTATATGCATTATTCCAATTGAAACCGCATGAATAAAATTACCCTATACGTGATATGGAATTGGATACAATAGTTTTTTTATTTTAAAATGATGAAATATCATTTATATGGGATAAAATGTGAAACATATACCAAACCTAAAATTTTAAAATATATATTCACTCAAAATATTTGAATTTTTGGTAGAGAAGATGGTTGGAAATGGTATAGGATTTTGATTTCATGATTCACTAATATCCGGGTAAAGTAACAAGGTACATGATGGCTTTAGTAAGAAAACAATACATCATCATATATACTACAATGAGAACAAGATTATTTGGTTAACGATCTAATGGTGTTTTCCATATAAATTGTATATGAAGGAACTCCTTCTCTTTGTTTAGGTGTCAATATAGTCATCTTTGATAGATAAAATTAAACAGGCTCTAAAGGAAGATCACAATTTATAATAAAGAGGAGAGTTGGATAAATTGTTAAGTTACCTAAATTTTCATTAACATAGATAGACCTATAATATTATAGAATATGATGTATGGAGTTCAAGAAAGAACTATCAAGTGATGTTCATAGCACTATTCTATTTGTTCATCTAGGAAGCATTAATTTTTATAAGGACCTATAAGAATATTATCAGTCGGAAAGAATGAAGATGGTTATTTTTTAGTTTATAATGAAATTTTTTATATATAAATTGGTTAAATTTGAGTGTAAACTACCAAAGGGGATAATCCATACTTTTCTTGTTCTTAAATGGAAATGGGAGAATATATCCATGGATTTCAATGTGGGATTACCAATTAAATCTCAATGTAATAAAAAAATTTCAATTATTTTTGATATATTGAATAAATATTTGTATTTTATTTATATTGAAGATAATATATCTTTCAATATACTTTTTATACTATACCTTCAAGATATAATCATATATCATGGAGTCACTCTATCCATATCATTTTATTGTGTTACCATATATACCTATAATTCTTGGAAAGGACATAAAAAGTCATTCGGTATTGAATTAAATTCTAGTACATATTTTCAACCACAATATAATGGATTGTTAGAGAAAATTGTCAATGTTTGAAAGAAATACTTTGATACTCCTCATTATATTATATATGAAGTTTAGATCAAAAGAAATTATTAGTTGAGTTTTCTTATAATAAAAGATTTCATCTCAATATACAGATGGAACAATTTAAGTCATATATGGAAAGTGGTTTCAAACTCTAGTTTATTGGGATGAAGTTGGTGTGAGGATTTTTTGGGACCAAAACTGGTATAAGAAATCGTTGAGAAGGTAAAGATGATACAACACCATTTAAAGGAAACTCAAAGCCAGTAGAAGAGTTATGCAGATAAGTTAAGAGAAATATTTTATTTCAGGTAGCTCATCATGTGTTTCTTAAAATATCTCCCTGGAAAGTTGTTATGTGATTTTGTAAAAAGTAAAATTTAAGTCCATTTTTTATTATTCCATATGAAATTATGTTGAAAGATAAATTATTTACCATTTTATTAGATTTTATTTTGTTCTTATCATAATAAAATGATGTGTTTCATAATTAAATATTTTGAAAATATATATTTTATACCTATCATGTTTTGATCCCCAAGCTGATATAGTTGGTAGAAAATATTAGTTATGAGGAATATAATATGAATTTTATATATTTCAAAGATTAGGTGTTCCAGAATAAGGTATCTCACAAGGTAATGTTTTGTGGAAGAACTAAATAGGGGAAAAAGAAACAAGGGGACTATAAAATTCTCTGATAGAAAAGTATCCATACTTATTTAAGTGATGAGTTCATCAAATGAAAATATTTTTTAGTTTATATTTCTTAAATTATGATCTTAATTGATTAATATTTCCCCTTATTAATTTAATTATCTAATTTTTGTTTTGTCAAATTTTTAGGATTGACATTTCAAATAGAAAAAATGTAAGATTTAATGTTTTAAATTTGGGGTGAATATTTTCAATCGATTTTTTTTGAATAGATTGAAATAACTAATGTATTTTTTTGAAAAGTTATATAAAAAATAAGGCCAATTTATAGGTCTAACCCTAAACTTTTCCACAAACCAGTTGGTGGCCCCATAGGGTCGGATGGACAAGTAGCTTAGAGATCATTCCCATGGGAATGGAAGGAGAAGTGAATATGCCACACATGGAATGAAAACACTAGAGGAAAACAGCACTGGAACATAGAAGGAGGGTTTATGTGGTAATATGAGGAAGATAAATTTAATTTGTGGTGACATACAGTGGTAGTAGGGGTCTTCCAACCCCCATCAAGATTCAATGCCAATTTATCTAGAATGTTGTAATATTAAACCATGGAAAGACTCTATATTTTAATATGTGGGATGAAAAAAAATTCACATTACTATGTAGTTTCCAAAAAAAAAATCATCTTGGCACCACAATTCACCATCTTTGTCGAAAAACCTATATACCATCGAAAACACCATTTAACTATAGAACCCTTATATCCGATATGTGGGATGTTTTGGTACCACTGAAAATATGACGGTGAATTCTTCACACCTTCATATTTTTTTCATAGTTAGCATTGGAGATTGAAATAATACTTAATGCTAAAACATAGTTTGCCTACTCGATCATAGTCCATATATCCTAGAGATAAAAAAATAAAGAACTATAATTTCATGATCAACGATGCACCATGAAGAGGATGGGAATAAGAGGGATAAATAGAAAGAGGTTTGGTTGTGCTGTAGGGATAAAGCTACAACATGGAGGTGAATATTTTTGTAGTGAAAATAAAAAGTTCTAGGATAATGATTACACCATGGGTTCCACCCAATATATAAATCCATGAATATCCATTAACACATAATAATTAATGTTCTGTAGATGTACTACCAATTCCGTAGAGTTTTCATCTGGAAGAATTTTGAATACTCAAAGTTATCTCAAAAAAAAATTTACTTTCTAGTTTTGAAGGAGATTCGAAGAGAATAATTCATGTGGGGGCCTCACTTATAATTAAGGGTATTTGAGGAAAATAACTATAAGGATATATTTCCAAGGGATACAATATTTTTGGAGAAATTTGAAAAGAAGAGATAATAATAAATGATGATTCAATGATGTACAATCAAATATACACACTCTCTCATAGAAATTCCAAGATATATTATAATATTGGATTTCAAAATAAATAATAAAGTTTTAAAAGGATGTGATATGGATGAAAATTTCAAAATTGAGATGATAGAGGAACATTGAAACCCGTTTCATGAAGATAATTATCTTTAAATTGAAGAGGATGATACAATTAAAATGGTGACTTCTATGCCCAAAGGGGGGGAGTCCCTGAACTAGTAGGATATTGGAATTAAAAACCCAATGCGATAATGGTAGGAGGAGGTTTATCATCAATTATCTAGTTGCTGGAGTTTAGTATTTGTTTTCACATTTTTTTTCTCATTGTAATGGTGTACCTTATATTTATATTATTTCATCCATTCAATAAAGGGTTTCACTTTTTCATGTTTCTATTATTTTTTAATCCCTTTTATAAATCTCATAGTCTATTAATCATTGATTGATATATATAATATTGGGGGATAATCATTGTGGGGAGGGTAGAATTTATGGATTTGAATGAGTTTAATATTTTGATTCTTTCTTACTTAGGAATTCTTATTATTAATTTTCATTACATAGGTTATAATATTATTCAAATACCTAATTACATAGAGATATTGATTATAATTATTGGGGGGGATAATGGTATTAAGGGGAGTGGAGTGTTAGAGATAACTTAACTTCACCTTTAATTTAGAGTGTAAACCTAATACAACTAATCTAGTTATAGACATAGCTTGAGAGGGAAATCTGCTATATTATGTTGTAACAGTTGATTTTATTATGATTTCTAGATGACCCCTGATGTATTGAAACTATTAATTTTATTTAATATCATAATTAATGATGTGGTTGTTTTAATTTATTTAAAACCATCGTTTAATGACAACTTTACACTCTTCATCTGTTTTGTTTTGTTTTTGAGTTCATATATTCATAGCATATAATGTTTTGATAATTTTAGTTTAATAAATTATGACAATACTACTAAATTTAATCTTATACCCCTTCTATTTATTGGATCAAAATAATATTTACACTATTCTATGTTTTAGTAGTCAGTGTAGTTTGGTTTTTAATAAATTTATAAATTGATTCAAGTGAAGTATTTAACTACATGGTATGAATATTTAAATTTATGGTGTCATTTATTGGAATAAGGTTTTTATTAATTAAGTATTTAAAAAATTATTTAATCTCCAACTTTTAATTTTTCTATATTTAGATTATTTTTTTTAATTCATCCTTTTTTCAATTTTAGGTTTTGGGTGTTTTAGGTTTGTGATCTTAGGTATAAGAGAGAAGAAGTCAAAGAAAAATTTAAAGATGGAAACCTCAAAGTTATCTCAATAAATTAAATAAGATAATAGGAAAATTAAAATCCAAAGGTGGTAAAATAAATAAAAAATTGTGGTACCACAACCATACTGGAGTCTGGATTAATTTCTATAAGGCATTGAATCTTGATTTAAGAAAGGATTGCTACCCCTAAATAACATTGATATGGAATATAATGAATTTAAGGAAGGAATCATGCATGAGGCCCACACTAAATAAGTAATTGAAGACAAATTTGGAAGCACAATCGAACCTATGTCTAAATCCAAGGTAAGTTTTTATTCTAATGCTTGTTTTGAATTTTACATGGAGGACAACTACACAAGTGATGAGGAAGAAGAATAATAAGAACAAGAGGAACCTTACATTGTTTTATAAGATAATGATGAGGTAGGTAATCCATTTAAAATCCTTTTAAATGATATGATAGATATTTTGGATGTGAAGTTCTTCCCCAAAAATGGGATAATAAGTAAAGAGGATGATGAATCACACGCTGAAGAATCTAAAATAGCAGATCCCAAAGAAGAAAAAATAGGGAGAAGAGGGGAACCAAGTTTGGATAGAATAAGAGTTGTTCGTTTAAACAATATTACTACCCAGATTTTTTTTACCCCTATATCACTTCAAAGAATAAGAAGAAAAATAATGGATACTAAAATTTGGGATTAAATTGAAGAGTTTTTAAAAGAACAACTACCAATGGTGGAAATAGTGGATTCATACAAGGTATGGATATCCCATGAGAATCTATTCAAAACATATGGTTTGTCCACTATTTGGACTATCACTCAACAATAAGAAGAGATTTCAAAGAGGATGAATAGTAGAAGATCTATACTGGAAACACATCAAAGGAATAATTTGTTCAATATGAGATAGTTGTCTCTACACTGTACTGAAATTATGTGCTGAAAAGTTTTAATATCGAGAATAATGATGTCAGTAAAAGTGATTTTCAGAGGTATTATAGGTTTTTTATTTTATTTATCAGGGATTCATTTAGGACTTTTATTTTAGGATATATTCTAACCTACCCCACCCATTATTTTTAAACAGAAATTGCATGTGCCTTATTCTATCACTATTTTTATTTCTTTTATTGGTCCAAAAATTAAAAATTCTATAAGAGAAAGATCAAAAAGAGATTGAAAGTGATAAGAGAGTATGTTTTTAAGAATAAATATTCCTTATTCTCCTATATATTTCAAAACTCTCTTGGTATTTAAAAAGGAATGAATGTATTCCCATACTTAGGTTATTGCTATTATTTTGATAAATAATATTTAAAATATCTTAGAAATCCAATGATTCGATTTTTTAATTTTCATGTTGATGGAATTGAATAAAAAATATGGGGGTATAGAATGATTGTAGATAATAAAGGTAATTTGGATTAAATGAATCATGTTTTTTTGTCACATATAGAATAAATTTTAATACCCATTTTTTATGATTTAAATTTCATAAGTTCATCTGGATTAATTTTTCATTATTACATATGCCATGATTGATGGAATCTAAAATTCATGTTCCCATCCCCAAGGGTGTTTTCAACCTAATACATCTCATAATTCTTAAATATATTTAATGAGAGATATTGGGAAAATTTACTTATTAGGACTTGTATTTGATCTTGTCAAAGCTATGATTTTACACATTCACTTTTAAAATGGTTTAGGAATTATCTTATTGATTCATTTTTCTTGAGATTGGCTATTTATATTTGTCAGAATTTTTCCCCTTGAGACCATGAATGACCTTTTATGGGAATGATCGACATTACAAGAAAATTTCATCCATTGATACCTGTACCCTAGTGTGTTTCATCATTATCAAAAGTTCATGTGAATGGGAGTGGTTTTATATGGAAGAAATTGGATATAATATATTGAGTAAATAATTATAGATATTTTATTGGGTTTTGGAAAAGGTTTCATGATTATTGTCCTAGTGTTCTATTGTTTACCCCAAAATAAAAAATTTAAAAAATGGGTTGAGTATTGGAAGGTCAAAAATCAACATCACTTGAAAAATGATTTTTTTAAATTGGGGTTTGGTTAAAGATGTGAGACTTTCTATATAGAAAAATCTAAAAAATGAAGAGATAATAAATAAAGAGTGGTAATTATTTCATTAGGATTTAACTTGATTTTTTTGGGAATACTCTGAGCTTGTGAAGTGGTTGTTTTCACTTTACAAAGAGAATAATGTCATTGGAATTTATTTTGATTATTATGAATTATTCATTATTCTTTTAACTTTTTTATGAGATTTAATGTTTTTATTTATCAATTACCTACCTTCCTTCATCCTGATATTCAATTGATCATATTTTATGAGTTCCCATGATTTTTATTGTCACTTTATTACTTCACATAAGAGAATATAGGTACTATTAAAGTTCATAAGTATGGTACATGAAACTATGGTATGGTGAAAATACCATTTAATTATTTCCTTGAGTGATGGGAAGAAAAATCATGGTGAGGTGAATCATAACTTGTAATATTTAAAAATGATATGTTAAGAGGCTTGAATGGAAGAAAGAAGAAGTTCCCTCATTTTTCATGGGAAAGGTAAAATTAATTTTTGACTTGGGAGGCATTGTATTCATTTTTCTATTTTGTGACTTGAAAATTATTTCTCCGCCGTTAATAAATTTTTTCTTCATTGAAATTTCAATTTTAAATAATTTTAAAATGTGGGTTTCCTTTTTAATTAATGTTTAAATATATTCATGAGGTAAATCCTGGTTTAAGTGTTGAGGATTTGATAATTACATTAAAAGAATATATTTTTTAATTTAATTTCATTAATTTATGAAAATAATTGATTATGATTATCCATTATTAATTGAATTATCTTATTTTTGGGTGTCTAAATTTTTATGATTTATTTTTCAAAAATAAAAGAAAAGATATTTATTTTTTATAATTTTAGGTGAATATTTTTACTTTATTTTTTGTTTGACGTGTATGATGAAATAAAAAAACAAATTTTTTGGGGAGTTATCTAATAAATGGGACCAATACCTATGGATATCCATCAACTTGGCCTCAATCTACATGGCTATCCCGTAGGGGTTTTCGACCAAGAATCCTGGGAAGTTTTCCCATGTGCACGACATGATAAGAGCATATGTTACAAATGGAACACGAACACATGAGCATAAAAAAACCAACTCATGGGAGGAGGCTCTATGTGGTTATGGGAGAAGGATATCACTAGTTTGGGGTGACACATAGTTTATATAAGTGTCCTTCAACCCCTATCAGACTTCAATGTCAATTACTTCGACATGTTGTAATATTAAGAGATGGAAATCAATTGGATTTTACTTTGTGTGTTAAACTCTTACTTCAGTTTTCATCACATACCAAAGAAAAATCCCCCCAGTTCTACTATGCATCATCCCACTCAGACACCCACTATGTCATCGATACTGCCAAAGCACCATAAAAACCTCTTATACAACATTTGGTATGTTTTGGAACCACTAAAATATGAAGTGGATTATGAAACAACTATAGATTTACTTAGTAGTCAACCATGGAGTTTCAAACAATGTTTGAGGTTGAACCATGGTATATATATTATGATATAACCCTTATAAATAAAGGAAGGATTAATAAAGTGTTACACCATCTTTCTCAACACTGCATTATAAAGAATACGACCATATAAAGGATTAAATGCAAGGGAGTCGGATACTCCATTGGGATGTGGATACTTCATAGAAGTGCTTATTTTAATAGTGATGAGGACAATTACTAAGATAGGAGATGAAAAAAGGGCCCAGATACACTGTAGTCCATTATTGTCTATGAACACATAAGTATGATTGCCTCATAGAGGCACTACCCATGTCGTATGGTTCATATTTTCAAAGTGTTTTGAATGCACCATGATCACTCCATTACACATTATATTGGATATTTCTAGGGGATATTTGTATATGATCTTACATTTTGGGGTCTTTTATATAATTAAATATCATTTTAGATACAAAAAACAACAATATTTAGAGGGTTGAAATCGAGTGTTATTTTGAAAAAGAGAACATGAATATATTGAGATTCAAATATGATGTAACCTACACACACCATATCTTAAAGATATTTTACGACATACTATAAGAGTGGATTTACACGTGTACAGTGAAATTTTAAAGGAAATAAATATGAAAAATAAATTCCAAGAGGAGAAGTTAGAGGAACATTGAAAATAGACATGTGAAGCAAATTCTCATTAAATTTGGGAGAATATTGTTGTAAAAAATATAAACTTACCTACATGAGAGGAGGATTCCCAACCTAGTAGAATCTAGAACCCAATGTTGGAGTTCAACGATGATGGTCATAATCAACCAATTTATCATATTTTAGGATTTTTTCCTTTTTTGACATTGTAAAGGTGGATATCCTATATAGATTGCTGACTGAGTCAAGTAAGGGTTTTACTTTTTAATGTTATTAATTATTTTTTATCCCCATTATAAAACTACTAATATATTAATCATTGATTTAGAGATCAAATATGGGTGGATAATCATTTTGGGGTGGTAGAGTTTGTGGATGATTATGAGTAATTTACCATATTTATTCTCTATTGCTTTTGAATAATTTTTATAATTTTTTTACATTGAGAAAAATCTTAATCACATCCATAATTACCTAGATAGTGTGATGGTAATTATGGGAGGAAAATAAATTTGATAAAGGGGAGCAGAGAAATATATCCAACTTAACATCACCTTTCATTTAGAGATTAAACATAATGCACCTATACTGTTTATAGACTCAAATTGAGAGAGAGGTAGATAGTCTTTAGTTGTTTTATTTAATTATAAGAGGCTAGGATATATACTCCATGAATAATTATGACTTATAATTTTGTTTAATATTACAAATAATTATTTATTTATTTTAATTTATGAAAAAATATCTGTTAATATCAACCCTTTTCTCTTTATCATTTTGATTTTTGAGTTATTCCATTCAAACCTTAAGATAGATTAGATTTTTTATTCTACTATATCATAAAAAGTGAAAAAAAATTGAATTTTATAATCCTTTTACTTAGGTTATCAACCCTATATTACCACTATTCTATATTTTAGTATTTGGTGTAGTTCAGGTATTTATAAATTTGTAAATTGATTCTGCCAAAGGATTTAATGACATCATACATACATGTCATTAAGTGAAGAGTTAAATTATGAATAAAAACATAATTTCATAAGGGAATAATGTGATTACCTAGGTAATGTTTACAATAATTCAGTTTTAGGTATTTCAATATTCTCTATTGGAATTTATGTATTCACATTCATTGCAATAATTCTTTGTTATTTTCCAAATAAAAATTATTAATTTTATTCTATCTAAAATGTTTTCTATGTATTTTATTATTTTATTTTAAAGTTACATTTATTAATTTGGGAAGGATAATTTAAGAATAGGGAATTCATAATTGTTATTATCATATAAAATATATTTGTGGTCATATTTTTGGGTTTTTCTTAAAAAGATTGATTTTTGAGAGAATAGTGAAAAATATCAATTTTTGCAAAATTTTCATTTATTTTCATTAAATAAATTAATATTAAAAGCCCATTTATTTTTTATTTTTTAAAAATTAACATATAATAAATTTTATCATACAAAATATAAATAATTCAATAAGAATCATCATTTTATTGGATTTTGGTATAAGATCATTTTATTTATAAATGCATTTTTGTAAATATTGTTTTCTGTTTCATTTTGTGATCTTCTATTATAATTAATTTCAATAAAATATATAAATTGAATCTTAAAAAATTGGTTTAATATTCCTAATAATATTATCTAAATTTATAGATAATTTCATTTTCATTTTTTTTCATTATGAATAGTTGTAACACTCAAAAATTCTAAAGTAAGAATATTATATTTGATGGTGTATATGGAACACAACACCAAGAATGTAAGAGAATATAATATCTAAAGAATTTATAATATATTTAATATTTTAAAAAAATTAAGTAAATTATATATATTTTATAACTTTAAATTCTAGCGACACCGAGTTACTGTACATCCCATGAAATAATGAGTTTCTTCAATGGCTTGTGTTACACGCAAGACCGATTTTTACTGAACCAAAAAATATTATTAAAAAAAATTAATTTAATAATAAAAAAATAATGAATTAAATTATAGTTTATGAATATTATTAACTAAAATTTAAAAATAAATGGTTTATAAAAATATAAAATGAATTCACAGGTTACCAATTAATTAGAAATGAATATAAAAACCAATTGAATATAAAGAAAATTTATTTATACTCACAAATGTGCTTTATCCTAATAAATTAAATTAATTTAAATTAGTGAATTATATTAATGAAATATATATGTTATATATTCAATATTATTTTTAATAGTAATACAATTGATTTGACAGGCATAGGATAAGAATAAATTATATATCATGTATAAAAACTGTATTTTTATAAAAAGGAAAATTTACCAACTTCTAATGGAGAACATATTTTAAAAAACCCTTTGGAACTTTTATATATATTACATGTAAAAATAAACATAATTTTTGAAACAAACCCATAAAAAATAGTTTATACCGAATTTGGGTATTTTTCTGTGAAGTTTAATTTTTCTTAATGAATAGTGAAAATTATTGAATTTTAATTTTAAAATGATTTTTCATATAAATTTTTTATAATGTTAAATTATATTTTAAATTAGTTTTAAAGTTTAATTAGATCATTTGGTTATCAATTAAACCAATTTAGTTAATGGGAACCAATTTCATTTTGAAATTGAATTAAAAAAACACAGCAAAATTTTGAATGTTTTTACATTAAAAACCCACATTATCGTCATGTCTGTAGGATTAATTTTAAATTAATTTATTCCACTTTTTTTATTGGAATTTAGAATAACTGAATAAAAAATTTAAAATATTTTTTTAATGTCTAATAATTTCAACCTAGTTTTATACCAAAAATATTAGTAATTGTGATTAAAATTAATTACAATGGTTAAGAGAAAAATTAGCTTAACAATGGACTAATCCTTACACATAAGGGACAAAATGACCTTTACGATTGTCAAAAATCCATTTTATGGCCATATTTAGGACCCATACTCCATTTTTTAGAATTTGGACCACAATTGGATCAACATTTCATAATAAAAACTTGGTTGGAATTCCCTTTACAAAAATTTTCAAGAGTGCCACCCTACCTACACTATAAATATGCACTCAAGACTCCCACTTACTAACACTTATCAAGAAACATTGGATCAAAATATATCTTCCCAAATAGCTCTAAATATACCTAAAATAAACTTATAATCCTCACAATGGTCATAAAGCCAACGAAGGAAGCCCATTGGTGAAAAAATGGAGTTTCCCAAAAGAGTGGTAACATATTTCCTCAAGCTCTTTAGTTTTATTTCATTCTCCACCCATCAAATATCTTTATTCGATGGTTATATAAAAAAAATTATTAAATATAATTTTTTGTTTTTATGTTAAGGGTTTTACTGAAACTTAAACACACATCCATCTAATGGGAAACAAACAGTCTATTTGTGGGTACAACGAACTTCCTCCACATGAAATGATGATTACTAGTTCTTCCTTTACCGCATGTCATAGTGGTCATTAGGATGAAAAATATATTTATATATGATATATATAATATTTATCAATTATTTATGCTTATTTAGTTTTTATAAATAACATACCTTCTTACTTTCCATCTTGTGATAATACGATAACATCATTTTTGAAAGTGTGGACTACCACCTCCTCAAAGTTATGTGATTTTTTCAAGCTAAACATGGAATATATAAATAATGGTTTTAAAAAAATATAACATATATGAAATTAATATTATTTTTTAACTATAATATACATATTTATCATTTACTATTCATTATTTTAATATAAAAAAATGAATGTAGCATTTATGCGCACGTACATCATACCGTCTCTATGAACGATGCATTTAATTTCCTAACATCAAACATTATATATTATTATAAATACATATATAATAAATATATATGATATTTAAATCAAGTCTTAAATTTTTTATATGATAAAACCATCATCTAATTAAAAATAACAACAATTAAAAAGTTAAAACATACTAACAATACTGGCCAATTAACACGTGAAATAGTAAAAATAATGAAAGATTGTTACCATATAGGGAATAAGATATTATAAGAAGATAATATATGATATTAATAATATGATTATGGTACTGGTATTAGTTAGTGACATGTTTAAAACTATTATACAATAATTTAAATGATGTTCACCCAAAAAGGAAATGCAAGGTAAGGGATTTTGTCTCAATTTACATTCCATTGAGACTTATTTGTTGTTATGCACATAATTGATTTTATATAGTGTATATACTACATTTTACATGTTATATAATGAATATATTTATTATCATGATATTCTAAATTTCATTTAATGTTATTAATTCATTCAAATTATGATTCAAATATTTAAATGTGGTATGAGACACATTATAATGTTTATAGATTATTCTCCACAAGAACGTTTTAATGATTGTATTTTCATATCACTTCCTTTTGTGATTGTTAACTTCCTATTGAAACAATAAATTTATTTTTATGTACCTAATTTATTATATTTGGTGTCCATACATCCGCTTTGTCATATAATGTCATGATTCATTCATTCTTAATTATATTTTGAGTTTCAATTTGAATTATTTCATCAAAGGGGTTTCGAGTTAAAAGTTACCAAGTTGAAAATAATTTCATAACCCAATTTATTTTTATTAGATTAGACAACTTATTCATTTTTTTATAATATATCATTATGTGAATAATTAATTTTACTATATATTTATGTATTTACACTTATATATGTGGATTTAATGTTGATACACATAATCTACACATTGATTGATTATAATTACAATATTATAATATTTTCTTGTATTTACATTATAATCACATTTTTTCAAGATTTTTTACACTTGAATTTACACTAGAGTAAATAATTTGATCATTTTATAATAAAACCTTTCATTTTTTTATCCTCTGGTTATTCATGAAATTTTTCATTTAATAGTACCATTTTCTCTATCATTGGTCTCCAAATATTTTAATTTTTTTAATAACACCAGACTACATTTCCATCATTAGTCAAAGAAACTATATTGTTTAAAGTCCATGTTTTATTAAAATGTTTAAAAAATGTTTTTAAACATTCAAAATAATATTTATTAAAGAAAATTTAACCCTTTTTTCTTTTACTAATGTTTTCAACAGAATCATATTATCGCTTTCTAAAGAAGTTATTTTCCTAACCATTTTACAGTGAAAAAGTAATGTTCTTTTTTAACTTGTACAACATGTATGGATTCTCCAACCTTTATTTATTTGAATATTTATTTTCATTTTTTAGTGTTTAATTGAAAAAATGTTTTTGGAAAGTGATTTTCAAAGAAAAGGATTTTCCAAATGTTTTTCAAATTCAAAAGGTTATTTTCCTCAATAATGTTTTCAAAAGATCTTTTTAAAGTATTATATTAACAAATGTCAAAAACAATATATTTTTACTACACTTGAGATCTGTTATATTGATACCATCCTTATTCTTCCTTTGGACGGTCTATGATTTATTTGGCCTAGGATAATATTTACATCCTCTTTCTTGATTCCTTTGTTAATCCCCTTGAAATATTCAATATCCTATGATCATTATATATTTAATTTCCCATAATTATCCATATAATTTATCATT
Source organism: Viscum album (assembly GCA_963277665.1). Taxonomy (NCBI): domain Eukaryota; kingdom Viridiplantae; phylum Streptophyta; class Magnoliopsida; order Santalales; family Viscaceae; genus Viscum; species Viscum album. The sequence continues at coordinate 1,456,519,066 of OY728141.1, forward strand.
CATTGGTATATTTCCTAAACCATATAAAATTTTACATAAGGGGTTTACATTGATAGTTTTTTTTTTTACTATTTAGGGAAATATTGATAAATCTATATTCTTTATTAAATAGAGAAATTTGATAAGGTATATTATTTATTAGATATGAGGAATACTTTGTAAAATCAATGATGGGTGTGGATTGAACATTATATAGACCCTCAATTCTTTGAGCGGCTCCAATGAGAAAAATATTTTGAGAAATTTAAATAGGTTTCTACCTATAATTTTAAACTGTTTAGAGGATGGATATTGAAAGTAGAGGTTTTCTTGTGCCTTAAAAATGTCGTTAGATAATTAACAATTGATTTCATTTTGATTTAATATTTATTTATTTATGATATTTTTAAACAATATATGTATAGATGCCTTTATTTATTAGCTCATTTATTAAATGTCATTTTTTCAGTTTCTTACCTCACCATATTGATTTTTCATTTTCTATTTATATGAAGGTCATGTGTTTCTAGTTATTAACTTTCTATATTGTTTATGCACTTCCTTATCAGTTTGTTGATTACATGGTATGTGTGTTCAGTTATTTACCGTGGAATAATAATTATTCTCATTGATTCATTATTTCTTCTGATATACTTACCCTTATGTAGCATTTATTCTCAACCTATTTTGTTTTATTTCCCCAGAAATCTAAGAAGTGTAATAATAATGATATATAGGGATGTACTAGATGTAATAATGTTACCCTTGAAATAAAAAAATTATGTCATAATTAATGTATTCATTTTTAATACAAGACTAATTTTTGTATCTGGTTTACAAAGTCCACTAAACTCTTTGTTCATTTTGCATTTGATTCTCTGTAATCATTATAATTTAATTGTAGCATACATCATCTCTAGAACTCTGGGGTTGGGTCGCTATAGTTGGTATTAGTGGAACTCTAGTAAAAACCTTGGGAACTAGATTTAAGAAAACATAGATTAGATAACATAACCCTAATATATATTTTTGGATAAGTATATAATGCAATTATATAATTTTGGTAATATATAGATTATCTAGGGTTTCCTAGAAAAAAATCATTATCTGGATACTATAATTGGGAGTGGTTCTGGAACTGATGTTCATTGGATTAAAAACTTCGACCAGGTGCATCAGGTATGACTCAACTAACCTAGTACATGACAACTAGAGTTACTATATACCAGGTTTAAGACTCCCTAGAGAAATTCTTAAGATAATTTACATTTTCTTTACAGACTATTATGAAGGGTTTGAATAGAAAATGAAAATGAATGACTTTAGATAATCCTTAGACCAAGGAAAGACCTATTTTTAAATAAAATGAATGAGATATTTAAGTATTTAAGTTGTGTTGAAAACTTTTGTTAAATTTTTATTTAGGGATTAATCTTATTTAAAGGATTTCCAACATATTTATGTTGAAAATTATATTAATATGGTTTCAGAAAAAAGAAAATTTGTATGATGGATGATAAGAAATCATATCTATCACAACCTCAGGTCTTGAACCCATGACTGAAGGATGATAAGGGTTTAATGCCAACCGTTGACCATTGAAATGTACTCACTAATATGTCATCGTTTTTAGTTAAATAATTTAAGGGATAAATATTAACGAAGAACCATTAGTGTAAATTTTCTTGGTTTAAAGACTAATGTGTTAACGTTATTGGATTTGGGGAATATTTAGAGACAAATATAAATATGTTTCACACTTTTATTTCCTTTAAAATCCATTAAATGTTCATTTTAGTGTTGTAAGGATCAACATTAATTTTGGTATACCCATTTTTTGAAATAAGGGATAAATTAGAAATTTTTTGATGAAAATAAAAAATATGGAATTTTTCAAATGAAATTAAGACATATTATGTAAGTAAATTTACTTATATTATTAGGAACTAAATGAATTTATCAACCTAAGGAAAATGTTCTTAAAAAAATGATGTCCTAGTAACTGAATTTTTTTTCAACTGATGATATTTTAAATCATCGTAGATTTATGTATATGTGGACCTCAACATTACATTGATCATTAAATGGTTATTATTGATGACCTAAATCAATCCTTATACATATTTACTATTTTACTCTATATACATATTTTTACTTTTGACTAATGATCTCCTACTTAGAGACCCAATTATATGTTATTCCATGTGACAGTTGTAATTCATATTCTCTCATTTCTAGAGGATTTATTACAAAACATTCCCATTATGTGGGATTTAAACATAGTAAATTTCAAATAACATACAACCAAAATCGATTTTAAACTAAGAGGTAACAATTTAATTGAGGTGGGGAGAATGTAATACCCCAAAATTGTAAGGTATGAATATTATATTCGATAGCATGTATAACACACAACACCAAGAATATAAGGGAATATAATATCCTAATAATTTATAATATTTTTAATATTTTTTAAAAAATCAATACATTTCTTAATTTTCAATTAATGTAACACAAATTTTGTGTACATCACATGCAACAATTAATTTTGTTAATGGATTGTGTTAAACAGAAGACCAAGTTTTACTAAGAAATAATGTATTACTAAAATATTATTATTTAATATAAAAGATATAAAATATACATTAAATTAATGGTAATTAATTTTATTTACTAAATTATATAAATATATGGTTAATAAAATTATAAAATTAGTTCATAGGTTACCATTTAATTAGAAATGATTGTAAAAACTAATTGAATATAAAGTAAATGTTTTATGATCAAAACAGTGTATTATCCTAATAAATAAATTTAATTAAAATTAGTGAATGATATTAATTAAATATATATGTTATATATTAAATATTTTTTTATATTAATCCAATAGATTTCATAGGAATAATATAAGTATAAATCGCATTTTATGAAAAAATGGTATTTGTCTAGAAAAGAAATTTTACCGACTTTTAATGAAAAACAAATTTTAAAAAAAATTGGAAATATTATAAATATTACATTTAAAAATACACTTAATATTTGAAATTATAATATAATGTCTCTTTAGGATGATTTTTTTTATTTTTTTGTGAAGTTTTATTTTTTTGATGAATAGTGAAAATACTGAATTTTAATTAAAAACTAATTTTTCATCTAATTTATTTATAAGGATAAATTATATTTTAAATTGGTTTTAAATTTTAATTATATAAATTTATTATCAATTAAACAAATTTAGGTCATTATAATAAATTTCCCTTTGAAATTGAATATAAAAACATAGTGAACCTTTGAACATTTTTACTTTAAAACCCCATATTGGCATCCTGTCTACGGGATTAATTTTAAATTAATTTATTCAAATTATGTGATTGTATTTTGAAAAAATGTATTAAATATTTTGAATTAGAATAATTTATTATTTAAAATAAGAGAAACTTATTTTTTACCAAAAATATTTTCAAATGTGATTGAAATAATTTACAATGATTAAGAAGAAAATTACCTTAACAATTGACTAATCCTTAAAATTAAGGGACAAAATTACCTATAAATTTAAAAAAAATCCAATTTGTGTCCATATTTATAACCTATAATCACTTTTATATAATTTTTTCAATTATTGTATCCCTTTTTCATAGGAAAAACGTGGGTGGAATTCTCTTTCCAAAAAGTTACAAGAGTGTCACTCCTCCTCCACTATAAAAAGGCACTCAAGCCTCCCACTTCTCACACCTATCAAGACACTTTGTATGTAACAATATTTAACCAAATAGGTCCTCAAAACCACTCAAATCAACCATGTAGCCTAACCTTGGTCATTAATCCATACAATGAATCCCTTTGGAGAAAACCAAAAGGAGTTACACAAATAAGAGGTATCATCTTTCCTCAAGCTCTTTAGTTTTATTTTCATTCTCCACCAGATCAATAATCCTTATTCTAGGATTATATTAATTTTTTTAGGAAATATAATTATATTTTTATATGTTAAGGTTTTGTCCTAAGCATTCACATAGTTATATATAATGGGCCACATACCTACCAATTGTGTGACGTTGATCTTCTAGCTCATGAAATGATGAAGTTCATTTTTTTCCTTTACTCCTTCTCATGGTGGTCATTATGATGGAAAATATATTTATATATTTATATATTTATATATATGGTATTTATAATGTAATTATGTATCTATAATTTTTATATAGTACATAACTTTATTCATTCCATCTTATGGGAATACAATAACATCGTTTGTGGAAGTGTCGACTACTTCCTCCTCCAAGTGATGTGATTCATTCACACTATACAATGAATATATAAAGGATGATTTAAAAAGACATATGTAACATATATTACATTAATATTATGTTGTAATTATAATATATATATGTATGACTTATTTTCATGCTGTTAATATAAAAAATAAATGAATGTAGTGTTCATGCGTACGTATGACCTGTTGTCTCCATGAATGGTGCATTTCATTTCCTATCTCCAAACATAATAGATTATTATACATATATTTATATATATAATATATGTTATATTTAAATCATGTGTTACATTCTATATATTATGTGTGATATCCCGAACCCTCACAGTCCATCCCTTTTCCATAATCTGGATCCTAAGGGTGGCCTCTTGGTGATATGATGTCATTTCGGCACGACCGGTCGGTGCGTCTGATCGGTGCAGTTGATAAGCGTGATCAATCGGTGCTACTGATCGGCACGACCGATCGGCGTGACTGATCAGCACGACCGATCAGAGCAACCGATCAGAGAAACCGATCGGTGCGACTGATCAGCGCCACCGATCAGTATCCCCAAGCCTTGTCGGGTTTCTCTTCTATAGTTTTTCCCGTAATGCCACTTTTAGGCCTTTTTAACACCTTTTAATGTGGTTCAAGTTCGTTTTTAATCCCTTAATCAAGGTTTGAATTCCTAAGGGTGGGGCGACCCTCAACGGACCCAGATGCGTGTTGGCGTATCGTGCCCCTCCGTTTATATAAAATCCCTTGAAATCACAGATGTTACCACCTTTTTTCTAAGGGAATATTTAAATAATAATTAATCCCATCGTGTGTAACCACCCAACCACGTGGGGAACCATGATCCTAATTTAAATCCGTTCAAATCCCCATATCCTGTAACAATGGGATCTTAACTATATATCGCACAAGAATTTCTCCTTCCTTATTCTTCCTCTTGGATGGCTTCCTTTTCTTTATAGTGCGTTTGGAGTTCCCTTTCTAGAGGCAAGTGGTACACCTGTGATGAAACCCTTCCACTCAATCTTGGATTCCCCGATGTTCTTTCCCTACAAGTCGTGCTTCCCTAGTTCTTGGTGCGTGGAGAACTCCGATCCCTGATCAACCAAGTAGGATTTTTCCTTCGTCTCTCATTATTGTGCATCATGCGGGGTGGGTATGCTTTATTCTATGGGGATTGAGGAAACCAAACTTAATGAAGATAATGAATGAAACTTAAATAATGAAGGGGGTGTGATCGATATTCTATTGTACTCTTTTATACTGATATGTGTTGTGAACTATATGGGCTTGTGCTCACTAAAAATCATGGTCGTTGGTGGTCTTTACTTGCGTCCTAACAAAACCTTGTCTTTTGTGATGAATAAATAACTATAACATGGAAATTGGTTAGTCACCTAAACTCAGTTGGTTGAAATGGATGTTTAGTAAAACAATAATCCCTATGTGATCACCCCGGTTGACAAACAGAAAGAAGAACCTAACAAATGATGTGCTTGAACCTGGAAGTTTCCCACTCTGTTTGATATTAGGAGTGTTGTCCTTCTTGGTGCTTATTGGCAGATGTGGATGGGTATGGGATCCTCTGTTGTGGTTCGGTTGTTGATTTTGAATCTGAAGCTGTGTGGTTGCTCTTCTATGACACGAACATGGGTGGGATCCTCTATGGTTGAGAAATCATTAGTTCCAAGTTTGAGGAAATAGGGCTGTGTCTCGGGGTTTTTTTTGTTTCCAATACTTCTAGGGATCTCACTTATCCCTTTTGTGAGGTTTTCTTTGGTTCTAGTACTTTCAGGGATCTCACTAATCCCCCTCTTTGTTGTTGTAACTTTACAAGAGAACCGCATGTGAATGATTAAGTTGATGTTGGATGTTTCTCTATTCCTATGCTAGGGGTTACACCTGCTAGTTTACCAGTAGTGTATAATTCATTTAAATGGGTTTGCTTAAAAATGAAATCAAGAATGGTTTAAATGGGGAATCGGTTTTGGGGATGAGTTGTGACTTGGCCGTGAGTGTTGTGATTTTTATGAATGAATAGTCGTGAGGCTATTTGTGTTTAGTTTGGTTTTTGGGAACCCTAGGCTAGGATGAGTGCTTGTTACCTATACATATATCTGTAGGTTTTATGTTTCTTATTCGTGCCCCACCCAAGTTGATCACTTTAGTGCCGAACACCCCCATTTCATGGGATAGGGTGTTTTTTCCAACACTCTTATGAGTGGCTGGTTATTAGCTCCTTTTCTGCTCGCTTTCCTGAATATCCCAAGACTCTTTGGGAAGGCTGTAGTGGCCTGAGGTCCATTATTAGCCCAAGAACCTTCAGGCAGGGTAGTTGTGGTGTTTGGACCATGTGTTTGCGGGAAGGTTGTTTCCCAAGTGTCTTCGGGATGAGGCCCAGGTGTCTTCGGGCGTAGCAGTAGTTGTTCTGACCCAGGTGTTTGCGGGTGTGGTTATGCATGGCAGTTGTGGCCCAGGTGTCTGCGGGCGGGATGTGTGGTTGTGGCCCAGGTGTCTTTGGGCGGGATGTGCGGTTGTGACCCAGGTGTGTACGGGCGGGGTGTGGCAGTGGGACTATGGTAAGAATTGAGGGATTGGTCTGATGTGTTGGATGTATTCAATAACTAGTGGGAAAGTTGTAACACCTGAGACTTTTATAAGAAATATTTTGTTTTTATGTTATATAAATCATCAAAGTAATATTTCACTATACACAACACTATCTTGGCTTTCTTTACATGCAATCGCGACCTTCCTCGATAGCTTGTGTCGTACGCAATACCGAGTTTCACTAAACAACGATATGCTATTAAAATATTATTAAAAATAGTCGTTATGAATAGTAATAACCACTTTTTGAAATTTTGTAAATTTTATTTTTCAAAATGGACTTCATTTTTGGATTCGGAATATCGAAATTAGCCTAGGTTGAAATTTTGGTATTTTTCTGAAAACTTTCAATTTTTGATGAATAGTGAAAACACTGGGTTACTATTTAAAACCCGACTCTTTATTTAAATAATTATTTATTTTATTTAAATTTATTTTAGGTCAAAATTGATACATAATACCTATATAATTTCAATGAAATTCATTGGAGTCATTTCATAATGATTTTAGATATATAAAAATTTTATTGAACTTTTCACCGTCTTTTACCCACCTCCTAGGAGAATTTAAAATTTTACATAAAACTTAATTTTACCACTTCTTTGAGTGGAATTTCAAAAATCCGAGAGACACGGTTAATATCAAGGACTAAAATTTGGTTCAATGAGATGAAAATAATTTTTGGTGAATAGTAACTTTTTACTTTTAAAAGTAAATAGTGTAATTAAGGGTAAAAATGATATTATTATTACCCTAAAACATGTAATAATTCTATTGGATAAGTGTAATTCGACCAAAAACAACCTTAGGAATAAAATATGACCATTTAGGCCCACTTGTATTAGATTAGGACATTTATTATTAATTTATTTAAAGAAGGGTTAAAATAGTTAAAATCAAAGTTCAATAACTAAATAATTTTTAATATAGGGTTATACATAAGATAAATTAGACTATAAATCTTATTTAGAAATCTAAAAATATTTCCTACATAATGGTATTTTATTTGTAATTTTTAGACATTAAATAATTTAATTTATTTATGACACAATGATGATGCAGTAATTATCTTACTAATGAAATATTGACATAATTGATGTTATAAATACCCAAATAAATGTAATTTGAGACTTTTTATGAATTAAAATAATTTTATAGGTTAATATTACATATTATTACTTATTTAATAAACTTTTTTCGAACTAATCTTTCTGTTATGATTTCCACAAAAATCAATTACCAAATAGTGTCAAAATTGACATAAAATAGTTTTTAAAACAAATATTATATTATTAATTGTTATTTTATTCATAAAAATATATGGTTCGGCCAAAGGACTTAGATAAGGTTATATATATTAATAATAAACAACTTGGGGTTCGTTTTTCTTTTTATAGTAAGTCTATTAACCTTATAGTGTAAGAAAACAAGAAGACACGGTAAAAGTTAAATTATCTAACTTAAAGTTAAATCTAAATGATAAGGTTAAAATAGAACCCTAAACTTGTCTAAATTCTATTGTATGAGACAATTTTGACCCATACCCACCTTAGCTTCAAAATAAATCAATTTGGAGCTATTAAAAACCGAATATTACTTTATAATAAAATAATATTTTTAGTTTTTCCAAAGGTTCCCCTCTCCTCCCTTATAAAAGGGCACCTCCTCCCTCTCTTCGTCACACCACTTTGAGCCTTCAAGCTCGTCCAAAACATACCAATTTCTCTTCTCCACTTCCCTATAAACATCCTGGAGGTCCTGGTCTTCTTCAAAGACCAATTTTAGTGCCCTAAGAGGAGGTCTCAAAGTGGCGATTCAAAGAAGAGGTAATGTCCATTACCGATTCTTTCAACTTTATTTCTTCTTCCACTTATTCTTCTTTAGTTTTTTCATTATGAAGTAATAACATCAGTATCACTCATATACTGATATGTTATTATACGTATTAAACAATCCTATTTCACCATCTATCCATCCTACGGAAAATGAAATCACCGCGTGTGCGTACGTACGGAATACCGTCTCCACGCCGTGGGGTAATCTATTTTCTTCCACCACCTTACTTGGTTCGGTATAATGGTGCAAATTAATAACTATATATGATTTTTTTAAAGTGGTATTTATTCTGAAATAGTATACATACACTCCAATATAATTCCACGATCATGGGAGTGATATCATCGCTCCTGCGTACGTACGGAATACCGTCTCCAGGATGTGATGCGACTCGTTCTACGTGATCTTCATTGCATAATAATTATATATATGAATTTAAATAATTAATATTATATATATTACACTAATACCATTCTAGAAATTAGGTATCTATAACCTAAAAAGAAGAATAAGAATTTATTCGACAAAACATGCATATGAACAAAAGGCAATAAACACACGAATAACAAGTAACAATGAAATGTTACTAATAAGAAGCTAAGAATATGAACATATATGGTATCATAAAAATAATTATGATTCTGTAATAAGTCAATGACAATATTTAAATCATCATACAGGAGGTTCGGACACTTATGAAGCAAATCAGACCTAAGATAAGGGAAAATATCACAATCTCATTTTTATCTGAGATTGTTTATACTTTGGTATTTACTGGGGTGTATTTTATCATCCACATCCATGCTTCCTCAATATGTAATATTTATATCCTTCTACAATTTTTTATATACAATTTTACCCTTCGGTGAGTTTTAATTAAAAGATATGAAAGGAATCTTTTGTTGTTTTTTGTACGAGGTACTTTTTGACTTTTCCGAAAAAAGTACAAGAAGAATGTATTTTTTTTAACTTATACGGCATGAATGGATTTTTAGAACATTATTTCAATGAATATTCCTTTACAAGTTTTCAAGTTTATTTTTAATCAACTTCTTTTAGTTAAAAATTATATGACATGTTAAGAAAGGAAACATTTTTGAAGTAGAAAGAATATTTTACTCAAGAATGGAATTCAAGTGTTTTATCAAAATTATTTTCCATCTAAGATAATATAGGGTTCTGTTTCTATCCCTATTATTACATTGAATTAATTATGTTGTGATGGAATTATTTTTATGAATTCCTTTATCTTATATGAATTGTTTCATGATTTCACGATGTTTAAGAATCCCATTTTTATTACATGGGTTATAAAATGATGTATGATTTATGATTTTGTGGCACACATAAGAATGGTATCATTATGAGATGTGTGGGACCTATATCTCCCTCCAATTCATTGGGTAAAGATTTATATCTCATGATATAGACATGGCTGGAATGGCAGGTTAAACCGGTTTAGTGAAACCGGACTGAAACGAGGAGTGAACTCGGTTCAGAAATGGACATTGTCCACTAAGATAGTCTTGGCTATGAGTCTTGACTACTAAGAAATGATTCTCTGTGATTATGTGTGTATTCCACAAAGTTTCATGTTTTAAGTTATGATTATTGGGATTACATTTCACTACTATGATTTATCACATGTTATGAAATAATGATCTCTTTTGCAGGTTAAGATTTCCAAAATGTTATGTTCTTATGAATATGATGTGATTGATATTTCTATTTTATACCATTACTAAGAATTTGAGCTCACCCTTTTGTATGTTTTCTTTCCCTAGGTCAGGAAGAAGGTTATTAATTAGGATATGCCAAAAGGGACTCTAGATATGATGAAATAAATGGGAGACAATGCAGATGCTTTATGAACCAGTTGTTTATGTTTCCCAGTTTCGTAAGACACTATACCTATACGGTCCATTCATGGTTTTTTTATATGTTGTAATAAGTGTACTTCAATTTTGAAGTATTAAAAATGTATGCAAAGTATGGGTCGTTATAGCTGGTATCAGAGGAAAGGTATAGTCAACCTTTGGAAACTAGGATGTGAAAGCCTTAGTAAGAACCCTAAGGATAAGTCTAAGCATAGAACACAATCTTAGTGTTTTAGAAATGGCCATGAACAACTTATGATAAGACCTTAAGTGTAAAATTTTATTCTTGATTATGTGTTTTTCCTATTATAATTATTGTTTCTCACACTATTCTTCTTGGTTTTAGTCAATGGATGAAACCCAAAGGAACCGTGTTAATGCGGAATGCGATGGGAAATGCAATGATTGTCCCCCTGAGCAACCAAACATTATGGGAGCTCCAATGCAAAATCTTGTAGCCATGCTCACACAACTTTCTCAAGCTATGAATCATGAAGTACTTCCAAACGAGCAAAGGAAGGAGAAACATTTTGTTGAATCCTTTATGAGGCAGTGTCCACCTTTATTCAGCGGGTCTTCTAATCCATTAGTGGCTGAACAATGGATTAGTACCACTGAAAAGATATTTTTAGTTCTTGAATGTTCTAAGCATGATAAAGTCATCTTAGCAGTTTATCATTTGGAAGGTGATGCTGATCAATGGTGGAATCTTATTAAGAATACGATGCAAAGGGATGCAATTGAGTCCATGTAATGGGACGAGTTCAAGAACTTATTTTTCAATAAGTACTTCCCTCGTATTCTATGAACAAAGATGGAGAATGAGTTTCTTGAACTAAAGCAAAAGGATGATGAATCTGTTGGTACCTACGAAGGAAATTTTACAAGACTTGCAAGGTACGCATCTGGTATTATTATCCAACCTGAGAGTAAGATCGATCGATTCTTTAGTGGCTTAAAACCAAGTCTTCAAGGGAATTAGCCATAAGGTATTTCAATATCTACGAGGATATTATTCGATGTGCTCTCAAGGTTGAGATGGATATTGGTGTAACCCATCAGTCACATGGGTTTGATAAGAAGAGGAAAATGGAATTCAAAGGAAAATCTAAAGAGCACACTAAAAAGAAGATGAGTTTTCACTTATGCTCAAAGTGTGGAAAGAAACATGGACGAAATTTTCTTAAGGGGACAAGAAAATTTTATAAGTGTGGAAAAGAAGGTCATCGGGCAATTGAATGTCGAAATAATGGGAATAAGATGTCTAACGATGCAAACAAAGGAAGGGATACATAGAATGAACCTACTACACTTCAATGTTTCAAGTGCAAGGAGATGGGGCATTATGCCAATCAATGCCCAAATCCAAGGGTTGATGATGATGATCGACATCAACAAACTCTTAAGGCCAAAGACAAAGGAAATTCACATGCAATTACTATCGGCGATGTAGAGTAGGACAACGAAGTGGTGAAAGGTACACTTACCATCCACTCTAAAGTAGCAAATGTTTTATTTGATTCTGGATCGACCCACTCTTTTATTTCTGAATAATTTTCTAATGGTATCACCATATTACCTCAACAATTAGATGTTGATTTAGCTATGACAACCCCTAATGGCACAACAGTCACATCAAAAGTTTATAATTCTTCTTCGATTGAAGTTTGTGGGAAAGTGCTTCCTGCAAATCTTGTGATCCTTACTATAGTGGAATTTGATGTGATTCTTGGCATGGATTGGATTTCTCTATATAGAGCTCATATCAATTGCCAAAGAAGGGAAGTCACATTTTATATTCCAGATCAATCTATAATCGTCTATCGATGTAAGGATGAACATAACCTTCCAGTGGAAATTTATTCCATCTTATGGGTCTTGATTCCACTAAATGAAGGTTATTTATCTCAAATGGTTGGTGAGAAACTCACGATTAAGAATATGCCCATTGTACAGGAGTTTGACGATGTCTTTCCGAAGGAATTGTCGGGTCTTCCACCAAATTGTGAAGTTGAGTTTTCAAAAGAACCCGTACCGGGTGCTTTGCCTATTTCAAAGACACCTTATAGAATGGCCCCAATTGAGTTGCAGGAATTGAAGAAGAAACTCCAAGAGAATATTGATAAGGGATTCATACACCCTAGTGCGTCACCTTGGGGAGCACATATTCTGTTTGTTAATAAGAAAGATGGATCAATGAGACTCTGCATTGATTATCAAAAACTTAACAAGATCACTATCAAGAACAAATATCCTCTCCCGCGCATTGATGACTTATTTGACCAACTACGCAGAGCTCAATACCTTTCCAAGATTGATCTTCATTCAGGGTATCATCAATTAAGGGTCAAAAGTGAAGATATACCAAAGACGAATTTCCGTACAAGGTATGGACACTATGAATTTATATTGATGCCATTTGGTCTTACTAATGCCCCTACTATCTTCATGGATCTGATGAATAGAGTCTTTAGAGACTATCTTGATCAGTTTGTGGTAGTCTTTATAAATGATATTCTTGTCTATTCAAAGAGAAAGGAAGAACATGAATATCACTTTAGAATTGTATTGAAGACCCTAAGAAAGGAGAATCTTTATGCCAAATTTACCAAGTGTGAATTTTGGCTTCAAAAAGTTTCATTTTTGGGTCACATAATCTCAAAAGAGGGGATATCTGTGGATCCAGCAAAAATAGAGGTTATCGAAAGATGGTCGAGACCAACAACAGTAACTGAGATCCGAAGTTCTCTTGGTTTGGCTGGATATTATCGATGTTTTGTGAAAGATTTTTCATGACTATATAATCCACTCACCAAGTTGACTCTGAAAGGAGTTAAGTTTTTTTGGACGGAGGAATGTGAAGAGAATTTCAAGGAGTTGAAAAGAAGATTATCCAGTGAACCTGTACTCACACTTCCTTGTAGTGGAGAAAGGTTTGTGATCTATAGTGATGTATCCAAGAAGGGGTTGGGGTGTGTTCTTATGAAAAATGATATGGTGATAGCTTATGCCTCACAACAGTTGAAAATCCATGAGCAAAATTACCCAACTCATGATTTGGAGTTATCTGCAGTAATCTTTGCATTAAAGATTTGGAGGCATTATCTTTATGGAGAAAAGTGTGATATTTATACTGATCATAAAAGTTTAAAGTATATTTTCACACAAAAGGATCTGAATATGCACCAAAGAAGATGGTTGGATATGATTAAGGATTACAACTGCTCAATTTATTACCACCCTGGAAAAGCAAACAAGGTGAAAGATGCATTAATTCTACAAGACCATGCTAGCTTATCCATGATGAGGATCACAAAAGATCCAATATTTATGGATTTACAAAGGATGGATCTTGGAATTATAATGGAAGGGGAAAAATCGTATCTTTCTCAATTGAATGTTCAACCATCTATACATGTGAAGATTAAAGAGGCATAGAAAGAAGATGTAGAGTTACAGAAGAAGGTGAGAAATGTTCTGGAATTCAACCTTGATTGTGATGGGATAATAAAGTTCAGGAATCGGGTTTGTGTTCCTCCCATCCCAGAATTAAATAAGGAGCTGCTGGATAAGGCTCATAGTTCTTCATTCCCTATTCATCCTGGAAGCACGAAGATGTATAGGGACCTGAAAGAGTACTTATGGTGGGATGGCATGAAAAAAGATGTTGCTGAATATGTCTCTCGATGCTTGGTTTGTAAGCAAGTTAAAGTTAAGAGACAGAAGTCTAAGGGGATGTCAAAACCATTACCCATACCCGAATGGAAATGGGAAAATATCACTATGGGCTTTGTCACTGGACTTCCTAAAACATCCAAAGGCAATAATGCTATCTGGGTCATAGTTGATCATCTTACAAATTCGGCACATTTCATCGCTATTAGAGAGGATTTCTCTCTGGATCAGCTTTCCAAGATATATGTAAAGGAAGTGGTAAGATTTCATGGAGTACCACTTTCTATTAAATCTGATCAGGATCTGAGATTTACCTCGAAGTTCTGGAGAAGTCTTCACCATACTCTGGATACATAGTTGAGTTTTAGCACTGCTTATCATCCTCAGACAGACAGTCAGTCTGAGAGGACAATTCAAACTCTAGAAGATATGTTGAGAGCTTGCTCTATGGATTTCAAAGTTGGTTGAGATCAACACCAACATTTGGTGGAATTTTCTTATAATAATATCTTTCACTCCAGTATTCAGATGGCTCCTTATGAAGCTCTCTATGGAAAGAAATGCAGGACTCCAACTTGCTGGGATGAAGTTGGGGAAAGAAAGCTATTAGGACCTGATCTTGTTGTTGAGATGGCAGAAAAGGTCAGATCTATTCAACAGCACATTAGAGAAGCTCAGAGTCGACAAAAAAGTTATGCTGACAACCGAAGAAAAGACCTAGAGTTTGAAGTGGGTGATAAAGTTTTCTTACGAATATCTCCTTGGAAGAGAGTAATGAGATTTGGAAAGAAGGGAAAGTTGAGCCCTAGATATATCGGTCCTTTCGAAATACTGGATCATGTTGGGAAGGTAGCTTACCGATTGGAGCTTCCACCGAATCTCTCCCAAGTTCACGATGTTTTCCATGTATCTCTCCTGAGAAAGTACATACCTGATCCTTCACATGTACTCATCTCAGAAGATGTACCGCTGGAACAAAATCTTTCTTAGGAAAAATAGCCGATAGAGATTCTCGAACATAGTGAAAAAGCCCTACGGAACAAGACCACTCCCTTGGTGAAAGTTTTATGGAGGAACCACCAATTAGAAGAATCTACATGGGAGCTTGAGGATATGATGAGGGAGAGGTATCCTCATCTGTTTGTTACAAAGTGACGAATTTCGAGAGTGAAATTCATTTTAAGGGGGGTGGAATGTAATACCCGAGACTTTTATAAGAAATTTTTTTTTTTATGTTATATAAATCATCAAAGGAATATTTCACTACACACAAAACTAGCTTGGCTTTCTTTACACACAATCACGACCTTCCTCGATAGCTTACATCGTACGCAATACCGAGTTTCACTAAACAACGATATACTATTAAAATATTATTAAAACTAGCCGTTATGAATAGTAATAACCACTTTTTGAAATCTTTTAAATTTTATTTTTCAAAATGGACTTCATTTTTGGATTCGGAATATCAAAATTATCCTAGGGTGAAATTTTGGTATTTTTCTGAAAACTTTCATTTTTTGATGAATAGTGAAAACACTGAGTTACTATTTAAAAACCGACTTTTTATTTAAATAATTATTTATTTTATTTAAATTTATTTTAGGTCAAAATTGATACATAATACCTATATAAGTTCAATGCAATTCATTGGAGTCATTTTATAAGAATTTTAGATATATAAAAATTTTATTGAACTTTTCACCGTCTTTTACCCACCTCCTAGGAAAATTTGCAAATTTACATAAATCTTAATTTTACCACTTCTGTGAGTGGAATTTAGAAAATCTAAGAGACATGGTTAATATCAAGGACTAAAATATGGTTCAATGAGATGAAAATAATTTTTGGTGAATAGTAACTTTTTACTTTTTTTACCACGGTTAAAAGTAAATAGAGTATATAAGGGTAAAAATGATATTATTATTACCCTAACACATGTCCTAATTCTACTGGATAAGTGTAATTCGACCAGAAACAACCTTAGGAATAATATTTGACCATTTAGGCCCACTTTGATTAGATTAGGACATTTATTATTAATTTATTTAAAGAAGGGTTAAAATAGTTAAAATAGTTAAAATCGAAGTTTAATAACTAAATAATTTTTAATATAGAGTTATCCATAAGATAAATTAGACTATAAATATTAATTATAAAGATAAAATGATTTACTAAATAATGGTATTTTATTTGTAATTTTTAGACATTAAATAATTTAATTTATTTATGACACAATGATGATGCAGTAATTATCTTATTAATGAAATATTGACATAATTGATGTTATAAATACCCAAATAAATGTAATTTGAAACTTTTTGAGAATTAAAATAATTTTTTAGGTTAATATTACATATTATTACTTATTTAATTAACTTTTTTCGAACTAATCGTTCTGTTATGATTTTCACAAAAATCAATTACCAAATAGTGTCAAAATTGACATAAAATAGTTTTTAAAACAAATATTATATTATTAATTGTTATTTTATTCCTAAAAATATAAGTCTCAGCCAAATGAATTATATAAGGTTATATATATTAATAATAAACAACTTGGGGTTCTTTTGTCTTGTTATAGTAAGTTTATTAACCTTATAGTGTAAGAAAACAAGAAGACACGGTAAAAGTTAAATTATCTAACTTAAAGTAAAATCTAAATGATAAGGTTAAAATAGAACCCTAAAACAGTCTAAATTATATTGGATGAGAGTCTTTCGACCCATACCCACCTTATCTTCTAAATAAATCAATTTGGAGCTATTAAAAACCGAATATGACTTTATAATAAAATAATATTTTTAGTTTTTCCAAAGGTGCCCCTCTCCTCCCTTATAAAAGGGCACCTCCTCCCTCTCTTCCTCGCACCACTTTGAGCCTTCAAGATCGGCCAAACCCTGAAAATTTGTCTTCTCCACTTCTCTAGAAAAATCCTATAGGTCCTGGTCTTCTTCAAAGACCAATTTTAGTGCCCTAAGAGGAGGTCTCAAAGAGGCGCTTCAAAGAATAGGTAATGTCTGTTATCGATTCTTTCAACTTTATTTCTTCTTCAACTTCTTCTTATTTAGTTTTTTCATTATCAAGTAATAACATAAGTATCACTCATATACTGATATGTTATTATAAGTATTAAACAACCCTATTTAACCATCTATCCATCCTACGGAAAATGAAATCACCGCGCGTGCGTACGTACGGAATACCGTCTCGACGCCGTGGTGTAATCTATTTTCCACCACCACCTTACTTGGATGGGTATAATGGTGAAAATATATAACTATATATTATTATTGTAAATTGTTATTGATTCTGAAATATTATACATACACTCCAATACAATTCCACGATTATGGGAACGATATCATCGCTCGTGCGCACGTACGGAATACCGTCTCCACGATGTGATGCGACTCGTTCTACATGATCAACATTGCATAATAATTATATAAATGAATTTAATGAATGAATATGATATATATTACACCAATACTATTCTGGAAATGAGGTATCCATAACATAAAAAGAAGAATAAGAATTTATTCGACAAAACACGCATAAGAACAAAAGGCAATAAACACTTGAATAACAAGTAACAATAAAATATTACTAATAAGAAGCTAAGAATATGACCATATATGATATCATAAAAATAATTATGATTCTGTAATAAGTCAATGACATTATTTCCATGAATATTCCTTTAAAAGTTTTCAATTTTATTTTTAATCAATTTCTTTTAGTTCAAAATTATATGACATGTTAAGAAAGGAAATGTTTTTGAAGTAGAAAGGATATTTTCCTCAAGAATGGAATTCAAGTGTTTTATCAAAATTATTTTCCATCTAAGATAATATAGGGTTCTGTTTCTATCCCTATTATTACATTGAATTGATTATTTTGTGATGGAATTATTTTTATGAATTCCTTTATCTTATATGAATTGTTTCATGATGTCAAGATGTTTAAGAATCCCATTTTTATTACATCGGTTATGCAATGATGTATGATTTATGATTTTGTGGAACACATAATAATGGTATCATTATGAGATGGGTGGGACCAATATCTCCCTCCAATACATTGGGTAAAGATTTATATCTCATGAGATAGACATGGCTGGAATGGCAGGTTAAACTGGTTCAGTGAAACAGGACTGAAACGAGGAGTGAACTCGGTTCAGAAATGGACTTTGTCCGCTAAGATAGTTTTGGCTATGAGTCTTGACTACTAAGAAATGATTCTCTGTGATTATGTGTGTATGGAAAAAAGTTTCATGTTTTAAGTTATGATTATTGGGATTACATTTCACTACAATGATTTATCCCATGTTATGAAATTATGATCTCTTTTGCAAGTTAAGATTTCCAAAATGTTATGTTCTTATGAATATGATGTGATTGATATTTCTTTTGTATACCCCTACTAAGCATTTGAGCTCACCCTTTTGGATGTTTTCTTTCCCCAGGTTAGAAAGAAGGTTATTAAGTAGGATATGCCAAAAGGGACTCTAGATATGATGAAATGAATGGGAGACAATGTAGATGCTTTATGAACCAGTTGTTTATGTTTCCCAGTTTCATAAGACACTATACCTATATGGTCCTTTCATAGTTTTGTTATATGTTTTAATAAGTTTACTTAAATTTGGAAGTATTAACAATGTATGCAAAGTATGGGTCGTTATACTCTAGGTGTCATCTGCTACCACAAACAAAAGCCTCCATGCCCCCACATATCACCACAGCCATCCAGTATCACATCACAACACAATCAGCCGGAAAACAAACACCACGTTTAATTGGGATCTTGGCCCTTTAACAATCAAGAGGGTAACTCAGAACCCTTTAAGGAATTATGAAACAATAATTTCTTTAATCCATCTTGAATTAACAGATTTATTATTTGTATGTTCCAAATTCGGGAAACCTAATCAGTAAGCTATCACAAATAATTAAACATGCTTACTGTGCCAATTTAATTAACATCGAATTACAACTAGAACCAGATTCATTTACATGCCTCTTTATTTTATCCAAACAATTATCAATTAATCCCAATTTACATTCTTTGTCAATTTTCATCAAGAACGAACAGCTAATCAAAGCAAACATAGATATCACACTATCTAGAAAAACATGAGGCAATAACATATGATTGATATGAATTTATTTATCCGGTTAAATATTTATTATGTCAATTCCATTGTCATCTAGTGGGATTAAACATGCTAACAATACAGTTTCACGTAAAAGAAGATAGAAGAAATGAATCCTCTTCCTCGAAGAGTTCTTGACGTTCTTTATCCACACAATGAGTCACAATCCTCCTCTCGCGCCAACTGCATCCACCCAAGGATGCCACGGTACGACCGCACCAACCAAACCCCAAGAAAAACCCCATTAGAAGAATAGAGATTACATTCTATAATATGGAAGGGAGAAATAGGAGAATATGATCCCGAAGTAATGACGATAAAACATACCTTATATCAAGGATTGATCGTTATAGCTCGGTTTCTTCAAAATAGATCAAAACCGATCCAAGGAGTAAAGTTTGATTGTATAACTCCTTTGGGAAGGATTGAAAGATTCTAGCATCTCATAGCTGAGAACAAAGAGGAAGAACAAGGGAGGATGATATCTTGTCCCTTTTGAAGATTTAATAAGGCAATGGTTTAAGATATGCTTAATTCCCCATTAAAAGAGGATCGCAATAACCCACGTGGTTTGACCAAGTAAAAACATACCAATCCATAGGAATAATTAACATAGTATTTATGGTCTTTGAATCATTCGTCTTAATTTCAAGGTTGCAACGTCACAGACGGTTCTCCATTCCAACACCGTATGAGGGAGATATGTTGGATGCAAGATCTCGTAATAATAATATTATTATTATTATTAGATGTCTCGTGGACCCAAGCCACGAACCCTAATTTAATATCCAACATTAGAATTGAATCGATCGTATTAATGACAGGATCAGATCACCACTGATGAGAATTCAATCGGACGTCACACGCGGGAGTTATGGCAGGTCTAGGATCTAATAATAATATTAAATCTATTAATTCACGAGCATTTCGGGTACCCTATCTGAAAACACGAAAAATACATCCAATATTAGACTCATAATTTCCGTCTCAAATTCAGGGTCGCACTACGGATGATGGTTCGTAAAAACGAGGTCACACGAAGAAGTTATGGACTAAATATGGTTTTCCCAACAAAATTAATATTTACATTATAATATTATTTAATTTAATTTAATTCCTTAAATTCTCACCTTCAAAATCCATGCACAAAATCACTCCAATTTGGTGCGAATGATTAAGTTGATGTTGGATGTTTCTCTCTTCCTCTGCTAGTGGTTACACCTGCTAGTTTCCCAGTAGTGTAGAATTCATTTAAATGGGTTTGCTTCAAAATGAAATCAAGAATGGTTTAAATGGGGAATCGGTTTTGGGGATGAGTCATGACTTGGCCGTGAGTGTTGTGATTTTTATGGATGAATAGTCGTGAGTCTATTTGTGTTTAGGTTGGTCTTTGGGAACCCTAGGCTGGGATGAGTGACTGTTACCTATACATATATCTGTAGCTTTTATGTTTCTTATTCGTGCCCCACCCAAGTTTATCACTTTAGTGCCGAACACCCCCATTTCATGGGATAGGGTGTTTTTTCCAACACTCTTATGAGTGGCTGGTTATTAGCTCCTTTTCTGCTCACTTTCCTGAATATCCCAATACTCTTTGGGAAGGATGTAGTGGCATGAGGTCCATTATTAGCCCAAGAACCTTCAGGCAGGGTAGTTGTGGTGGTTGGCCCATGTGTTTGCGGGAAGGTTGTTTCCCAAGTGTCTTCGGGATGAGGCCCAGGTGTCTTCGGGCATGGCAGTAGTTGTTCTGACCCAGGTGTTTGCGGGTGTGGTTATGCATGGCGGTTGTGGACCAGGTGTCTATGGGTGGGATGTGTGGTTGTGGCCTAGGTGTCTCTGGGCGGGATGTGCGGTTGTGGCCCAAGTGTCTACGGGCGGGCTGTGGCAGTGGGACTACGGTAAGAATGGAGGGATTGGTCTGATGTGTTGGATGTATTCAATAACTAGTGGGAAAGTTGTAACACCTGAGACTTTTATAAGAAATATTTTGTTTTTATGTTATATAAATCATTAAAGGAATATTTCACTACACACAACACTATCTTGGCTTGATTTACACGCAATCGTGACCTTCCTCGATAGCTTGTGTCGTACGCAATACCGAGTTTCACTAAACAACGATATGCTATTAAAATATTATTAAAACTAGCCGTTATGAATAGTACTAACCACTTTTTGAAATTTTGTAAATTTTATTTTTCAAAACGGACTTCATTTTTGGATTCGGAATATCAAAATTATCCTAGGGTGAAATTTTGGTATTTTTCTGAAAACGTTCAATTTTTGATGAATAGTGAAAACACTGGGTTACTATTTAAAAACCGACTTTTTATTTAAATAATTATTTATTTTATTTAAATTTATTTTAGGTAAAAATTGATACATAATACCTATATAAGTTCAATTCAATTCATTAGAGTCATTTCATAATGATTTTAGATATATAAAAATTTTATTGAACTTTTCACCGTCTTTTACCCACCTCCTAGGAGAATTTGAAAATTTACATAAAACTTAATTTTACCACTTCTTTGAGGCGAATTTCGAAAATCTGAGAGACACGGTTAATATCAAGGACTAAAATTTGGTTCAATGAGATGAAAATAATTTTTGGTGAATAGTAACTTTTTACTTTTAAGAGTAAATAGTGTAATTAAGGGTAAAAATGATATTATTATTACCCTAACACATGTAATAATTCTATTGGATAAGTGTAATTCGACCAAAAACAACCTTAGGAATAAAATATGACCATTTAGGCCCACTTGGATTACATTAGGACATTTATTATTAATTTATTTAAAGAAAGGTTAAAATAGTTAAAATCAATGTTCAATAACTAAATCATTTTTAATATAGGGTTATACATAATATAAATTAGAGTATAAATCTTCATTAGAAATCTAAAAATCTTTCCTACATAATGGTTTTTTATTTTTAATTTTTAGACATTAAATAATTTAATTTACTTATGACACAATGATGATGCAGTAATTATCTTACTAATGAAATATTGACATAATTGATGTTATAAATACCCAAATAAATGTAATTTGAGACTTTTTATGAATTACAATAATTTTATATGTTAATATTACATATTATTACTGATTTAATAAACTTTTTTCGAACTAATATTTCTGTTATGATTTTCACAAAAATCAATTTCCAAATAGTGTCAAAATTGACATAAAATAGTTTTTAAAACAAATATTATATTATTAATTGTTATTTTATTCATAAAAATCTAAGGTTCAGCCAAATGACTTAGATAAGGTTATATATATTAATAATAAACAACTTGGGGTTCGTTTGTCTTGTTATAGTAAGTTTATTAACCTTATAGTGTAAGAAAACAAGAAGACACGGTAAAAGTTAAATTATCTAACTTAAAGTTAAATCTAAATGATAAGGTAAAAATAGAAACCTAAACTTGTCTAAATTATATTGGATGAGACCCTTTCGACCCATACCCACCTTATCTTCAAAATAAATCAATTTGGAGCTATTAAAAACCGAATATTACTTTATAATAAAATAATATTTTTAGTTTTTCCAAAGGTTTCCCTCCCCTCCCTTATAAAAGGGGACCTCCTCCCTATCTTCCTCACACCACTTTGAGCCTTCAATATCGTCCAACCCCTTCTAATTTCTCTTCTCCACTTCCCTATAAACATCCTAGAGGTCTTGGTCTTCTTCAAAGACCAATTTTAGTGCCCTAAGAGGAGGTCTCAAAGAGGCGCTTCAAAGAAGATGTAATGTCCATTACCGATTATTTCAACTTTATTTCTTCTTCCACTTATTCTTCTTTAGTTTTTTCATTATGAAGTAATAACATCAGTATCACTGATATACTGATATGTTATTATAAGTATTAAACAATCCTATTTCACCATCTATCCATCCTACGAAAAATGAAATCACCGTGCGTGCGTACGTACGGAATACCATTTCCACGCCGTGGTGTAATCTATTTTCCACCACCACCTTACTTGGATGGGTATAATGGTGAAACTTAATAACTATATATGATTATTGTAAAGTGTTATTGATTCTTAAATAGTATACATACACTCCAATACAATTCCACGATCATGGGAGTGATATCATCGCTCGTGTGTACGTACGGAATACCGTCTCCAGGATGTGATGCGACTCGTTCTACGTGATCTTCATTGCATAAAAATTATATAAATGAATTTAAAGAATTAATATGATATATATTACACTAATACCATTCTGTAAATGAGGTATCTATAACCTAAAAAGAAGAATAAGAATTTATTCGACAAAACACGCATATGAACAAAAAGCAATAAACACCTGAATAACAAGTAACAATGAAATGTTACTAATAAGAAGCTAAGAATATGACCATATATGATATCATAAAAATAATTATGATTTTTTAATAATTCAATGACAATATTTAAATCATTATATATGATTTTTGGACACTTACGAAGCAAATCAGACCTAAGGTAAGGGAAAATATCACAATCTCATTTTTATCGGAGATTGTTTATACTTTGGTATTTACTGGGTTGTATTTTATCATCCACATCCATGTTTCCTCAATATGTAATATTTATATCCTTCTACTATTTTTTATATCCAATTTTACCCTTCGGTGAGTTTTTATTAAAAAATATGAAAGGAATCTTTTGTCGTTTTTCCTATGAGGTACTTTTTGACTTTTCCGAAAAAAGTACAAGAAGAATGTATTTTTTTAACTTATACGGCATGAATGGATTTTTAGAACATTATTTCCATGAATATTACTTTACAAGTTTTTATGTTTATTTTTAATCAACTTCTTTTAGTTCAAAATTATATGACATGTTTAGAAAGGAAATGTTTTTGAATTAGAAAGAATATTTTCCTAAAGAATGGAATTCAAGTGTTTTATCAAAATTATTTTCCATCTAAGATAATATAGGGTTTTGTTTCTATCCCTATTATTAAATTTAATTGATTATGTTGTGATGGAATTATTTTTATGAATTCCTTTATCTTATATGAATTGTTTCATGATGTCACGATGTTTAAGAATCCCATTTTTATTACATGGGTTATGCAATGATGTATGATTTATGATTTTGTGGCACACATAAGAATGGTATCATTATGAGATGGCTGGGACCTATATCTCCCTCCATTGCATTGGGTAAAGATTTATATCTCATGAGATAGACATGGATGGAACGGAAGTTTAAACCGGTTCAGTGAAACCGGACTGAAACGAGGAGTGAACTCGGTTCAGAAATGGACATTGTCCGCTAAGATAGTCTTGGCTATGAGTCTTGACTACTAAGAAATGATTATGTGTGATTATGTGTGTATGCCACAAAGTTTCATGTATTAAGTTATGATTATTGGGATTACATTTCACTACTATGATTTATCCCATGTTATGAAATTATGATCTCTTTTGCAGGTTAAGATTTCCAAAATGTTATGTTCTTATGAATATGATGTGATTGATATTTCTATTGTATACCCTTACTAAGAATTTGAGCTCACCCTTTTGTATGTTTTCTTTCCCTGGGTCAGGAAGAAGGTTATTAAGTAGGATATGCCAAAAGGGACTCTAGATATGATGAAATAAATGGGAGACAATGTAGATGCTTTATGAACCAGTTGTTTATGTTTCCCAGTTTCGTAAGACACTATACCTATACGGTACTTTCATGGTTTTTTTATATGTTGTAATAAGTGTACTTCAATTTTGAATTATTAACAATGTATGAAAAGTATGGTCCGTTATAATTGGTATCAGAGGAAAGGTATAGTCAACCTTTGGAAACTAGGATGCAAAAGCCTTAGTAAGAACCCTAAGGATAAGTATAAGCATAGAACACAATCTTAGTGTTTTAGAAATGGCCATGAACAACCTATGATAAGACCTTAAGTGTAAACTTTTATTCTTGATTATGTGTTTTTCCTATTATAATTAGTGTTGCTCACACTATTCTTCTTGGCTTTAGTCAATGGATGGAACCCGAAGGAACCGTGTTAATGTGGAATGCGATGGGCAATGCAATGATTGTTCCCCTGAGCAACCAAACGTTATGGGAGCTGGAATGAAAAATCTTGTAGCCATGATCACACAACTTTCTCAAGCTATGAATCATGCAGGACTTCCAAACGAGCAAAGGAAGGAGCAACATTCTGTTGAATCCTTCATGAGGCAGCGTCCACCTTCATTCAGCGGGTCTTCTGATCCATTAGTGGCTGAACAATGGATTAGTACCACTGAAAAGATATTTTCAGTTCTTCAATTTTTTGAGCATGATAAAGTCATCTTAGCAGTTTATCGTTTGGAAGGTGATGCTGATCAATGGTGTAATCTTATTAAGAATATGATGCAAAGGGATGAAATTGAGTCCATAGAATGGGACGAGTTCAAGAACTTATTTTTCAATAAGTACTTCCCTCGTATTCTCCGAACAAAAATGGAGAAGGAGTTTCTTGAACTAAAGAAAAAGGATGATGAATCTGTTGGTACCTACGAAGAAAATTTTACAAGACTTGCAAGGTACGCATCTGGTATTATTATCCAACCTGAGATTAAGATCGATCGATTCTTTAGTGGCTTAAAACCAAGTCTTCAAGGGCATTATTCATAAGGGACGTCAATAGCTATGAGGAAATTGTTTGATGTGCTCTCAAGGTTGAGATGGATATTGGTGTAACCCATCAGTCACATGGGTTTGATAAGAAGAGGAAAATGGAATTCAAAGAAAAATCTAAAGAGCACACTGAAAAGAAGATGAGTTTTCTCTTATGCTCAAAGTGTGGAAAGAAACATGGAGGAAATTGTCTTAAGGGGACAAGAAATTGTTATAAGTGTGGAAAAGAAGGTCATCGGGCAATTGAATGTCGAAATATTGGGAAGAAGATGTCTAATGATGCAAACAAATGAAGGGATACACAGAATGAACCTACTACACTTCAATGTTTCAAGTGCAAGGAGATGGGGCATTATGCCAATCAATGCCCAAATCCAGGGGTTGATGATGATGATTGACGTCAACAAACTCTTAAGGCCAAAGAAAAAGGAAAGTCACATGCAATTACCATCGACGATGTAGAGTACGACAATGAAGTGGTGAAAGGTACACTTACCATCCACTCTAAAGTAGAAAATGTTTTATTTGATTCTGGATCGACCCACTCTTTTATTTCTGAATAATTTTCTAAGGGTATCACCGTATTACTTCAACAATTAGATGTTGAGTTAGCTGTGACAACCCCTAATGGCACAACAGTCACATCAAAAGTTTATAATTCTTCTCCGATTGAAGTTTGTGGGAAAGGGATTCCTGCAAATCTTGTGATCCTTACTATAATGGAATTTGATATGATTCTTGGCATGGATTGGCTTTCTCTATATGGAGCTCATATCAATTTCCAAAGAAGGGAAGTCACATTTCATATTCCAGATCAATATATAATCGTCTATCGATGCAAGAATGAACATAACCTTCCAGTGGAAATTTATTCCATCTTATGGGTCTTGATTCCACTAAATGAAGTTTATTTATCTCAAATGGTTGGTGAGAAAATCAAGATTAAGAATATGCCCATTGTACGGGAGTTTGACGATGTCTTTCCGGAGGAATTGTCGGGTCTTCCACCAAATTGTGAAGTTGAGTTTTAAAAAGAACTCGTACCGGGTGCTTTTCCAATTTCAAAGACACCTTATAGAATGGCCCCAATTGAGTTGCAGGAATTGAAGAAGAAACTCCAAGAGAATATTGATAAGGGATTCATACACCCTAGTGCGTCACCTTGGGGAGCACATATTCTGTTTGTTAAGAAGAAAGATGGATCAATGAGACTCTGCATTGATTATCAAAAACTTAACAAGATCACTATCAAGAACAAATATCCTCTCCCGCACATTGATGACTTATTTGACCAACTACACAGAACACAATACCTTTCCAAGATTGATCTTCATTTATGGTATCATCAATTAAGGGTCAAAAGTGAGGATATACCAAAGACAGATTTCCGTACAAGGTATGGACACTATGAATTTATATTGATGCCATTTGGTCTTACTAATTCCTCTGCTATCTTCATGGATCTGATGAATAGAGTCTTTAGAGACTATCTTGATCAGTTTTTGGTAGTCTTTATAAACGATATTCTTGTCTATTCAAAGATCAAGGAAGAACATGAAGATCACTTGAGAATTGTATTGAAGACCCTAAGAAAGGAGAAGCCTTATGCCAAATTTACCAACTGTGAATTTTGGCTTCAAAAAGTTTCATTTTTGGGTCACATAATCTCAAAAGAGGGGATATTTTTGGATCCAGCAAAAATAGAGGTTATCGAAAGATGGTCGAGACCAACAACAGTAACTGAGATCCGACGTTTTCTTGGTTTGGCTGGATATTATCGACGTTTTGTGAAAGATTTTTCACGATTATCTAATCCACTCACCAAGTTGACTCGGAAAGGAGTTAAGTTTTTTTGGACGGAGGAATGTGAAGAGAATTTTAAGGATTTTAAAAGAAGATTATCCAGTGCACCTGTACTCACACTTCCTTGTAGTGGAGAAAGGTTTGTAATCTATAGTGATGTATCCAAGAAGGGGCTGGGGTGTGTTCTTATGCAAAATGATATGGTGATAGCTTATGCCTCACAACAGTTGAAAATCCATGAGAAAAATTACCCAACTCATGATTTGGAGTTAGCTGCGGTAATCTTTGCATTAAAGATTTGGAGGTATTATCTTTATGGAGAAAAGTGTGATATTTATACTGATCATAAAAGTTTAAAGTATATTTTCACACAAAAGGAGTTGAATATGCACCAAATAAGATGGTTGGAGCTGATTAAGGATTATGACTGCTCAATTCATTACCACCCTGGGAAATCAAACAAGGTGACAGATGCATTAAGTCGACAAGACCATGCTAGCTTATCCATGATGAGGATCACAAAAGATCCAATATTTATGGATTTACAAAGGATGGATCTTGGAATTATAATGGAAGGGGAAAAATCGTATCTTTCCCAGTTGAATATTCAACCATCTATACATGTGAAGATTAAAGAGGAATATAAAGAAGATGTAGAGTTACAAAAGAAGGTGAGAAATGTTCCTGAATTCAACCTTGATTGTGATGGGATAATAAAGTTCAGGAATCGGGTTTGTGTTCCTCCCAACCCAGAATTAAATAAGGAGCTTCTGGATGAGGCTCATAGTTCTTCATTCTCTATTCATCCTGGAAGCACGAAGATGTATAGGGACCTGAAAGAGTACTTATGGTGGGATGGCATGAAAAGAGATGTTGTTGAATATGTCTCTCGATGCTTGGTTTGTCAGCAAGTTAAAGCTAAGAGACAGAAGTCTATGGGGATGTCAAAACCATTACCCATACCCGAATGGAAAAAGGAAAACATCACTATGGACTTTGTCACCAGACTTCCTAAAACATCCAAAGTCAACAATGCTATCTGGGTCATAGTTGATCGTCTTACAAATTCGGCACATTTCATCGCTATTAGAGAGGATTTCTCTCTGGATCAGCTTTCCAGGATATATGTGAAGGAAGTGGTAATATTTTATGGAGTACCACTTTCTATTAAATCTGATCGGGATCCGAGATTTACCTCGAAGTTCTGGCGAAGTCTTCACCATACTCTGGATACATAGTAGAGTTTCAGCACTGCTTATCATCCTCAGACAGACAGTCAGTCTGAGAGGACAATTCAAACTCTAGAAGATATGTCGAGAGCTTGCTCTATGGATTTCAAAGGTGGTTGGGATCAACACCTACCTTTGGTGGAATTTTCTTATAATAATAGCTTTCACTCCAGTATTCAGATGTCTCCTTATGAAGCTCTCTATGGATAGAAATGGAGGACTCCAACTTGTTGGGATGAAGTTGGGTAAAGAAAGCTATTAGGACCTGATCTTGTTGATGAGATGGCAGAAAGGTCAGATCTATTCAACAACACATTAGAGCAGCTCAGAGTCGACAAAAAAGTTATGCCGACATCCGAAGAAAATACCTAGACTTTGAAGTGGGTGATAAAGTGTTCTTACGAATATCTCCTTGGAAGAGAGTAATGAGATTTGGAAAGAAGGGAAAGTTGATCCCTAGATATATCGGTCCTTTCGAAATACTGGATCATGTTGGGAAGGTAGCTTACCGATTGGCGCTTCCACCGAATCTCTCCCAAGTTCACGATGTGTTCCATGTATCTCTCCTGAGAAATTACATACCTGATCCTTCACATGTACTCAGCTCAGAAGTTGTACCGCTGGAACAAAATCTTTCTTAGGAAGAACAGCCGATAGAGATTCTCAATCGTAATGAAAAAGTCCTACGGAACAAGACCACTCACTTGGTGAAAGTTTTATGGAGGAACCACCAATTAGAAGAATCTACACGGGAGCTTGAGGATATGATGAGGGAGAGGTATCCTCATCTATTTGTTGCAAAGTGACGAATTTCTAGAGTGAAATTCCTTTTAAGGGTGGTGGAATGTAACACCCGAGACTTTTATAAGAAATATTTTGTTTTTATGTCATATAAATCATCAAAGGAATATTTCACTACACACAACACTAGCTTGGCTTTCTTTACACGCAATCGCGACCTTCCTCGATAGCTTGCGTCGTACGCAATACCGAGTTTCACTAAACAACGATATGCTATTAAAATATTAATAAAACTAACCGTTATGAATAGTAATAACCACTTTTTAAAATATTGTAAATTTTATTTTTCAAAATGGACTTCATTTTTGGATTCGGAATATCAAAATTATCTTAGGGTGAAATTTTGGTATTTTTCTGAAAACTTTTAATTTTTGATGAATAGTGAAAACACTGGGTTACTATTTAAAACCCAACTTTTTATTTAAATAATTATTTATTTTATTTAAATTTATTTTAGGTCAAAATTGATACATAATACCTATATAAGTTCAATGCAATTCATTGGAGTCATTTTATAATAATTTTAGATATATACATTTTTTTTTGAACTTTTCACCGTCTTTTACCCACCTCCTAGGAGAATTTGAAAATTTACATAAAACTTAATTTTACCACTACTGTGAGTGGAATTTAGAAAATCCAAGAGACACGGTTAATATCAAGGACTAAAATATGGTTCAATGAGATGAAAATAATTTTTGGTGAATAGTAACTTTTTACTTTTTTTTACCACGGTTAAAAGTAAATAGGGTATATAAGGGTAAAAATGATATTATTATTACCCTAAAACATGTCCTAATTCTATTGGATCAGTGTAATTCGACCAGAAACAACCTTAGGAATAAAATATGACCATTTAGGCCCACTTGGATTATATTATGACATTTATTGTTAATTTATTTAAAGAAGGGTTAATATAGTTAAAATCAAAGTTTAATAACTAAATCATTTTTAATATAGGGTTATACATAAGATAAATTAGTCTATAAATATTAATTAGAAAGATAAAAATATTTACTAA
Organism: Viscum album; assembly: GCA_963277665.1. Taxonomy (NCBI): domain Eukaryota; kingdom Viridiplantae; phylum Streptophyta; class Magnoliopsida; order Santalales; family Viscaceae; genus Viscum; species Viscum album. The sequence continues at coordinate 1,456,549,960 of OY728141.1, forward strand.
ATAATGGTATTTTATTTGTAATTTTTAGACATTAAATAATTTAATTTATTTATGACACAATGATGATGTAGTAATTATCTTATTAATGAAATATTGACATAACTGATGTTATAAATACCCAAATAAATTTAATTTTAGACTTTTTATGAATTCCAATAATTTTATAGGTTAATATTACATATTATTACTTATTTAATTAACTTTTTTTGAACTAATCTTTCTGCTATGATTTTCACAAAAATCAATTACCAAATAGTGTCAAAATTGACATAAAATAGTTTTTAAAACAAATATTATATTATTAATTGTTATTTTATTCCTAAAAATCTAAGGATCGGAAAATGACTTAGATAAGGTTATATATATTAATAATAAACAACTTGGAGTTCTTTTGTCTTGTTATAGTATATTTATTAACCTTATAGTGTAAGAAAACAAGAAGACACGGTAAAAGTGAAATTATCTAACTTAAAGTAAAATCTAAATGATAAGGTTAAAATAGAACCCTAAACCTATCTAAATTATATTGGATGAGAGGATTTCAACCCATACCCACCTTATCTTCTAAATAAATCAATTTGGAGCTATTAAAAACCGAATATGACTTTATAATAAAATAATATTTTTAGTTTTTCCAAAGGTGCCCCTCTCCTCCCTTATAAAAGGGCACCTCCTCCCTCTCTTCCTCGCACCACTTTGAGCCTTCAATCTCGGCCAACCCCTGACAATTTCTCTTCTCCACTTCTCTAGAAACATCCTATAGGTCCTGGTCTTCTTCAAAGACCAATTTTAGTGCCCTAAGAGGAGGTCTCAAAGAGGCGCTTCAAAGAATAGGTAATGTCCGTTACCGATTCTTTCAACTTTATTTCTTCTTCCACTCCTTCTTCTTTAGTTTTTTCATTATGAAGTAATAACATAAGTATCACTCATATACGTATATGTTATTATAAGTATTAAACAACCCTATTTCACCATCTATCCATCCTACGGAAAATGAAATCACCGCGCGTGCGTACGTACGGAATACTGTCTCCACGCCGTGGTGTAATCTATTTTCCACCACCACCTTACTTGGATGGGTATAATGGTGCAAATAAATAACTATATATGATTATTGTAAAGTGGTATTTATTATGAAATAGTATACATACACTCCAATACAATTCCACAATTATGGGAATGATATCATCGCTCGTGCGTACGTACGGAATACCGTCTCCACGATGTGATGTGACTCGTTCTACATGATATTCATTGAATAATAATTATATAAATGAATTGAATGAATTAATATGATATATATTACACTAATACCATTCTGGAAATGAGTTATCCATAACCTAAAAAGAAGAATAAGAATTTATTCGACAAAACACGCATAAGAACAAAAGGCAATAAACACTTGAATAACAAGTAATAATGAAATATTACTAATAAGAAGCTAAGAATATGACCATATATGATATCATAAAAATAATTATGATTCTGGAATAAGTCAATGACATTATTTAAATCATTATATAGGAGTTTCAGACACTTACGAAGCAAATTGGACCTAAGGTAAGGGAAAATATCACAATCTCATTTTTATCTGAGATTGATTATACTTTGGTATTTAGTGGGGTGTATTTTATCATCCACATCCATGTTTTCTCAATATGTAGTATTTATATCCTTCTATAATTGTTTATGTCCAATTTTACCGTTTGGTGAGTTTTTAGTAAAAGATATGAAAGGAATATTTTTTCGTTTTTCATAGGAGGTACTTTTTGACTTTTCCAACAAAAGTACGAGAAGAATGTCTTTTTTTTTAACTTATACGGCATGAATGGATTTTTAGAACATTATTTCCATGAAGATTCCTTTAAAAGTTTTCAAGTTTATTTTTAATCAACTTCTTTTAGTTCAAAATTATATGACATGTTAAGAAAGGAAATGTTTTTGAAGTAGAAAGGATATTTTCCTCAAGAATGGAATTCAAGTGTTTTATCAAAATTATTTTCCATCTAAGATAATATAGGGTTCTGTTTCTATCCCTATTATTACATTGAATTGATTATTTTGTGATGGAATTATTTTTATGAATTCTTTTATCTTATATGAATTGTTTCATGATGTCACGATGTTTAAGAATCCCATTTTTATTACATGGGTTATGCAATGATATATGATTTATGATTTTGTGGAACACATAAGAATGGTATCATTATGAGATGGGTAGGACCTATATCTCCCTCCAATGCATTGGGTAAAGATTTATATCTCATGAGATAGACATGACTGGAATGGAAGGTTAAACCGGTTCAGTGAAACAGGACTTAAACGAGGAGTGAACTCAATTCAGAAATGGACTTTGTCTGCTAAGATAGTCTTGGCTATGAGTTTTGACTACTAAGAAATGATTCTCTGTGATTATGTGTGTATGGAAAAAAGTTTCATGTTTTAAGTTATGATTATTTGGATTACATTTCACTACTATGATTTATCCCATGTTATGAAATTATGATCTATTTTGCAGGTTATGATTTCCAAAATGTTATGTTCTTATGAATATGATGTGATTGATATTTCTTTTGTATACCCTTACTAAGAATTTGAGCTCACCCTTTTGGTTGTTTTCTTTCCCCAAGTTAGAAAGAAGGTTATTAAGTAGGATATGCCAAAAGGGACTCTAGATATGATGAAATAAATGGGAGACAATGTAGATGCTTTATGAACCAGTTGTTTATGTTTCCCAGTTTCGTAAGACACTATACCTATATGGTCCTTTCATGGTTTTGTTATATGTTGTAATAAGTGTACTTAAATTTGGAAGTATTAACAATGTATGCAAAGTATGGGTCGTTATACTCTAAGTGTCATCTGCTGCCACAAACAGAAGCCTCCATGCCCCCACATATCACCATAGCCATCCAGTATCACATCACAAAATAATCAGCCGGAAAACAAACACCACATTTAATTGGGATATTGGCCCTTTAACAATCAAGAGGGTAACTCAGAACCCTTTAAGGAATTATGAAACAATAAGTTCTTTAATCCATCTTGAATTAACATATTTATTATTTTTAAGTTCCAAATTCGGGAAACCTAATCAGTAAGCTATCACAAATAATTAAACATGCTTACTGTGCCAATTTAATTAACATCGAATTACAACTAGAACCAGATTCATTTACATGCCTCTTTATTTTATCCAAACAATTATCAATTAATCCCAATTTACATTCTTTATCAATTTTCATCAAGAAAGAACAACTAATCAAAGCAAACATAGATATCACACAATCTAGCAAAACATGAGGCAATAACATACGATGGATATCAATTTATTTATCCGGTTAAATATTTATTATGTCAATTACATTGTCATATAGTGGCATTAAACATGCTAACAATACAGTTTCACGTAAAAGAAGAGAGAAGAAACGAATCCCCTTCCTCGAAAAGTTCTTGACGTTCTTTATCCACACAATGAGTCACAATCCTCCTCTCGCGCCAACTGCATCCACCAAAGGATGCCACGGTACGACCGCACCAACCAAACCCCAATAAAAACCTCATTAGAAGCATAGATATTACATGCTATAATATATAAGGGAGAAATACGAGAAGATGATCTCTAAGTAATGACTATAAAACATACCTTTTATCGAGGATTGATCGTTACAGCTTGGTTTCTTCAAAATAGAGCAAAACTGATCCGAGGAGTAAAGTTTGATTGTGTAAATCCTATGGGAAGGATTGAAAGGTTCTAGCATCTCATAGATGAGAACAAAGAGGAAGAACAAGGGAGGATGATATCTTGTCCCTTTTGAAGATTTAATAAGGTGATGGTTTAAGATATGCTTAATTCCCCATTAAAAGAGGATCGCAATAATCCACGTGGTTTGACCAAGTAAAAACATCCCAATCCATAGGAATAATTAACATAGTATTTATGGTCTTTGAATCATTCGTCTTAATTTCAAGGTTGTAACGTCACAGACGGTTCGCCATTCCAACACCGTATGAGGGAGATATGTTGGATGCAAGATCTCGTAATAATAATAATATTATTATTATTATTAGATGTCTCGTGGACCTGAGCCACGAACCATAATTTAATATCCAACATTAGACTTGAATCGATCGTATTAATGACAGGATCAGATCGCCACTGATGATAATTCAATCGGACGTCACACGCGGAAGTTATGGCAGGTCTAGGATCTAATAATAATATTAAATCTATTAATTCACGAGTGTTTTGGGTACCCGATCTAAAAACCCGAAAACGACATCCAATATTGGACTCATAATTTCCATCTCAAATTTAGGGTCACACTACCGATGACAGTTCTTAAAAACGAGGTCACACGAAGAAGTTATGGACTAAATATGGTTTTCCCAACAAAATTAATATTTACATTATAATATTATTTAATTTAATTTAATTCCTTAAATTCTCACCTTCAAAATCCATGCACAAAATCACTCCAATTTGGTGCGAATCACCCCATTCCACCTTGATTGATTTCCTTTTTTAAACTTATTTATTTTATTTCTTTAAATTTTAAATCCTTATTTCCTTTAAACTTATTCTCTCTCCAATCTCTTTCCAATTTTTCATGATTTTTCACCCACTCCACCAAAAGTGGTGCCTCCCCGTTCCTTTACTCCATATCCATCACACCCCATCTCTTTTCTCACTTCAATGTTATTATTAATAAAATTAATAATAACACCCATCATTAATGTTCTAATTTAATCCAATTAAATTAGTTTACCATGGTTATTCTCATATTAAATTAAAACCATTCCATTTAATTAATCACACACTAAAATCCACCATTACCATTTATTATTTAATATAATAGTAATAAATCCTCTTTCAATTTCATCAATGGGTCACCATCATTATCATTAATAATTATTATTATTATTATTGATGCCCATTATTATCTTATAATTACTCCCTCTCTCCCATTAATTAAATCCTTCTCCCACAAAACTCATGCGGCCCTTTCCTAACCCTAATTTTCACAAAGTAATGTACCGAAGAGGTCCAGATCATTACATCAGATATCTCTCAAAACATTCTCGTCCTCGAGAATTCAAAACCAACCTAAATAGACAAAAAAGAAACAGGGTACGAACAACCACCCATCGAGATATCTCTCAAAAGAGAGCAAGCCACAAAAGCAACAAAAGAAATTCATAAATAAAACATGAAAGGTCTAACCACAAAGGGAACATCATTACATGAAAAGAGTTAAGCATCAAACAACTCTGGGTACTGAGCACGTATCAGTGACTCACGTTCCCAGGTACTCTCCTTGCGGTCTTGAATCTCCACAGGTCTCTCTTCAAAGGTTTCATCATCATAAACATTGATCTCTCCCCAATCGATAATGTGAGAGTCATCATGAAGATAATGAAGGAGCTGTGATACATGGAAAACATCATGTATCTGACTCATCTATGGGGGAAGTGCTACTCGATACGCCACAGCTCTAACACGAGCTAACACCTCAAAAGGCCAAACAAACTGGGGAGAAAGCTTACTTCCATGACCAAACCTTCGTTGCCCATGATTGGGAGTCACCATCAAAAACTCATGATCCCTAAAATTAAACTCTAAGGGCATACTTCTTTGATCAGCATATGATTTCTGACGATCTTTAATTGTCTTCATCCTATCATGAATCACCTGAACCATCTCTATTGTATTCTGCATTATTTCTGGTCCGAGAATTGCCGACTCTCCGACCCCATTCCAGCACAATGGAGAATGGAAAGGCCGGACATACAAGGTTTCAAACGGTGCCATACCAATGGTGGAGTGAAAATTATTATTGTAAGCATCCTCCACCAAGGGTAAGTGCCTCATCCAAGAACCTCCAAAATCAAGAACACAAGAGCATAACATGTCTTCAAGATTCTGGATGGTTCAATCTGTCTGACCATCTGTTTGAGGGTGAAAAGTAGTGTTAAAGCATAGTTGAGAACCAAAAGAATGTTGGAGACCTCTCCACACCCTGGAGGTAAAACGAGGATCTCGAGCAGAAATTTTTTTCCTATGGACTCCATGAAGTCTCACAAACTCTTCTAGATACTTCCTCAACAAAACTTCCACTGAGCTCGACTCCTTGATCGCTATGAAGTGGACTGATTTTGATAAATGATCCACTACCACCCAAATAGAATCATGTACTCCCGGTGCTCGAGGTAAACCTGTAACAAAGTCCATTGAGATGTCCTCCCACTTCCACTAAGGAATCTCTAATGGTTGTAGAAGACCACCAAGAACACGGTGTTCGGACTTCATCTTCTGGCAGACTAAACATTGAGACACAAACTCCGTAACTGAATGCTTTAGCCCAGGCCACCAAAACTGACTCCTCAAGGATCGGTAAATATTTTTCACACCAGGATGTACTACTTAGGGCGAACTATGGAACTCTTGGAGAACCATCTCACACATTGTCAAGGGAACAAAAATCCTTCCATGATACAACACTCGGTGTTGTTCGTCCTCTGAACAACCATCAGGGGCCTCACCACAAACAACTCGATCTATCCAAACCTCCACCTCTAGATCTCCCAACTGGGACTCTTCCACCTTTTGTACCATGGATGATTGTACTATCATCTGAAAAAGACAACCTCTACCCCCAACTTATCCCATATCAAGATTCAATGCTAACAGTTCTTCGATTACTCTCTAGGAATCACCGGATTCACACATAGCATCACTACGTGACTTTAGGCTCAGTGCATCAGCTACAACATTCCTTTTCCAGGTGTATACGATATTTCAAAGTTTTATTCCTGTAATAAATCCATCCACCGATGCTATTGTAAGTTTAAGTCACCCTGTGAGAAAACATACCTCAAACTCTTATGATCAGTGAAAACCACAAAGCAGTCGCCAATGAGGTAATGTCTCCACAACTTGGGAGCAAACACCAAGGCTGCCAACTCAATATCATGGGTGGCATAGTTGCGTTCATGGGGATACAACTTTCGAGACCTGTAAGAAACAACAGTCCTTTGCTACATGAGAATATAGCCTAACCCCGGATGTGAAGCATCACAAAAAACATCAAACTGGACTCCATCAGCTGGAAGACAAAGGAATGAAGCACATCCTAACTTCTCCCTTAGATACTTGAATGCTGCCTGAAACTGATCAGTCCATATGAATTCCTAATCCTTCTTGGTCAAAGCTATCAGAGGTGTCACAACTCGTGAGAAATTGTCTATGAACCTCCTGTAGTAGCCTGCAAGACCAAGGAAACTTTACACCTATGACATTGTCTTGGGAGCTTCCCAAGACACACCTTCTTCTACCTTCGATGGATCCACAACTACTGCCTATTGGGACACAACATGCCCCAAGAAACAGACTTATCGAGCCCAAAACTCACACTTCGACAACTTCCTGTATAGCTGATATTGGTGAAGAACTCCCAAAATGGCTTGTAGATGCTATGCATGATCCTCTTCAGATGTGGAGTACACAAGGATGTCATCGATGAAAACTACCAAAAATTTGTCCAAGAACTCATGGAACACAGCATTCATCAATCCCATTAAAATAGCTGGAGCATTCATCATGCCAAATGGCATTTCAATGAACTCATAATTCCCATGAAGACAATGGAAATTAGTCTTTGGAATATCCTCATCCTTCACACGCATCTGATGATATCCTGACCACAAGTCGATCTTTGAGAACCAAATTTCACCATTCAGTTGATCGAATAAATCATCAATTCACATAATATTATAGTGATTCTTTATTGTCACTTTGTTTAAGCAACGATAATTCACACACAACCGCAAACTGTCGTCGGCCCTCTTCACGAACAAAAATAGTGAACCCCATGGGGACACACTTGGCCAAAAAAAACCGCACTGCAACAGACCATCAAGCTGTATATGTAGCTCTCATAACTCAGAAGGGGCCATACTATATGGATACATATAGATAGAAGACGCTCCTGGCTGTATCTCAATCCTGAACTCAATCTCTCATAAAGAGGGTAATGCTACAACCTCTTCTGGAAAGACATCAGGGTACTCCTCCACGACCCTAGGAAACGCCAACTGCTGGACCTCTAAATAACTCATCCTCAACTCATCCATCATGGATGATAAGGATGGAACACGCATATGACCCATCTGAGGGTCTCTCTCACCAACAAACACCACTTGCTCAATATCTGAACCAATTAAGACGACCATTTTCCTGAAGCAATCCATGATAGCCTAATCCATGCCGAGGATGACATCATATGGTTGTATTCATAAACATAGGAAATCTCCCCAAGAGCGGTTTTTCCCCAACACTAGCTCACAGCCTCTACATACTTCAATCAAGTCAGCTTGACCTCCAACAGGCATAGTCAACTCCATGGGCACTAGAAGCCTCTCTACCTCAAGTCCCAAAGCATGGACAAGGGTAGGTGATATGAAAGAGTGTGTGGCTCCTGAACCTGGAATATGGAAGACCCAACATTAATTAATTAATTGTTTTCTTTTATTCATTATAGGTTAACATATCCCTAGGTCTACCCATTAAAACACATGAACAAGGAAGATTGATGCATTATCCTTTCCTAGGTCTCTACCCTTCTACTAGTATCACCTTTCTTAATAGCCATTGTAAACTTAAAGGTTCGTACATCAGATCATAGGGGGCCCTAAATGCCTATGCCTCAGCTGGTCTCCAGTGTTTACCTCACTTTATAAACATGAATGACACTGTTTCCCGACCAACCCATGCAACCTCACCTATGCCTAACTCCAAACTCCATCCTATCCCTCAACCAGACCCCTGATACCACTCTGTCAAGACCCCCTCCCCACAAAGTATACCCCTCCTGGGATGGCAATGTGAAAAAGGGAGATAATGACCCCCGAGTCCCGCCTCCAGTAGGCCCCGGGTTGGCGACTAGAACTGAGGGTATAATAAACACACAAATGGAAGGCATTACCCTCTAAGAGAACACATGCGGAAGAGAGAGATAAGATAGACACCAACCAACTCCAACTCAGAACTAAAATATAAAAGAAACATAAGTGCATGTATGTAATTCCATGAAAAAGTACTACAACTGAAAGGGTAAAAACTGCAAGTACCCAAAAGAAAGTAAAAAAAGCAGTAACCACAAGCCCGAACAGCTCCTCCAACCCCAAGCTAGTGGAAACCAGCATGATATCCAACCTTCTCCAAGTGACCTGAAAAACAGTTTATATATACATAGGGTGATTATAACAGTATACTCAGTAGGATCCTCCCCAAAGCCTCTCGTGCAAAAGTATATAAAGCATGCTAAATCACAGCGAACAACAAGTGAAACTAACTCCTCACCTAAACAGGTATAATAAGTTCCCAACCTCACCATGGCTACTCTCACCAAGTAACGCATACAAGAATATATCATATAATAAAGAATATCAAAGGTACCCCGCTACTACTTCCCCACTGGTTTTCCGATTTTCCCCAACGTCGCACGTCCTGAGCATCTCCCTCCAAAAAGGCTTGCCCGTAGACACTTGGGCGAAGCACCACAATATGCACCTCGTGCAACAAAACCACCACGTCCACACACCAAAGTAACCAGGTAGTTTCTGGGAGCCACCATAGCTTGCATAACATGTATCATACGTCAGGTATTATACCTCAATCCATTACAGCCCATACACCGAGTAAGGGTCCTCAAGACATCACAGCCTATACACGTTACACCTATAGTAGTACATAGAAAACTATATCCAGAATATATGTGTGTGAATAACTACGATCCATTACAGCCCTCTACACACATATATGGGAAAAACTAACCAATGTGCCTGTCAGCACCACTAACTACCAAGAGAAGAGAGTGGGGCCAAAGGGGGTATTCATCCATCCATCCTCCCACCAGAATGTTGGGGAAAACACCTCCCAGGGCATAGAATCCCTGGGGTGTTAGTTTCCCTTACAGACAGGGCGGAGTAGCATATAAAAACAAAAAAAGTATAGGATATATTACAACTCACAACCACACTATGGGTATAACCTAGTCTTATACCCAACTGCAGATAACGTCTCTCAGACTCTGGGCTACAACTTCTAAGACTAGGTATCCTATAATCACACAACCATTTAAAGCGCTTTATTAGATTAATTCATTCCCTTTTTATCAGTTCCACTTTACGTTAATTAATTCTTTAAACATTAATTAACCATGAACAATTCCACATTAAATTTCATTAGCATCACACCCAAAGTAAATTATTCCTTCAAAAAAATTACAACCTCATCATTATGTTCCAGCAACTCCATCCCCATGGTTTAACACCATTTATTCAATTATTCATTATAGAAATACTTTCTCACATTCCCAGGCATTCTAGAAAAACATTATATTCTACTAAACACAAGGGGGCTCAACATGGTGAGTAGATATACTACCCGTCGAGTCTTTGCTGCTTATAGCAAGAGCATATACTCATCCTTGAGAAGCTAAACACGGAAATCACGTGGCATACCCCATGTGTCTTCGCCTCTTTCAGAAGAAGGTTAAGTAAGACTAGCTGCCTTGAGCAGTGTGGAAAAGTAAAGCAGATAAGCAACTAATCAAAATTACCAAGCATCCAACAATCATATCCACTCCATTCCATCATCCCTGGTGTCCTCCCTAACACCCACATACATAAACTGATGCATCTTGCCACTCTAGGAATCATCTGATGCCACAACCAAAAGCCTCCATGCCCCCCACATATCACAACAGCCATCCAAGATCACATCACAACACAATCAGTAGGAAAACAAACACCACATTCAATTGGGCTTGTGGCCCTTTAACAATCAAGAGGGTAACTTATAACCCTTTAAATAATTATCAAACAATCAGTTCTTTAATCCATCTTGAATTAACAAATTTATTATTCATAGGTTCCAAATTCTAGAAACCTAATCAGTAAGTTATCACAAATAATTAAACATGCTTACTGTGCCAATTTGATTAACATATAATTACAACTAGAACCAGATTCATTTACATGCCTCTTTATCTTTTTTCAAAAAATTATCAATTAATCCCAATTTACATTCTTTACTGATTTCCATCAATAATGAACAATTAATCAAATCAAACATAGATATCACACTATCTAGCAAAACATGAGGCAATAACATACGATCGATATCAATTTATTTGTCTAATTAAATATTTATTATTTCAATTCCATTTTCATCTAGTGGGATTAAAAATTCTAACAATACAGTTTCACATATAAGAGGAGAGAAGCAATGAATCCCCTACCTCGAATAGTTCTTGACGTTATTTATCCACACAACGGGTCACGATCCTCCTCTCGCACCAACTGCATACACCCGAGGATGCCATGGTACAACCGCATCAACCAAACCCCAAGAAAAACCCCATTAGAAGCATAGAGATTAAATGCTATAATATGGAAGGGAGAAATAGGATAAGTTGATCCCAAAGTAATGAAGATGAAACATACCTTATATCGAGGATTGATTGTTACAGCTTGGTTGCATCAAAATAGAGCGGAACTGATCCGAGGAGTAAATTTTGATTGTGAAACTCTTATGGGAAGGATTGAAAGGTTCTAGCATCTCATAACCGAGAACAAAGAGGAAGAACAAGGAAGGATGATATCTTGTCCCTTTTGAAGATTTAATAAGGTGACGGTTTAAGATATGTGTAATTCCCCATTAAAAGAGGATCGCATTAACCCACGCGGTTTGACCGAGTAAAAACATCCCGAGCAATAGGAATAATTAAAATAGTATTTATGGTCTTTGAATCATCTGTCTTAATTTCAAGGTTGCAACATCACAGATGGTTCTCCATTCCAACACCTTTTGAGGGAGATATGTTGGATGAAATATCCTGTAATATTATTATTATTATTATTATTGGGTATCTCATGGACCCGATCCAAAAACCATAATTTAATATCTAACATTATACTTTAATCGGTCGTATTAATGATAGGATAACATCGCTACTGATGATAAGTAAATCGTATGTCGCACACAGGAGTTATGGCGAGTCGAAGATCTAATAATAATATTAAATCTATTAATTTGTGAGCGTTTTCAGTACCTAATCCGAAAACTTGAAAAAGACATCCAATATTGGACTCATAATTTCCGTCTCGAAGTTAGGGTCGCATTGCCACTGACAATTCGTAAAACCGAGGTCATACAAAGAAGTTATGGACTAAACATGGTTTTCCCAACAAAATTAATATTTACATTATTATATTATTTAACTTAATTTAATTCCTTAAATTCTCACATTCAAAATCCACACACAAAATCTCTCCAATTTGGTGTGCATCACCCCATTCCACCTTGATTGATTTTCTTTTTTAACTTATTTATTTTATTGCTTTAAATTTTAAATCTTTATTTCCTTTAAACTCTTTCTCTATCCAATCTATTTCCAATTTTCCATGATTTTTCGCCCACTCCACCAAAATTGGCACCTCCCCTTGCCTTTACTCCATTTTCATCACACCCCATCTCTTTTCTCACTTCAATTTTATTATTAATAAAATTAATAATAACACCCATCATTAATGTTCTAATTTAATCCCATTAAATTAGTTTAACATAGTTATTCTCATATTAAATTAAAACCATTCCATTTAATTAATCACACACTAAAATCCACCATTGCCATTTATTATTTAATACAATAGTAATAAATCTTCTTTCAATTTCATCAATGGGTCGCCATCATTATCATTAATAATTATTATTATTATTGACGCCCATTATTATATCTTAATTACTCCCTCTCTCCCATCAATTAAATCCTTCTCCCACGAAACTCACGCGGCCTCTTCTTAACCCTAATTTTCACAAAGTAATGGACCAGAGAGGTCCGGGCCATTAAAAAGATGATCAATATTTTCATCAATTTTACTAAAGAATTATTTTCTCAAAATTGTTAGCCTTTTATTAAGTATTTTGATCTTTAAAACACAAGACAAAGCATCATCTTTAAAGTTGAAAGAGCTCTAAATTTCCAAAATTAGAGCTCTATAGTTATGGTGTAGAGACCAAGAATTATTTAATCTAAAAGGATAGGTAGATTTATCTTCTTTAGAAATAAGCTTTTTCAAAATAGGGTGGTGGTCAAAGTTGAACTTTTCATTATTATAGCAAGAAATAAAGGCCCAGGTATCATGGGTAGCATTATTAACAAAGGCTCTATCCAATTTATTGGAAACCAATTTATTTAGATGTTTTTTATACTAGGTTTATTTTGCACCAACTAAGTTAACTTCATAAATATTTCTATTTTCAACACAATCCTTGAAATCCCTCGTATAAGTAGAAGAACTAACCATTCACATATTCTCATCTGGATTCAAGATGGAATTGAAGTCCCCAATGAGATTCCATGGGTAGTTTGTTGAGCTTCTCATGTCCAGAATGATCTTCCAAATACCTCTTCTTTCATGGTATCCATTATAAGAATAAATTAAAGAGAAACATTTCTACATACTCCTATAAGTATATTTGATGGTAACCATCTATTCAGTGGTAATAGAGGATATGCCTACAAGCCTATAATGATCTAATACCCAGAGTATTTTGATGTCATTATTAGACTAATTTGTGTCAATGATATGGTATCCCAAGTGGTCAAGATAAGTAAAATTCTTAAATAAATTCCCCTTTGGTTCACAGAGACCAAGAATATGAGGATTATTCCTTTTGATAAAAATATTAAAATATCTAGCTTACTCAGAGTTGGGGAAATTACATAAAAATATCTTCATTTGAACCTATATTTAGAGAAGGAGGTCCATTTTTTCATCCCCCTAGAAATTTTATTTCTGTATTATTTTATGATTAAAAAAGGTTTCTTATCATCACTTCCTTGGATGTCAGATTTAGTTATGCATTGTGTTTTAGGACTTGAGTAGTGTGTATCATCCTTTTGATCAGAGGAACAATACCCAGTTGTTTCTTGATTAACCACTGTTTATTATTTCAGGATCTCTTAGTCATTAAAATATAATGTTGTAGCATCAATGTTGAGTATGTAGGAGTATTATCCTATAATTCCAAGGTTTACATAACTACTGGATTTAAATTTCTCAAGAGAATAATGACCATTAGGGTTGGAAATAACCATGGAGATATCATTTTTTAGGCCTTCTTTATAGATAGGTCCATGGTTTCTAAAGAATTATCACCAAGTGTAGCAGTACCTCTTCCATGTTGGGTAATACATTTGTTATAGGTGTTATCCTTTTCAAAACCTTACTAGTGAACAACTTAAGAAGGCAGACTGCATATGTGAGTGGAAATGATTTCACTACTTCCACCTTCATTCGAATGTACATGGATAACATAGATGTGGATTGAATAGGGATTATTTGGGATGTGTCCACATCTTTGAGATCATAAGAAGTTGTAGTTATTTCATTTACCTATGGCTGATAGATTGTAATATCATAATGAAAATTAAAGGAATTGTAAGAGTGATCACCCTACAATAATTTAACTAAACTCACAATATCCAGATAAATTTCAAGATATGTGCCATCATCCTCATTCCTTAAGGTTAAATTTTGATCAATAATACCTATATAAGTTCCATCATCATTCATGATTGTTTGTGTCCTAGATAGGAAATTCTCCCATTCCTCTTCATTAATAGGAGGGGCACAATTTTCCCCATTGATATTTTTGACATCGAATGTGCTTTCTTGTTTCCTTACCCATTTCCCTGGAACTAGATTTTTTGGGAAGTTCATTTTTTCCAATAAAATAGCCTTGAATTTTTATTTCTATTAACATATTTCCATGAATTTAAATCATCTATGGGTTTTCCTTTCTTTTTTAGAGCTCTAAAGTTGTAGATTTTGTGCCCTATAAGTCTGAAAACTTTACAAAAAGGAGGGATATATTCATACTAAACTTTTACCACAGTTTTGTGATCATTGTAAATAAATAAAATTTCTTATGAAGTCTTAGTATCAAATTCATCCTCAACCAATAATCAAGAATAAAGACTCATCTCTCTATGTATGGTTTGATGATCAATATTTAGAGGAATTATAATGCAATAAGAAAGATCATTAAAATTGTTGGGATTCCAGAACACCCAATCCAGTATATGAAATCTAAACAAAATTTGAGATATAGTATTTATTTTATTAAAATGTATTAAGTTGATATTCCATTTATATATCCCCATAGTTATAGGATTTAAATAAAAATTACCAATATTTTAAACTAATTCAAGATCCAATTTGTTTTTCATCATAATATGAAAGAAACCTCATCCAGTTAGGATTATCTTCTAGTCAAGTCCACCCTAGAAGTGTGAGATCCTAGATTTAAGGTCATCATTGGCCCAAGTTTTTTCCCCCTTATATTACATCATACTCCCATGTTTCGAAAAATTACATAAATCCAATCGTTGTTGAAGGTATTCAGAATCCTCATCTATAGAGAAACCATTATCAAACATTTTTTTAAAGTAATGAGGTTTTGGGGATTCAAACATTTCAACATAAAATCCATAAATCACTTTCATAAAGTATATTCCCTTTCTATTTGACATCGATGAAACTCTCACATGATTTAGTTTTTCACATGAATTCTTCTTGATTTCTATTAGTGAGAAAACTACATCCTTGAAGGATAATTCCCATTTTGGATGGAATGAAACCATGAATCAAGATTGAGAGGAAATAAAAATTATGATAAATAATTTTTTATATTTAGAGAGTATCTTGTATTTATTCTCATAAAAGTTTTCTTCCTAGATGTAATATGAGTGAGATCCATCATGGAACATCCTCAGAAGCATTATAAAACCCTAAGACGAATAAATAAATCATGTATATGACTTAGTAAATCATTTTAAATTCATTATTACAATCACTCTTCTAGATTTAATAACCATGTGGTATAATTCCACACCCAATTCATTAAATGGCTATCATGGACCCACCCATCCATGGTTTATCATGGAACCACCCATTAAAGGATTATAACGTAACCATTGTCAAATTTCTATGTACCATTACAAAATTATAAAATATAAAACCTTGAATTTTATTATAAACTCATAGTAAAAAAAATTATCCCTTTAATTACATGATTAACCCATAGAAAATAAATGGGTTCTATAATAATCTCTTTAAGACATGTTTAACCCATTGAAGAGAAATGGGTTCTATAATAATCTCTTTGAAAAAATATTAGTCCATCTAAAAATGAATGAGGATGGTATTAATACGAAATATCCCCAGTGGAGGATAAGTAATAACAAGGGTTTTTATGTTTATGAATGGAAAAACCATTAAAATATTATTAAAAACATTCTTGAGGAAAATATCAATTACATTTTGAAAAACACTTTTTTAAACATAAAACATTTTAAAAATAATTTTCTTTAAAATCAATTTTTTTAAATATTTATTAAAAAATAACCTTGTAAACATTAAAAGGAATATTTAAATAAATTATGGTTTCAAATGTATACATACCTCACAAGATGAAAATTATATTTTTTTCCATTGTAAAAATGTTAGAAAGTGCTTTGTTTTGAAAATAACAAG
This sequence comes from Viscum album, assembly GCA_963277665.1. Classification (NCBI taxonomy): domain Eukaryota; kingdom Viridiplantae; phylum Streptophyta; class Magnoliopsida; order Santalales; family Viscaceae; genus Viscum; species Viscum album. Next base: position 1,456,566,565 of record OY728141.1, read on the forward strand.
AAAGTTCCTTTCAAAATTTAGGTGAAAGACAAATGGGAATTGTTTTGAAAACAAAATAATATTCCTTTAAAAAATTTTAATAATTACTTTAATATATTATTTTTAATATGTTAAAAACATGTTTGAAAAAATATTTAAAAAACAAGGATTTCAGAAGAAAACAGATTTCTGACTGAAGAGAGAAATGAAGTGTGATTTTCATAAAAAGGTTTTCTAAAATTATTTAAGTAAAAATATTGAAAAGAATAAAATATTACTTAAAATTTATTATTATTAACCATAGGAAAATATATTTCATGTTAATTATAAAATTTTGACATCAGAGACTTAATCATACACAATCCTGATAAACAGTGAGATTATAACAAAAGACTCCTACCACTTTGGAAACTTTGAATCATAACCCCGATGAAATAATAAAATTAACTAAAACTTATAATATCATGAAATTAATAAGATTAATGATTTAACATGTCAATTGTCTAGTATATAAACCTCATAAAATAATATAGGTTCATAACATGACATAACTCTCAAAGAAGGGAAATTGTGACAAAAATCCATTACTGGTTTGGTAAATTTGAAACCATAAACCCTAAGAAAGATAGATACTAAAATGGATATGTAATTCCCCATAAATGAAATTATAAAAATCATAAAATTAATTAATTGTAATTATATACACCACACAATAAATATAAGTGGTGAATATTTCATATATCTCACAAAAAGAAAAGTGAGATTTGGAAAACTCTTACCTTGAGTATGATTCATCGCACTTGTTCATTTTATTCTTGAATAATAAATTTATGTTAATTATTTTATTTATTGAGAAACTTATTAAATTTTATAATTAATTTTTCTTCACTTATTAACATGTTATATACAATAACTTAATTGATTATGTTTATGTCAGATGTTTGGACCATATTTGGTTTATGTGTCAAAACTGACTTTGGTAGGTCAACTAAGGTCAAAAAGGTCATTATTTTCACATATAAGAAATAATAATCATGAATAATTTTCATATTTATACACCAATTATAATTTTAAAATCAATCATTAAATGTTTTTATGAAAAATGAACTAATGTTGCGATTTTGGAGAGGGTATGATGTATGTATGCCTATGTAACGTTTCCATTTTTCAATGATAATTATAGAAAGAAGTTAAGTAATATTTTATATTTATATAATTATAATTATATAGTAAATACCATTAAATTTAATTATATATAATTATTGTAATGTAAAATTAAACACGTCGCTTCGAGGGGGTGGTAGTCCACACGTCCACGAATGACGTTATCACTTTTTCAGTGTGTGAAATAGTAATAATGGAAATGTTATATAATACTTATAGAGAAATAATAATATCATTAATATCATGATAATTTCATTTATATAATATATATTCATTATATTTACCCTTATTACCTACCATGTAACAGGTTAGTAAAAAATTATTCACATCGCTTCTCGAGGAGGTATTCTGCCATACATACGAGCGACGTTATCGTATTACCTATAGTAAGAAATGTAAAAGGGTTGTATATGATATAATGACTCCATAAGTATAATTATTTTATAAATATAATAAATATTATATATAAACAATATTTCCATCATTATTCCAAACCATGAGAGGTGGTATTGGAAAAACAAACGACTTCATTTCGCTAGGTGGTAGTCTGTCATACATAGGGATAATGATTTCGTAACCCATTCGATGGAAGTATGTGTAGGTGTTGGTAAAACAATTAAAAATATAATTATATTTAGGATATTTAGGTTATTATATTATCATGGTATAATAATAATTATAGTTTTATAAGGAAGTAAAACAAAAATGCACATTGGTGAACATTACCACTTCTTCAGGTAACTCATTTTGGTTTGCACTAAAGGACTTACTTGGTTTGCTTTATTCAAAAATTGAGGTTTATAGGATGATATGATATAATTTGGGACTTTATATTTTAATTTTATGGATGATCCAAAAGTATTAAGAGGTATGTATAATGAAGGAGAGTGAATTCTCTTTTATAATGGACGGGTGGCATTCTTATAAATACCAAAAAACAAACACTACTGGGAGGTCACCCTTACATAATGTGCTTAAAATAATGAACCATTATATATAAAAGATATTATATGGTAGATATATTTCCATACAATTGATTTTTTACATGTTTATATGTCATTTGGACCCTTAATATTATAGTTAAACCAATAAGTAAACTTGTTTTTACCTCAATCATTGTAATTAGTTTTAATTAATTTCACTGATATTTTTAATCAAAAACTAAGCTGACATTAAAATGAGTTCTAAATTATTATGAATAAAAATATAGAATTCATTTTTACAAATTAAATTATCAAAAGTGGAAAATTTTAATTTAAAATTAATCCCATAGATGGAATGAGAAAGTGGGTTTTTAAAGTGGAAATGTTCAAAAGTTTACTAAGTTTTTATATATAAATTCAATATAAATATGATTTAAATGAACTAAATTATTTTAATAGATTTAAAATTTAGAAATTTTGACTCAAAAACAATTTAAAAATACAATTAAACATTAGAATTTATTTATATGAAAAGTCAGTTTTCAATTAAAATTCAGTATTGTTTACTATTAAACAGAAAATGAAACTTCTCATAAAAATATCAAAAACTAAACCTAATATTATTTTGATGTTAATATTTAAAAAATAAAGTTTATTTTTTCAAATATAATTAATAAATGTGTCAAAATTTAGTTTTAAAATAAGTTCACCATTAAAAGGTGGCAAACAGCCTTTTATAAAAATAAAGATTTTTATGCTTAAAATTGGATTTTCTATTAGTTTATACATATAAATTTATTGCATGAATTTAAAAACATTTTATTTATTATATAACATAAATATTTCATTATTATTGTTCACTTATAGTGATTAATTTAATTTATTAAGATAAAATGCCTTTGTGCACATAAAAACAATTCCTTAGTAATCAATTGGTTTTTATTTTCATTTCTAATTTATTGGTATAAAAAATCATTTTATAAATATGATTAAATTATATTATCATAATTTATTTAATATTATTAATTTTGGTAATTCCAATGCCTATGTGATAACTATCATGTTAAATAATAATATTAATAGTATATTATTGTCTGGTAAAACTCAGTCTTTCATGTGACACAAGTCATCAAAGAAACTTGATGTTGTGTGAAATGAAAGATAAAATTACGATTGAATTTTATGAAAGTTAAAATAAGTATTATGTGTAATTCAAGATAACAAAGAATTTAAATTAATTTTATAGAATATATTCCTTAAAATATCAGGATGTTAAAACCATTATATAAGCATTCAAAATATTGGATGGCCCTATGAAATGTCTCCAATCCCTTAGGACCCTTTATTTGATGAGTGATTTCAGTTTGAATGATTACTAGAGTTTTTTGGTATTGTTTGAACTTTTGGAATCTGAATTTTTGGAGATTTATTTTGGATGATCTTGATGGGTGGTCATGTGGGTAGCTTCTTTTTTAAATTATTTTGAGTTTCCACCTACACACCTAATTCAAGCTTAGGTTTGGAAGGGTTCATTATATTAGTTTTTGCATATTTTCAACTGATGGATTTATTGGGGTAGAAAGTTGGTTGGTGTGGAGGATTATCAAACACTCATATCACTATATCCTAGTGTGTGTTTTAAAATTTAAAGTCTTTTTAAATTTTTAGTTTCATATAAATAACGATATTTTTTTCATCATTTGGGAGATATTTGAGACATTTTTGAAATGGGGATATGGGGAAAAACTTTTAGAGGAAGTTCTAGGATTTCTCAATGTGTTTCCACTATAGGATTCAAGGTACCATGTGGTATCATTAGTTTTTTTAGCATGGATGTTTTTTTCTAGGAGGATCCATGGTGTAGAAGGAATTAATGTGTCATATAGGCACTTAGGTGGGGGGATATAATTTTTTGTGACCCAACATCATAGTCCATGGGCCATGATATTGGATTAGGATATTATTTTAGGGTATCAAATTCATATACCTATTCTTAACCATATATAAAATGTCCATTGGAAAATACTATAGTAGGCCCTCCACAGGGAGCTCCATGACACGGAGCACCAGATAACTTTGTGGAAGCTTTCTTCCAAGCAAACAGTTTTTTTAATAGTAAAAAGTCCATTTTTTCCTTGACATGTTTTTAGATATTTTGGATCTCTATTTCTTCCTCCTCTCACATGTTTTACATTAAGATATATCATGATGTATTCTCCTCCATTTCCCTTCAATTCCATGTCATCTCTTCATTGGTTACAAATGATTTCTTTAGGTCAATCCTTCTACTCCTCCTTCTCCCTTTTATTCTTCCTTTTCTCTTCAATTTCCATAGTTTTTTATTTTCCATGGAACACTAAATCAATATTTGACCACATTTTTTGGTTTATTTTGGTTCTAACCTTGGGTTTTTTTCTCTTATGACATATAGGGTGGCTTCCTTTCTTGTTCATGTGGTCATCATCTAAGGTGGAATCTTACAGCCCGACTTACACTTATTTGTGGTTAGTGACTCAATGTATTTCCTTTATTTTTTAATTCATATGGTTCTTAGGATTAGAAATTCATTTTTTGTGAAATTATAATTATTTATGGTTCCTTGTGTGGAAATATAAAATGTTTTATTAGAAATCAGATCTTGAAATTAAGTGGATTTTTCTATGGTTTTCAAGTGCTATTTTTAAATTGAAATATTTTAATGTGAAACACCACTTGTGTAACACCCCAAGATTTCATAGTGTGTTATTTCTTCAAAATAATTAAATAACTTGCACTACACGCAACACCGAGTTCAATCACACCATGACTTACAAAAAAAAATGGCCATTAAAAGAGGTCATGAATAGCATTAACTACATTTTAAACTTTATATAATCCTTATAATTTTAGAATCCATATTATGAGTTTCTTAGTCATAATGCAAGAAGAGATTCATTTTCAGTATTTCACTTTTATCAACTTTTAATAGTGAAACCTTTTTAAATACAATATTTTAAACTTTTTGACTAAATGGGGACATCAAAAAAATTAAAATGAAACATCCCAAGCTTACACGGTACGCTTTCCTTTGAATAAAACAGTAGCGTGTGTGGTACGCAACTTCGAGTTTTAACACACACCACAACCGATCAAACTAGCCGTTATGGATAGTAATATCTAAATTTTGAAATCATATATATTTTATATTTCAAAATGGACTTCATTTTTGGATTCGGAATATCGAAATTAGCCTAGGGTGAAATTTTGGTACTTTTCGGATAACTTTTATATTTTGATGAATAGTGAAAATTACTAAATTTTAATTAAAAACAACTTTTTTAATCAAAATAATTAATAGTGATAAATTATGAATTTGAGTGGTTTTAAAGTATATTTAGAATATATTTTTACCATTTAATATAATGTTGGTCATTGGACATAATTTTACAATTAAACCAAACATAAACAAGTGTCAATCTTTTGATAGTTATTATCTCTTAAAAACACGCTTTTTGTTTTGACAGCGGGAATTAATTTTAAATTAATTTCTGCCACTTCTGTGTTTTGAATTTAGAAAAATGGATTCCATATTTGGAATCAGGATGTTCAAATTGTGTAAATAGGTAACTTTTATTTTTAGACATTTTGAATAATTACTGCGGTAAATATTTTATTTACCATGGTTAAGGGTAAATCCGGTAAATAAGGGTTAAAAAATAATATTATAATAATACTAAATTACCCTAAAACGTGTCTTAACCCTATTGGTTGATACATAGTCGACCATGGGCATCTTTGGGTCTATTTGGGGACCCCATGGATCCACTTGTAAGTGATAATGACACTTTATTTTAATTAAGTGAAAATGAATACAAAAATGACACAAGCATATATCTTTTAGAAGAACAATTTTTACATAGGGTTATACATGTTGGATTTTCGATTATAAATATTCATTAGAAAGATAAAAAGATTTACTACATAATGATATTTTATTTATAATTTTTAGACAATAAATAAGTTATTTTATTTATGACACAATGATGATGCAGTAATTACTATAATAGTGAAAAATTAAAATAATTGATATTATAAATACCCAAATAAATATAATATGAAACTTTTAATGAATTAAACTAATTTTCTAGGATAATATGATACATTAGGATTGATTTAATGGACTTTGTTCGAAGTAATCAATCTGTTATGAGTTTCACAAAAATCAACTATTGAATAGTGTCAAAATTGACATAAAAGAGTTCTTAAAACAAATATTATATTATTAATTGATATTAAATTCCTAAAAATCTAAGGTTCGGCCAAGAGACTTATATTATGATAGGTTAATCATTAATGGACCACTTGGGGGTCGCTTGGATGTATATAGTAAGTTTATTAACCATATTATATAAAAATACAAAGAGACATTGTAAAAGTGAAACTAATTAACTTAGAGTTAATACTTAAAGATAAGGTTAATATAAGTACCCAAACCTGTCTAAATTCTATTGGATGAGTTGTTTTCAACCTATCCCCACCTCATCCTTTGAATAGTCAACTTTGGAGCCTTTAGAAACCGAATATGAATTTATTATAAATTAATATTTCTAGCTTTTCCAAAGGTGCCCCTCACCCCTCTTATAAAAGGGCACTCCTCCTTCTCATTTCTTCACACCTTCAAAGCCTTTTGGTTCGGCCAAACTCTGCCCAAATACTCTCCCAACATCCCTCAATACAACCTAGAGGCCTTAGTTTGATCAGAAAGCCAACCTAAGGAGCCCTTTTGATCAAATCAAAAGGAAGAACCCGAAGAAGAGGTAATGATTTCACCACCCTTTTCTAAGTTCATTTCTTCTTCCACTTCTTCTTCCTTTGTTCTTACCATTCTGAAATAATAACTCCAGTATCTCACATATACTGTGATGTTATTATAAATATGGTACAATCATATTCAGTATTCTATCCACCCTTTGAATAACATGTCACCATACGTGCGTACGTACGGCTTACCGTCTCCACGTCGTGGTGTAATTGTTATTCAATATAATATTATTTGGATGGGTATAATAATGATGTGTAACTCATGTAAATAATAAATATAACATGTTAATGATTCTGTATATATGATATACCATCCATTTATATATTATTTTAATATCAAAAGAATGATATTGTCGCTCGTGCGTACGTACGGACTACCGTCTCCACGAACGCGATGAGATTCATTCTCCATCGTATCCATTCAAGTATAATTATCATTTGATGATTTAAAAATGATGTTTAAGGACTTGACACCATTCTGGATTTGAATAATATACAACTTATCCTTTACAAACATGTCTTACGTAACAAAACATACAAAAGCAAACAAGTAAGTTCACACCCGAAACAGCGATAATACTAAGATATTATTATCAAATCAATATTAAAAGATCATATATGATATCATATTAATGTATATGATTCTTGTATAATTTAATAACAATTATTTCACCATTATACAGGAGGTTAACCTACCCCAACCAAGGAAAAGTACAAGGTAAGGGTTATTTCACAATCTCTTCATTATCTGAGGTTGTATTATACGTAATAATCTACTGGGATCTCTTTATCATCCACATCCATGTTTCTTCGAAATGTATTTCAAAACATATTTATTATTTACAAGAATATGGGTTAAATTCATTTATACCCTTGTTTGACTTTTTTTAAGAGGTTTATAAAGTAATCTTTCCGTCGTTTTCGAAACAAGGTCCTTTTTAACCTTTTCGACAGAATTAAGATAAGAATGTTTTTTTTACTTATACGGCGGGTGCGGTTATTTTCCGCCGTTATAAAATCGTCGAAGCTTTCCTTACAAGCTTATAAGAATATTTTCAAAGAAAATGTTTTATTTTATATGGATCTTAAATGATTTCAAAATAAAAGGAGATACTTCTTTTAAAAGAATTTTGATTTCATCTATGTCAACATCCTTTGATGGATTTTAAGATTATTTGAAGTTGATTTATTATAATACAAAACTTCTATATTGTATTGAAGGTTTTGTGATATGTTTGAATGTGGATGTGCTATTTTATACCATTCATAGTTTATGGTGAAACTATTGACATTTCGTATGCTAGTTTTAACCCGAATGTTTATGTTATATTTCAAACTTTTCTTCAGATGAATGTGCTAAACAAGTATGTTCCGGGTTGGGGACCGGTAAAAGTAAGCCCTCCAGGTTGGGGACTGGTTAAAGTAAGCCCTCCAGGTTAGGGACTGGTTAAAGTAAGCCCTCCAGGTTAGGGACTGGTAAAAGTATGCCCTCCGGGTTGGTGTCCGGTTATTAGAGGCACTCCGGGTTGGTGTCCGGTTATTAGAGGCACTCCGGGTTGGTGTCCGGTTATTAGAGGCACTCCGGGTTGGTGTCCGGTTATTAGAGGCACTCCGGGTTGGTGTCCGGTTATTAGAGGCACTCTGGGTTGGGTTCCGGTTAGAAGTAACCCCTAGGTCTTGGGATGAGGCCTAGACAATGAAATTAACGTTTGACATTATGCATTCCAACATTATGAAAGTGGTTATTGATATTGCATGTGATTATTCGATTAGTAGAATATCCATGTGAATAAGTAAATGGCATTATTTCATTTCATTTATGCCATACTATGTTTAAAGTTCAAGTTTTAAAGGCTTTTGTTTTAGTTATACATTGCCTTAAATGTTTATTCTTATTTATGAAAGTTTCCGCTATATTGTTATCCTTACTGGGCATTTGAGCTCACCCCTTTTCTATGTTTTATTTTTCCCAGGAAGTGAAGACGTAAGTTATGAATGACCTGCAGGGATATTATGAGGGGATTATAGTGTGGACTGTGAAAACATTATGTTGTTGTAGTAGTTTTTCATTTTATGATGTAATGTAAAACTTATGAATATATCTAGTGTTTCCAAGGCTACTAAACCAATCGGTCTTTCGGGATTTGATCTTTCTTGTGATCATGCCAATGTTACGTAATTAATGCACCGACTCTGGGCAGCTGGGGTCGGGGCGTTACAGTTGGTATCAGAGGAAGTTTAGTACAAACCTTGGAAGCTAGATTTAGATAAACTCTGATTAGAGCACGTAGACCTAAGATGAACTTTGAGGATTAGTATAGAAGAACTTCCTAGAATTTTGGTATTGTAGAGATTTTGTGAGTTTTCCGAGCAATAAATCCCTGTCTGGATACGAGCAGGTAGAGGCGGCTCTGGCACAGATGTACCTAGGGGTAAAACCCGAAAACACCGCTTTGAGCTAGACTCGAACGGGAACTGGTGCACGACAACGGGCCTTGCTGCACTCTTGGTTACGACACTCCCGGGGGATATGCTTAGGATAACTCTCATTTTCTTTACAAATCATTTTGAAGGGATTATGAGTATATACTTCCTCAAAGAAAAAATTCTTATGATTATGGATTATATCCATAAATAGTTCAATTTATGTCAAGTGTTTTATAAGTATGGGATTATGTATTTTGATTCATAAACTGATCTAGTTTATGCCATTGTTTAGAAATGGCGCCCAGTAGAAGGAATGAGAACTCCAGAAATACACATGATTCAAAGAGAAGGAAGGATCATATCTTTCATGGTCTTAAGCTAGAATTTATAAGAGAAATAGTCACCCATGTATTATCATCATATGAAGAAATAATATCATGTGTTGATAAGATAAGTAAAGAGTTTACTGAGTCCTATGCCTTTGAAGGGAAGCAAGAGAAGAAAAGGCTGGAAGAGAGAAAGATGGATAAAGGGAAGAGGGAAAAGAATAATTTTCCCATATGTGGTAACTGTGGAAAGAAACACCCTGGAACTTGCCTGAAAGTAATGAGAGTTTGTTATAAGTGTGGAGGAAAAGGGCACAAAGTACGTGACTGCAAGGGTGAGAAAATGGTCTCAAATGTACAATGCTTCATTTGCAAGGAGTTTGGACACTATGCGAACCTATGTCCCAGTCATCAGACTATGCCGCAAATGATGCTATTGGATAATAATCAAGTTATGATACTACCACAGATGAGGAGGAATGATTAGAGTTCTTATGTTGATTATGTCAATTGAGTGTTGTATCAACAATGTACTTGTTATAATAATTATGGAGTATATAAGGATTGTACTGCAGTACTATTTCATTAAGGACTTGAGATTATGTGGAACAAAGAAAAGTGACTCAATAGCAGGATAAAATTTTGGAAAATATATGGTTGAGAGAATGATAAACCATAATATAGTTCTGATACCGAAGTAGTGATTTTGGAATAATACATGATTGTTTTGGATAAATTATATTGGATATTATTGACTACCTTCGAACTAATTAATGATTTGTATATTCCATCATTTTTGGGGTTTAAAACATTTTTGGATTAATGAAGTATATCCAGCTTTCTATATGGAATAAGGGAGCATGAATGTAATCAATAAGGAATATGGTAATTCAGGATGTTTCAGTGTATTAAAAGAATACATGATGAAGGTATTCATATGATATTACGGGGTAAAAAGGTTCTACATTATGTTTACCTTACTTATAAATGTTGGACTGTGAGTCTGGATAGAAGTATTTTGGATAGTTCTAGTTTGGATTATTTTGGATTACCATAAAAGGAAAACCCGGAGGTTGGGCAGTAACCCGTCGCGTCCGGCAAGGCTGCGAGACTTGAACCCGCAACTGAAGGGCGACAAGGGTGTATCACCTACCACTGGCCCACGAGATGTCCTGGATTAAATAATTTAGTTTTTATTAAAAGATCTGGTATATGAATTATAAATTCATTTATTTTGGAACCCTGTATAAATTTTTTTTTTTTTCGTTCTATTATCTCTTAGAGTGAAAGATGAGTTTGTGGTAGAAATTTATTATTAGATAAAACTCTAATTATAAAGTAAGTATATCTCCTTATGATCTTAGACAAACTCATAAATAAATTCCTCAACATTAATAAAAGGAACTTAGAACAAAAATGTTGTCCTAGATGGTACCTTAAATCATCACTAATTTATGGCTTTAGGATTGTTGGCCTTTTCATAGCCATGTTCTCTACCACTCTCCGTCAGATAATTGATGGTTAGATTTCTCCTCCATATCCATATTTTTCTACATGGAACCCTAGTATGTGTTATTTTCGGTAATCTTCATACTTTCCACTCTTTATTTTAAATAGAGGCCTCATTAATTCATTTTTCGATGTGGGATTTCAACTAAGATATTTTGAAACGTCAAAAATGTGTTATCCCAATACCCTATGTTTTGTTGAACCGATGGTATTTCAAATCATCATAGATTGATGAGTTTAAGGACCTCAATTTTACACTTGTTTGTGATTGATGACCTCAATCACTACCTATAAATATTTACGTTTTTCCTCCAATTATATGTCTCTAATTGCCACCAATGTTCTCCTAATCGAGATCATAATTTGGTGGTGACCCTTTCATTTCTCTTTTCCTCATATTAAGACTAAATTTTAGTAACCCAATTTCCGATGTGGGTTTTCCCACAAATATATTTTCTATTTTCAACCTTTTATTTTTGAAGAACAATTTCAAATTGCGAGGACGCAATTTATTGAAGGAGGGGAGAATGTAACACCCCAAGATTTCATAGTGTGTTATTTCTTCAAAATAATTAAATAACTTGCACTACACGCAACACCGAGTTCAATCACACCATGACTTACAAAAAAAAATGGCCATTAAAAGAGGTCATGAATAGCATTAACTACATTTTAAACTTTATATAATCCTTATAATTTTAGAATCCATATTATGAGTTTCTTAGTCATAATGCAAGAAGAGATTCATTTTCAGTATTTCACTTTTATCAACTTTTAATAGTGAAACCTTTTTAAATACAATATTTTAAACTTTTTGACTAAATGGGGACATCAAAAAAATTAAAATGAAACAACCCAAGCTTACACGGTACGCTTTCCTTTGAATAAAACAGTAGCGTGTGTGGTACGCAACTTCGAGTTTTAACACACACCACAACCGATCAAACTAGCCGTTATGGATAGTAATATCTAAATTTTGAAATCATATATATTTTATATTTCAAAATGGACTTCATTTTTGGATTCGGAATATCGAAATTAGCCTAGGGTGAAATTTTGGTACTTTTCGGATAACTTTTATATTTTGATGAATAGTGAAAATTACTAAATTTTAATTAAAAACAACTTTTTTAATCAAAATAATTAATAGTGATAAATTATGAATTTGAGTGGTTTTAAAGTATATTTAGAATATATTTTTACCATTTAATATAATGTTGGTCATTGGACATAATTTTACAATTAAACCAAACATAAACAAGTGTCAATCTTTTGATAGTTATTATCTCTTAAAAACACGCTTTTTGTTTTGACAGCGGGAATTAATTTTAAATTAATTTCTGCCACTTCTGTGTTTTGAATTTAGAAAAATGGATTCCATATTTGGAATCAGGATGTTCAAATTGTGTAAATAGGTAACTTTTATTTTTAGACATTTTGAATAATTACTGCGGTAAATATTTTATTTACCATGGTTAAGGGTAAATCCGGTAAATAAGGGTTAAAAAATAATATTATAATAATACTAAATTACCCTAAAACGTGTCTTAACCCTATTGGTTGATACATAGTCTACCATGGGCATCTTTGGGTCTATTTGGGGACCCCATGGATCCACTTGTAAGTGATAATGACACTTTATTTTAATTAAGTGAAAATGAATACAAAAATGACACAAGCATATATCTTTTAGAAGAACAATTTTTACATAGGGTTATACATGTTGGATTTTCGATTATAAATATTCATTAGAAAGATAAAAAGATTTCCTACATAATGATATTTTATTTATAATTTTTAGACAATAAATAAGTTATTTTATTTATGACACAATGATGATGCAGTAATTACTATAATAGTGAAAAATTAAAATAATTGATATTATAAATACCCAAATAAATATAATATGAAACTTTTAATGAATTACACTAATTTTCTAGGATAATATGATACATTAGGATTGATTTAATGGACTTTGTTCGAAGTAATCAATCTGTTATGAGTTTCACAAAAATCAACTATTGAATAGTGTCAAAATTGACATAAAAGAGTTCTTAAAACAAATATTATATTATTAATTGATATTAAATTCCTAAAAATCTAAGGTTCGGCCAAGAGACTTATATTATGATAGGTTAATCATTAATGGACCACTTGGGGGTCGCTTGGATGTATATAGTAAGTTTATTAACCATATTATATAAAAATACAAAGAGACATTGTAAAAGTGAAACTAATTAACTTAGAGTTAATACTTAAAGATAAGGTTAATATAAGTACCCAAACCTGTCTAAATTCTATTGGATGAGTTGTTTTCAACCTATCCCCACCTCATCCTTTGAATAGTCAACTTTGGAGCCTTTAGAAACCGAATATGAATTTATTATAAATTAATATTTCTAGCTTTTCCAAAGGTGCCCCTCACCCCTCTTATAAAAGGGCACTCCTCCTTCTCATTTCTTCACACCTTCAAAGCCTTTTGGTTCGGCCAAACTCTGCCCAAATACTCTCCCAACATCCCTCAATACAACCTAGAGGCCTTAGTTTGATCAGAAAGCCAACCTAAGGAGCCCTTTTGATCAAATCAAAAGGAAGAACCCGAAGAAGAGGTAATGATTTCACCACCCTTTTCTAAGTTCATTTCTTCTTCCACTTCTTCTTCCTTTGTTCTTACCATTCTGAAATAATAACTCCAGTATCTCACATATACTGTGATGTTATTATAAATATGGTACAATCATATTCAGTATTCTATCCACCCTTTGAATAACATGTCACCATACGTGCGTACGTACGGCTTACCGTCTCCACGTCGTGGTGTAATTGTTATTCAATATAATATTATTTGGATGGGTATAATAATGATGTGTAACTCATGTAAATAATAAATATAACATGTTAATGATTCTGTATATATGATATACCATCCATTTATATATTATTTTAATATCAAAAGAATGATATTGTCGCTCGTGCGTACGTACGGACTACCGTCTCCACGAACGCGATGAGATTCATTCTCCATCGTATCCATTCAAGTATAATTATCATTTGATGATTTAAAAATGATGTTTAAGGACTTGACACCATTCTGGATTTGAATAATATACAACTTATCCTTTACAAACATGTCTTACGTAACAAAACATACAAAAGCAAACAAGTAAGTTCACACCCGAAACAGCGATAATACTAAGATATTATTATCAAATCAATATTAAAAGATCATATATGATATCATATTAATGTATATGATTCTTGTATAATTTAATAACAATTATTTCACCATTATACAGGAGGTTAACCTACCCCAACCAAGGAAAAGTACAAGGTAAGGGTTATTTCACAATCTCTTCATTATCCGAGGTTGTATTATACGTAATAATCTACTGGGATCTCTTTATCATCCACATCCATGTTTCTTCGAAATGTATTTCAAAACATATTTATTATTTACAAGAATATGGGTTAAATTCATTTATACCCTTGTTTGACTTTTTTTAAGAGGTTTATAAAGTAATCTTTCCGTCGTTTTCGAAACAAGGTCCTTTTTAACCTTTTCGACAGAATTAAGATAAGAATGTTTTTTTTACTTATACGGCGGGTGCGGTTATTTTCCGCCGTTATAAAATCGTCGAAGCTTTCCTTACAAGCTTATAAGAATATTTTCAAAGAAAATGTTTTATTTTATATGGATCTTAAATGATTTCAAAATAAAAGGAGATACTTCTTTTAAAAGAATTTTGATTTCATCTATGTCAACATCCTTTGATGGATTTTAAGATTATTTGAAGTTGATTTATTATAATACAAAACTTCTATATTGTATTGAAGGTTTTGTGATATGTTTGAATGTGGATGTGCTATTTTATACCATTCATAGTTTATGGTGAAACTATTGGCATTTCGTATGCTAGTTTTAACCCGAATGTTTATGTTATATTTCAAACTTTTCTTCAGATGAATGTGCTAAACAAGTATGTTCCGGGTTGGGGACCGGTAAAAGTAAGCCCTCCAGGTTGGGGACTGGTTAAAGTAAGCCCTCCAGGTTAGGGACTGGTTAAAGTAAGCCCTCCAGGTTAGGGACTGGTAAAAGTATGCCCTCCGGGTTGGTGTCCGGTTATTAGAGGCACTCCGGGTTGGTGTCCGGTTATTAGAGGCACTCCGGGTTGGTGTCCGGTTATTAGAGGCACTCCGGGTTGGTGTCCAGTTATTAGAGGCACTCCGGGTTGGTGTCCGGTTATTAGAGGCACTCCGGGTTGGGTTCCGGTTAGAAGTAACCCCTAGGTCTTGGGATGAGGCCTAGACAATGAAATTAACGTTTGACATTATGCATTCCAACATTATGAAAGTGGTTATTGATATTGCATGTGATTATTCGATTAGTAGAATATCCATGTGAATAAGTAAATGGCATTATTTCATTTCATTTATGCCATACTATGTTTAAAGTTCAAGTTTTAAAGGCTTTTGTTTTAGTTATACATTGCCTTAAATGTTTATTCTTATTTATGAAAGTTTCCGCTATATTGTTATCCTTACTGGGCATTTGAGCTCACCCCTTTTCTATGTTTTATTTTTCCCAGGAAGTGAAGACGTAAGTTATGAATGACCTGCAGGGATATTATGAGGGGATTATAGTGTGGACTGTGAAAACATTATGTTGTTGTAGTAGTTTTTCATTTTATGATGTAATGTAAAACTTATGAATATATCTAGTGTTTCCAAGGCTACTAAACCAATCGGTCTTTCGGGATTTGATCTTTCTTGTGATCATGCCAATGTTACGTAATTAATGCACCGACTCTGGGCAGCTGGGGTCGGGGCGTTACAACTTGGAAAATGTTTATATGAATATTTTTAATGATTTAAATGAAAATAATGGACTTTTCCCATATTTTTTATTTTAAATAGGGTTAATTTGGTATTCCAAAAATGGTTCTCTTTTTATAAAAATTAGTGTGCTTCTAAATATTTTGAATTATTTAAACTATTAAATTTCAAATGAAAGGAAAATAACTCATCATACCATGTTATCTTTTTTCTAAAGGCCAAATTTTCACTTTAAAATGGTTTAATATCTTGTGAGGTACTCTTTAATTTAACCTTATAATGGTTTTACTATTTTTAGGTTGTTTTTCAGTCGAAAATGAATGTATTAGGTGAAAATGGGGTTATTCAATGTGAGGGTGTTATAGGTGAGGTGTGGGATATTATTGTACTCATTTATGTATTTATTCAATTTATTTCTTTCCTACTTTATTGATTATTGTTCATGGTAATGATAAGTAATTAAGTAGAGTCCTCGGTGAGTGGAAACTATAGCGGTTCATGTGTCTATCTAGATTGGAAATGGATTTTTGAGTGAAAACAAATGGTTCCCCGTGGTATAATTTCACTCCTTTTATGGTGTTAGGGCCTTGGTAGTTCTATGGTAATAATGGGATAGATAGTTTCTTTGAGGTCAAAATAAGGTTATTTTCTTAATTTAAGATTATATTACCTAAGTTCTTATATTAGTAACCCATAAATCTTGTACACTTTTATTTGGTTTCATATAGGGGATTATCTATTCTTTATTGTATCCAATGATTCTTAGTACTAGTAATGCTTATATGTTATTGTTTGTGTTCATATTTCTTCTTAACCTTATGGTTCTTCTTGATTATAATCATTTTACCTATGTTTGGGTATATTTTTGAAATTGAGTAAAATAATTGGGATAAAAAGTATATTTGGTTTCATTTTCAAGAATGGTTTTTAAATGGATTTGAAAATAGATATTTATAGGACTTACACTTTAAGAAGAAATGGATTTTAATTTTTCATTAAAAAATTATAAATTATATTTTTCTTGATCATAAAAGTTGGGATTTATTTTTGGTTATGTGTTATAAAGTGTAAAACCTTATTTTCATTATTGTATTTCAATCTAGAATTCATGGAATGCTTATATAAAGTAATTGCATAGACTCTACAAGTGGAGACCTATTGGGTTTTATAGCCCATGCCTATATATCTATTCTGGGCTCTAGGTTTCTGCTGGGTGAGTGATTTTTTCTTTGGGATAATGATGAGTGAGTATGAATGTGGTGAGAAACTATATATTGAATGGTATTGGATTTGGGCTGGGCTCCTTTGTTTTATTTTGTGTATGATGGTGGAATAGCTAAGAAGGTTATCTTTGTATCTTCTTTTATATTATTTTATTGCTTCCCTTTATTACCAACTATATTTTTTTAGATTATTTTGTATATTTATGAAAATGGTTTTAGTCATTATTGTTTGTTATATTTTGTTTGAATTTCTGTTTATTTTTTAATATTCTTACTTGATGTTTTGTGGACGTCCAAAGTATGGATGATCCATCTTGATTTTTAGTAAATGAGATGGTGTTGGTATAAATATAATTTAAGGGTGAAATAATTCCCAAGGTATTTCCTTTGATGCCCAAGAACTAATTTCCAACCCATGGGGAATTGGGATTCCCTTCGATCTAATGGAGGGCTGGGTAGAGTACCCAGTCAATGGTATCCCATGCCAGTTCACTACACCCTACCATTCCCACAACACCATTCCATGTCCAAGTTCCAACCTTGTGTTCTTATTCCTAGTTCCCAATTTATTTCTCACATTACTCACACCTCTTATAGGATTCCCATTTAGTTTTAATATGTTATCAAGAAGAATCATGCACCCATGCCTTTATTTTCCAAAAAACATTTCCCCATGCCATTTATTTTGGGATATTGGACACGGATTTATTCCAAGAGCATGCTAAGAGTCCTATCAAGTTATAGATAACCCACATACATTACCATATGCTCAAAAATATACATTGAGTAATTTTTTAAAATAGAATATAAGGAGAATTATTGAAATATATACTTTAAACATTCATGATAGACCACTAATCCAATTATATCCTTTAAGATAGGGAAAAAACCCCTTTAAAAAAAGTGCCTCTAAGAAGGTAGGGAGAAATACTATGGTGAACAAGTTTTCCCTTTGTGGTGTTGTGACCAAGATACCCCTAAGAGGAGGTATGCTCAAGATACCCCTAAGTTATTCACATACAATCCAGTATTATTCCATACCTTTAAGGCTATACTGAGGTGCCTTAATCACTTTGGTCACCTACATAGGTTAAATTAAACCCTTCTTTCCAAATATCCAAAAACATTATTAACACCATTTTCTCTAGTTTAAAACCCAAAAATGATTATTTTAACCAAGAATCTCACATAGCCTCTTAATATACATGATTGGGTTATTCCACTCTCATGTATTTCTTATGATCATGTATTCCTTATAATCATGTATTCCTTTGATAATTAGAATCTCCATAGTTGTTTAGCATAACTAGTAGGATCCTAAAAGTATATTCAATCATGTATTCCTTAAATAGAGAGAGACCCTCCTCTAGGATGAAAAATTGAACATTTCATGGATCATCATGCCTATATTTCCCTCCATGGTTATTATGAACCAACCCCATATCCAGCAAGAATCCATTTGACCTCCTTAGTTAGCATTATTATGTACAATAATTGAGAAATAAACAAAAATGGATATCAATCTATTGTATCCATTTATTTACTCCCCCTAGATCACATTTCCCAAGTGTCCATTTATCCTTCCCCTGTCTAGTTATTAACTGGTAGGAGGTGAATAAAAATGTGCCTCTAACCTGGAATAATCACCATCATACCACTACTTCACTCATTTATTAAGGTAATCTAACAAGGTTTGTTTATTCATAAACTCTGTATCAAACCATTTTTAGGTAATATTCACCTATTATTCTAGTATGCATGACATTAAACTACTCAGATCCAAATCATATGAAACTAGACTTCAGGAAACCATGGTTCAGAATGCATAACTTTTAAAGGTATATTTTTTGTTATTTTTTCAAGACTATAAAAGGTGTAACTATGGTCCTTGTCACATGACCTTAAATTATATAACAAACCTAATTAAATGGAACTAAACTACTTGGTTTTTTATTCCCTTAAAAATGGTACATACGAAGACCTTTTCATGGGACCAATATTAACTCCACAATATCATCCTCAACCCTAAAAGGTGGTAAAATCTGGAGTTCCTAGATATATGTATTTAAACCACAGTCTGAAAATATATTTGGAAAATATATTGAATATCTCATAAATATAGTGATCTCACAAATTCATGGTTTCAATTGACAACTTTAATGAAAAGGGTAAGTGTTATTATTAATAGGAAGTGTTGGAATCCTCATGTTTTAATTCTAAAAAATCATGTTAATCATGTTTAACCTATCAAAAATCATGATTTGGGATTGTTGGTTTCCTTATGTATGTTTAGAGAACATTTTTTTTCGTATGTTTTAATGCTTAAAAACTATGGTCTAAACTCTCACAATATCCTGATTCAGAATCTCACAAATCATGTTTGAATCTTGTAAACTATGTTTAATCTTTTCATATTATGATTTAGTATGATTATAGTAAATCTTAATCCATTCTATGGATATTATTTCTTAATACAATTTACACATATTTGGAAAAGTTTGAGAAACCATAAGTCTGCCACCGGTTTTGGATTTTTGGCATAGTCCGTGACACCGTAACCCTGACACCATGTCCCAGACCCCGTAATCCAGACATCGTGACTCTGAAACTATAACTAGTTCCAAATTTCATAAATCATGTGTAGCTGGTTCCTTGATACCATATCCAAGATATCGTAACAAAACACTATTCCAAGTTTTGACTAAGGAATAAACACCATTACCTGAGACATTGTGATCCTAACACCGCATTTATGCTACTAGTTTCAAATATCAAAGAAACTATGGTACCGTGATTATCTCACCATGACTGTCTCACCATGACTGTCTCACCACTCAAAGGAAAAGGAGAAGACACCATTTCCACTGACACCATTTCAAGACATATTGTGACATTGTTCCTTACTTTCCGTCTTTTTCAATTTAATTTAAAAGTTAATTCTAATGGTCATATTTGAGTCATTTAATGACACTAACATAATTAATGTGTCTTTATAGACATGTCACCTAACAGTACAAGGTACGATGTGTAGAGATCGTTCTCCATATCAGCCATAACCAAGACATAGAAAAGATAAAATATATTGAGATGCACGAGATATATAGTCAACGATAAGTTTAATGCATGCGAGTACAACAGAACAGATACACTAAATAACATACAAAGAACCCTCGATTTTTCTAGTGGCTGAACTGCTGTAGATCCAAAATTAAAACATTATCATAGTAGTAACCCTGAAAATAACAAGATATTCAAATAACATCACATCAAACTAGGAACCAGAACATGAAACCCAAGATACTCTATTTTCATAAGAGGACTCGAAATTCACATCTGCTACATCCTACAAGTCCATAGATGTATAGAACAACACTCAAAGTATTTCTATTCCTTTCTTATTACTTTTTCTCAATTGTGTACTATTTGTATTACCTTTTGATTAGTGTGTGTGTCTATATTAAAACACACTTTGTCTCATGCATTAAATCGGTGGATACAAGATATCCTCACTCAAATATCTTTTTACACTTTTTTTACCCACATATAACTATGGAAGAGGTCATGTGTGACTTGGTTGTTTTTTTTCCTGAAGAACAGTGGAAGAGGTCTTGTGGCCTAAACAGTATTTTTTATTATTTTTAACCCAAATCCAAGGTGTAAATAAAATCTTTTTATATATTGCTTGGTGGTGGTATTTGATCACCAAGTGGAGTGGATTAGGTCTCATCTTGAGATAGAACCACTTGTTTTATCTGTTGTGTCTTTCAATTTAGTTTTTCTCTATGTTAACCAATATTTCATAAACTTAAAATTTTACTTTGATAGTTAGTCTTGGATATAAGTTAAAATTATTTTTCCTTATTAAAGTAGTTTCAAAAGTGGTATCAATATTTTATATTGATATTACTAAGAATTAATAAATATTCTGAGAATCTATTTGAATAGTCAAACTATTATAAATTTATTACCTTGATTAACTATCCTGTTTTATTTTAAGTTGGAGAAATATTTTAAATAAACTTTTATAGGAACTCAACTCACCCCCCCCCCCCTTTGGAGTGTCATACTCCGACCAACATTTGGTATCATAGGATTTATTAAAATCACTATTTTTAAAATTTCAAATCTGTTTTTAAAAATATTTTCCAACTGTGATTTTAGTTGTGTCTTAAAGATCTCAAAATTTTTGTTAGTTATAATCTTTTATTTCTTTATAAACAAAAAATCTACACTTTATTCTTTAGTATGTATAATATATTGGAAGGTTCTTCTACCAACAGACCTCCATTATTTAATTGAACAAAATATACACAATGGAATATTAAAATAAAAATGCACTTACAAAGTATGGGTTTTGAGATCTGGTCTCCAATTATAAATGAAGATAAGATTCCTGAAACTTCTATAATTACTTGGGATGACCCAACTAAGGCTCATTATAATAATAATTACAAATCCATGAATTACTTATACTATTCTTTAGAAGATAAAGAGTTTAACATAATTTCTGCATGTAAAACAGCTCATTAAATTTGGGATAATTTCTCTATTTCACATGAAGGAACATCTAGTGTTAAGGAAATGAGACTAAACACATACAAAATTAAAAATTATAACTTTAAAATGAATCCTGGTGAGCCTATTTTTGATATGTATCTCAGGTTTAATGAGATTGTGAACACAATGATCTCACTGAGAAGAGATGTTACATCTAAGGATAAAATTATGAGAATACTCAGATGATTACCAGATAAATGGAGAGGGACCTCAATCTCAATTATTGAATCTTGTGATATTAGAAAATTATCATTCAAGGATCTAATAGGCAAGTTTATGATTCATGACGAATAATTAAAAGTCAAAAAGGAAGAGGAAGATGAACTGAAGATAAACTCAATGTCCTTCAAAACTACTACTTCCAAAACTAAAGACAAGGAAAAGGAGAAATTTCAAGCCCCTGAAAGCTCCAGTAGTGAACAATATTCACCAGATAGTGGTGAGGAAATAAATCAATTAGCTAGATAATTTAAGAAGTTATATAAAAGAAAGAAATTTTTCAGAAATCAAAACTTAAAAGGAAGATATGATCATAAGGGAAACTGAAAGAAAGATTGGAAAAGAAGTGACAAATCTAATGAAATAGTATCTTATTAATGGAAAAGAAAAGGAAACGTAAAGGTTGACTATCCTAAGTTAAAATATAAGAAGAATTATGAGGAAAAAGATAGAAAGTATAAAAATGGAATGAAGGAAACATGGAGTGCTTCTGAGGATAGTTCAAGTGACTTAGAGTCTTCACATGATGAAAAGGTTGACAAATCCAATATGTGTTTTATGAAAAACACATATGAGGTAACCCTTGAGTCTCTTTTACAAAATTATTATTATTATGGAGATGAAAGTCATTCTGAAAATATGACTAGTGAAGAATTATTTGAATACTGTAATATTCTTAAAGACATTTATAATGATCTAAAAGATAAATACAAATCTTTGATAGAACAACATACCTTGACCACTACTTCCAAAAATGAACTTGCTGTAGAGAAAGAGGAAAATGTTCAATTACTCAAGTAGAACAATGAACTTAAGTTATCTAATGAGCAATTGAAAAATGACCTAGAGAAATTTACCAATGGAAAAAATACCCTTAAATAGATTCTTAGTAAACAAATTTACCCTAAATACACCACTAGTATAGGATACCAACCTGGGAAAAGAAATCTCACCAAAAACAAGTTTGTTACTAAATTTGGAAAAAAAAATTACCTAAAAATGAAAATTCTGTTGTTAGTTCCAGTTCTGGAAAATCTTTTACTACCTCTAGTTTTTTTTAGACCAAATAGAGTCTATTTTTAAAAATATGTTATATAATTCTTATAAGAAACCTATAAAGCATATGTGGGCTCCTAAAGCACTTATTATTAATGTTACTGGACCCAAACAAGTATGGGTACCAAAACTTATTTTTTTGATTATTTTGTAGGAAATATATTTGAAGTGATCCTATAAAAGCTTATGGTACTTGGATAGTGGATGTTCAAGACACCTGAGAGGAGATTACTCATGCTTCAAGAATTTAATAAAGATTGATGGTGGGCATGTCACCTTTGAGGATAATTCTAAATTAAAAATAATTGGATTATGCTAGATTGGTAACTCTAACTCAGTTTTAATTTCTAAAGTACTTTTTTTATGGATTGAAATATAATCTACTTAGTATTTCACAACTATGTGATGATGTATTTCATGTTAAATTTGAAAATTATTCTTGTAATTTTTTCAAAACTAAAAATGAACTAATATTTTCTTCTTTTATAAATGAAAATGTTTGTTGTTAACTTAGATTCTTTAGTTTCTCAAAATGTTTCATGCTTAAGTGTTTTTCACAAAAAAGTCTTGGATTTTTCATAGAATACTAGGACACTATAACATACTCTCCCTTATAAATCTTACTAAAAAAATTTATTCCAAGACCTACCCAAACTTGAGTTTCCAAATGATAAAGTCCGTAATCCTTGTCAAAAGGGTAAACAACACAAAATCACTTTCAAATCAAAGAAAGAAGTTTCAACTTCTCAACCTCTCGAGTTGGTTCACATGGATTTTTTGGACTATATGGAGTCTCAAGTCTTAATTGGAAGAAATATGTCTATGTTCTTGTAGATGACTATTCTAGGTATAATTAGATATTCTTCTTGGCTCAAAAAATTAAATCCTTCTCTCATTTAACCAAGTATTCTAGGACTGTATAAAATTTTAGTTGAATTAGAATTAAATATCTATAAAGTAAAAATGGTAGTGAGTTTGAAAATCAATAGTTTGAATCCTTTTTCTCACAAAATGGCTATAGTCATAATTTTTTTGCCCCTAGGACACCTCAACAAAATGGTTTTATAGAAAGAAAGAAAAAGAATCTTGCAAGAAATTTCTAGAACAATACTTAGTGAGTATAACTTACCTATTTACTCTTGGGATGAAGCTATCAATACAGCATGCTATATTATTAATAGAGTGTTATCCATACATATTCCTAAAATAACTCTCTATGAGTTTTGGAACAATAGAAAACCCAAGGTCAATTACTTCAAAGCTTTTGGTTGCAAAGTCTATATTCTTAATACTAAGTATAACCTTGATAAGTTTGAAACCAATAGTGATGAAGGAATTTTTCTAGGATATTCATTATCTAGTAAATCATATAGAGTCTTTAACAAAAGAACTAAATGTGTGGAAGAATGTGTGCATGTAAAATTTGATGAAATAGATCCAAATGAACCTAAGACCTCCCTAGAGAATATTGAGGATGATATGTCAAATCTAGACATTAATGATAAATCATCTTACCATCTTGTTAAGGAATATATTAAAACTTATAATTTTATAAATTCTCTAGATTCAATCCATAATGAACCTGAACCTATTAAAGAACCTGAAATTACAAGACCTTCATTTTCAAGAGATATTGGAACTCTTAAGAATAATCCTTTAGATGAAATAGTTTGAGACTTAGATAAAGTAACATATAATAGATATTTTCTAAGATATCAAGTATAACATCATGATTTTATATCACAAATTGAGCCTGAAAACATCAATTATGCTATCAATGATGAATTTTGGGTGATGGATACAGAAGAGGAGATAAATCATTATAAAAGGAATAAAGTTTGCAAACTTTTGGATAGACCCAAAGACACATTGAACATAGGCACTGAATGGGTGTTTAGGAACAAGGTAGATGAAGCTAGTATTATAGTTATAAACAAAGATATATTGGTTGCATAAGGATATATTCAAAAAAAGGAATTGACTATGACGAAACCTTTGCACCTATTACTAGACTTGAATACATTAGAATATTTCCTACCTATGTAGCACATATAAATTTCAAACTATATAAAATGGATGTCAAGAGTTAATTCCTAAATGGTTATATATTTGAGGATTCTTTTGTTGAACAACCCCCTGGTTTTACAAACCCTCACTTTCCAAATCGTGTATTTAAATTAACAAAAGTTTTATATGGTTTAAAACAAGCTCCAATATCTTGGTATGATTGATTAAGTAGTTTTCTTATTTCCAAAGGTTTTAAAAAAAGTTATAGAGGATCCTAATCTCTTTATGAAACAAATTTCTAATGATGTATTAGTTTTTCAAATCTATATAGATGACATTATTTTTGGATCTTCAAAAAAATCCTTATATACTGATTTTTTAATGATGATGCAAAATGAATTCGAAATGATCTTAATGTGTGAGGTAAAATTATTTCTTGGATTTCAAATATTTCAAAATAAGGAATGAATTTTTTTAAATAAAATAAAATATACTAAAGATCCTATAAAATTTTTTGTATTGGATAGCACTAAAAGTAGTGATACTCCAATGAATACTACCTATAAGTTGGATCTTGATGAAAATGGAAAATCCGTTGATCAAACCACTTATAGAGGAGTTATTGGAAGTTTACTCCACTTAAATTCTAGTCGACCTGATTTTATGTTTAGTGTTTTCATGTGTGCACGTTTTCAAGCAACCCCCAAAGAGTCACATATCCTTACTATTAAAAGGATTGTCAAATACCTCAAACATACAACCTATTTAGGACTGTTTTATCCTAGAGGACAATCATTTTACATAGTTAGATATTTAGATGCCGATTTTTGTGGTTGTAAGTTAGATATAAAAATCACCTCTAGAACATGTCACATTTTAGGAAATTCTATAGTATCATGGTGTAGTAAGAAAAAAAATTATGTTGCATTATATACTGTCAAAACTGAATACATAGTTTCAAGTAGTTGTTGTGCAAACATTTTGTGGATTAAACACACATTACTAGACTACAGATATCAATTTAGACATGTACAGATAAATTTTGAAAATACAAGTGCTATTAACATTTCAAATATTCCAATTTCACATTCTAGAACAAAACATATTGATGTAAGGCATCACTTTTTGAGGGATAATTATCAAAAAGGTTATATCAAAATGAAATTAATTGGCACTAAACAACATCTTTCTAATATATTTAGTAAGCCATTAAATTATGAAATGATAAATTACAACACACATGAGTTAGTAATGATAACCCTTAAGTGAACAGTTTAGTATCTTACATTTTATGGTTTCATGATTCATAGTTTTACAAATCATTATCTTGCGATCATTGTCTTGCAGTTACTATCTCTTAGTTATAGTCTTGTTCTTGATATATCAAATGATACAGTCACACTGTTTGGAGTCACACTACAATGATGACACTGTGACAACCTATTCTAGTCTCACCATAATGACTTAGATTACTATTTTTAGAATTTTATGCCTCATATCACTGTATCGATTATATTATTATTTGTAGGCTGTGTTTTTCAGTTTGCAATGTTTGAAATCCCTAAATGAAAAAAACCTTATATCTTTCAATCATCTCTTCACTCGATCACTCTTCTCTAGAAACTGAAACCCTTCTCTCTCAAACTATTAGCCCTATATAACAAACCTACTCTTTATTACATATTTAAACATGATTTATTATATAAAATTTCACTTAAGAAAACTCTAAGTATCGAGAGGTATAGTATATTGGTAAATTAGAAACATTACATGACAAATTAAGACACAAAATACAAAATCTTTATTAAAAACTTCTTTTGCATGACCACAATATTCCTTCATACTTATCATTGCATGAAACAACCTGAGGACATACATAAGAAAAGGGTGAGCTATAAAGCCTAGTAAGGGAGTAAAGAAGGCATAACATGAAGAATACAGTACTTGTTAGAAAATAGGCACATCAATGGAGCACAAGAGAAACATGAAAAAAAATTCATGATATACCAAGATTATCATAACATGGAAATGTGGAAACAAGATACAACATGATATTAGCATGAGCCAAGGCTCATTGCACATGGATTATCATGAGTAAAACCCTATTGAACTTTAATTAGCATGAGTAAACCCTCTTTTCACATGGATTTTAATGAGTAAACCCTCATTGGATATGGTGTATCCTGATAATAAACATTACCCAATACATTGAAGCGCTATCAGGGCACACCCTTTATAAACATTTCATTTCATGCATAAGTCTGCCACATGAATTATATAACTTGGAATCATTAAACATCATCATTTATTTCATGATAAAGTAATGTATAATACATACATGAATATACACTTCAATATGTATATGTTCATAAATTTTAGTAACCTTGATAGGGAAATGGGTATGATATTCACTTCATAATGATTTTGGCTTGAAAATCGTGGTGCAATTCCGGCAGTATAACAGCGTGACATAAAAATTTATAAAAAAGGTTTATGAGAGAGAAAAGTGTATCTCATCATATGTACATGAAATTGACAGTAAGGGTTCATATAGATACATGTCCCAACACATGGAATATGGAAATAGAAGGCATAACATAATAAATAAACTTGAAGATTGAGGAGAAATGGAATAACCCTTACGAAATTTTGTCATGGTAATAGGTGTACATAGGAGGGATTAATGAGAGATAAAGATGTCTATAATCATTAAAATATGAGTAAGGTAGTATTGGGGAGGTTTGAAATCATACCCCAACATTTTTAATTGAAAATAAAAGGGTATAACAACTTAAAGATACATGGGAAAATGAGAAAGGAAGGAATCCCTTACTTGAGTGTGTGACTTCAAGAGCTTGAGGATGGACTTATTGAGAGATTGGGGTTACTTGGGAGGATTATAGAGAGAGGATGTAAAAGTATGGATGTTCTACAAGGATTTTTAGTGAAGAAAAGTGGGATATTGGGTGGGGTTATATAGGAAATGAGAGGAAAATTCTTTAATATTTCACAAACTTAGGTTTTGGAATCTATATAATTAAATATTCAAAACCACGCACCTTCCCAAGGTTTTTTCCCATAGTTTTCTTAAAAATTGAGTGGAATACATTATTTTATAATTCCAATGTCCAAACATATTATATTATTTGTCTTCCTTATGTGGAGGCGAGTCACACTCTCAAGGAAATCATTTTAAAATGTTAAAATATTTTATAAGTTTTGGAGGGTCCACTAAGGCATTGTAAAATTAATCAAACAAATAAAAAATCACATTATTTTAAAGGTAAAAAATTTATTGTATGTATATCACTTTTATATTATTTTATTACAACACTATAGGTTCATTTTGATGTTATAAAACACATTATACATTTACAAGGTATTTAATTTTTACACAAAAATTCGATTGTCTCAAAAAATTATGAAACATTCACCATTGGATAATTTCGAAATCCTGATTCCAAAAATATTATTCATTTTATATAAATAATTTTCTAATTAAGTGAATTTTCATTTTTAAAATAGAAATTGTCATTTATTGATAATTGATGGGTTTTGAAAAAAAAAGTTTTCAAACTTTAATAAAAGTTTCATTTGACTTCATAAAAATTATATGATGATATAAATTTTATAAAAAATATATAATAATAATATTTTATTAAAATATTATTTATTCCAAAAATTAATTAATTCCCCAAAATGAATTCTTTAATTGAAAATACAATTTTAGTTTTATCGTATGAAAATATAATTCTTATCAAACTGAATACTTAATAATTTATAGAGTTAAAACAAAAAGGAATAAATATAATCATCACTTATAATTAAAAGGAGTGTTCTTATAACATTATTATAAAAATATTAATAAAACCTCTCTTCAATATAATAATTTATATATTTCTAAAAAGTTCCATTTTACCCAAAAATCAATTTATCTAATTTGTTATACTTTTAAGAAAAACTAATCTCATTAAGGAATTTATAGAATAATACATTTATTTATAAAAAAGGATTCTACAATAATTAAATAATGACTTATTAATTAACCCCTTATAACACATACATAATACCTAAGGGAAAGGTGTGCGATGGTGACAGACTCTTGGGGCGACTCAGATAAGATCATCTTGGTGGTAATCTCTATTAACTTAAACTTCTCTCGTAGTAAATTTTGTTCAAGATTAATGTGTTGAAGTTTGGCTTGGGCTTGGTCAAGAGAGAATACCAGTGACACTGCCTCCTTTCCTAGCTCTGAAAAATGAGCTTCCTATGGCCTGAGTCTATTGGATGAGTCCATCTCCTCCTTTGTCTTTGTCGATAGGATTATTTTTAAATACCTTAAATTTATATCAGTCATGTGATCATTATTAAATGTATATATTATCAATGTTAATGATACTTAATGTTCATTTAAACCCAATAATAATTTTAAAAAAATAGTTCATGTGTTTTTTATATCCATAATACATTTAACTAAATAAAATAAAAGTAATTTTATTCATGAATGTTTGGGTCGTTACAACATTCCCCCCTTTAGAAATCTCCTTTTACTACACTAAAATAGATGTGGGTAACTCAACCTCATCACTTCCATTGGCTCCCACGTTTCTCCATCAAACTTTTTGTTTCTCTACAACACTTTGATGAGGGTAGTTTTCTTATTTTATAGAACATTTTCTCTACAATCTAATATCTTCACCGGCTTCTCCTCATAGGAGAGGTCATTCTTCAACGGTACTACCTTTGGATTGAGTTCATGTGATGGGTCAGGTATGTACTTCCTCAAGAGTGATACATGGAATACATCATGTACTTGAGATAGGTTATTTGGGAGTTCTAGTCGATAGACCACTCCTCCAATTTGATCAAGGGTCTCAAAAAGTCTGATGTATCTTGGACTAACCTCCCCCTTCTTCCAAAATCTCATAACTCTCTTCCACGATGATATGTGGAGTAATACCATGTCTCTAACATCAAACTATAGGTCTCATTAATTATTATTAGCATACCTATTTTATCTAATATGATATGATTTAATGTGTCGTTGGATGGCCTTATCCTTATCCTCCATTTCTTCAACTATTTCTGGACCTAGGAGTTTTTTCTCCCCAACTGCATCCCACCATGTCGGGGTTCTGTACCTCTTCCCTTAAAGGGCTTCATAAGGATTCATTTGGATACTTGAGTGGAAACTGTTATTTAAGGAGAACTCAACCATAGAAATATATTTATCCCATCCTCCTTTGAAGTTCATTAATCATTCTCTCAACTTGTCCTAAAGTGTTTGGATAGTTTTCTCAAATTGGACATTAGTTCAAGGATGATAATTCATACTGAAGTTCATCTCAGTATTCAGAGCGTGTTGGAGACTCTTACAAAAATAGTGGTGAATCTTGGATCTTGATTGGATACAATAGATAGTGGAACTCCATGCAGACTTATCACTTATCTGATGTATATATGTACCAGTGGATCCAATGAGAAATCCTCTCAAATTTCAATTAAGTGTGCATTGTTTATAAGATGATCCATAACAATCCAGATAGCATTTTTTCCTTTGGATGTCTTTATAAGTCTGGTGACAAAGTCCATGGTGATGTTCTCCCATTTCCATGTTGGTATAGGTAATGGTTGAATCATCCCTTTAGACTTATGCCTCTCAGGATTCACTTACTAACACATCAGGCACTTTGATGTATACTTAGCGATATCCTTGTTCATTTTACCCCACCAATAATGCTCTCGGAGATCTCGATACATCGTTGTGTTTCCTGGGTGAATGGAGAAATTCAAACTATGTGCATCATCCAAAAGTTCATTCTTTAACTCTGGATTTGATAGAACACATGGTTTTGTCCCAAATCTCACAATTCTGTCTCCATTAACATTGAACTCTGAGGATTTACATTTTTTGATAGTTTCCACTTTATTCTGAACTCCCACATCATCATTTTGAGCATCCTTTAAAATTTCTAAAAGAGTTGGTTGAGAAACAATTTGTGAAAGGATTGATGATGTTACCTTATTTATGATTCCCATGTCCATCTTCATCAAATATAATATGATTATATCATTTTCAATTATCATCAATGACAGAATCATTGGGTCCTTTCTACATAGAGCATATGCCACCTTGTCTGATTTACCAAGGTGATAATGGATTGAGAAATCATAGTCGTTGATCAGCTCTAACTATCTTCGTTGGCACATGTTCAACTCTTTCTATGTGAATATATACTTGAGGCCTTTGTGATCCGTATATATTTCCCGCTTCTCCCCAAAGAGGTAATGTTGCCAGATTTTTAATGTGAAGATTACTGCAGTCAACTCCAGATCATGTGTTGGTACTCATGAAATTTCAATTTCCATGAATCATAGGAAATGAATTTTTCATTTTTCATCAATACATATCCTAGTACCTTCTTTGAATCATCACTAAATACCAAAAAAAATTCTCCACTTGTGGGTAGTGTGAACATGGGTGGAGTGACAAGCCTCCTTTTCAACTCACTAAAGCTATCTTTGTATTCATCACTCCTAGAAAACTTGACTCCATTTCGAGTTAACTTGGTAAGAGGGTTTGACAATCATGAGAAATTTCTCACAAATCAGAAATAATATTTAGCTACCCAAGGAAGATAAGGATATCCATCACAGATGTTGTCCTCATCCATCAATCAATTGGTCTTGGAGAGATCTATATATATCCCATTTCTTATGATGATACAACCCAAGAATGAAACCTCATTCAACCAGAACCCACAATTGTTGTACTTTGCATAGATCTTATCCTTTTTCAAGGTATTTAGTACAGTGATTAGATTCTCCTCATGCTACTCCTTGGTTTTGGAGTGTATTAAAATATCATCTATAAATACTAACACAAATTTCTCAAGGTAATCTATAAAGACTCTATTAATCAAGACCATGAAGATTTTTAGAGAATTAGTGAGTCTAAAAGGCATTACTACTAATCCATAGTGAATGTATCTTGTATAAAAAGTAATCTTGGGGATATCCTCCTTTTTCACCCTTACTTAGTAATATCCTGACCATAGATACAACTTGGAGAATTATTTTTCTCCACATAGTTGATCGAACAAGTCATAAATTCATGGCATATTATACTTGTTCTTTATCGTGATTTTTTTGAGCTCCTAATAATCAATGCAAAGGTACATTGACCCATACTTATTCTTGACGAAGAGGACTGGTGCACCCCATGGTCAAGCACTTGGGTGTATAATCCCTTTATCCAAATTCTCTTGTAGTTATTTCTTTAGCTCCTCAAGATCCGTAATAGCAATTATATATAGAGTATTGGATATTGGAAATTCCCCAGGTATAAGATCAATCGATAATTAAATATCTCTTCTAGGAGGAAGACCAGAAAATTCCTCAGGAAACACTTCCAATGAATTACCTCTCAATAGGCATGTCTTCAAG
This sequence comes from Viscum album, assembly GCA_963277665.1. Lineage (NCBI taxonomy): Eukaryota > Viridiplantae > Streptophyta > Magnoliopsida > Santalales > Viscaceae > Viscum > Viscum album. Next base: position 1,456,599,034 of record OY728141.1, read on the forward strand.
GATGGTTTCTACCTTAGACTTCATCATCTAAGAAAGATAAGTGTGCTCATTGGGCAGTAATATCCACACTTGAGAGCATGGTTCTGAAGAATATTCATCCTCCTCCTTACACTTGTATAGAATCAGGAGTCGATTCCCTATATGGATATTGATTTCCCTCTCACAGAAATTTATGTTGGCTCTATATAGGGAAATCCAATCCATGTCAATAATTGAAAAACATTCCCCTAGAGGGAGTATGACAATGTTCTCTAAGAATTTAAATCAACAAATTGTGATAGGGGATGAGTTATATTCATGGGATGTAATAATTTCCCCATTTTCTGTTCTCACCGACATCTCTACTTCCATGATTTGTTGTGGTGTTGGGATTATTCTACTGAACTTTTGAATTATAAAATAATGTGTAGAACTAGAATCAAAAAGTACATTATCTATTCTTGAATGAATAGCTAGTGTACCAGTCACCAATTCGTTGTCGGGGTTCTCTTTATTGGTAGTGATGGAAAAAACTTGCCCTTGTTTCCATGGTGGTTGTTGGTTTCCTCTGAAAACCCTTATCTTAGGGTACTGGTTTTCAAACTTCCCTGGTTCTTTGTAGTTGAAGCAATTAACAAGGCGTTGAGGGTCGAATGGAGTGTTCCTATCCTTTTTCACAGTAGCAGGTTTTTCTTATCGGTAATTAATGGATAGTTTTTTTTATCATCCTCACTTAAATCATTTCCTCATCCCCTTTAGGCAATTTACAGGGTGCTTCTTTCTGCACCTTTGGGAAGTGGAGTGCTTTAATTTCTTTGCACCGTTGGATTTATCCATCGAACCACCAGAATTAAATTCCACATTCTACTTCTTATCCCCATGATACCCCTGATATTCACCAATATCCATTTTGACTTTAATGTTACATCGGACAATTTTCTCATAGCTATAGAAGTCATGGATCGCTAGGGCTTTCCGTAGGCTAAGTTCTAGCCCACCAAAGAAGCGGTCAACCTTGAATTTTGGGTAATGACAAAGCTGGAGGCACATCATTCAATCCTTGTGAAGTTTTCCTTGTACATTCTGATGGATTTGTCATATTTTTTCTTGAGTTCAAGGAATTCCCTTTCCATCTTAAGTTATAGGGTGCACGGTAAATATTTATAGAAAAACATTTTCCGAAAATCCTGCCATCCAAACTTTTTTATCTCTTCCCCAGGCTTCGTATTTTTTATCAATTTTCACTATTGATTAGATTCACCCTCCATATGATAAGAATCCAGAAGAATATTCACTTTTTTAGAACATTTAATGATGGAGAATATCTTTTCAATGGAGTTGATCCATTGTTTATCGATTGAAAAATTGGATGATCCATTAAAATTAGGAGGCCTTTGTATCATGAAGCTCTGGATTAAGGCTTGTTCTTTATTAGGGGGTGTTAGAAGTTTCTATTAACCCATGTTTCTATTTAAAACTTGATTTAACTGAGAGTGTATCGTGACAAATCTTTTTATTCCCACTCCCATTGGATTGTTCATCCCATTATAATAGTCATCACATTGATCTTCACATCGGTTGTTATCCCGGGTCCTCCTATTATCGGCCATTGGCTGGAATAAAAGTAAATTTAGTGGTAACACATAAAGGTGAATCCAATTAAAAAAAAGGATAACTTATAAATTACATTTATTTCCTTAACTTATGAATTTATAGGCTTTAATCTATGTTATACATGATCTACTTCCCAAAATATATTCTTGTGGGAATTTTTTTATTCCCTTAATAATGGTTCATACTAAGCTTATGAATTTACCAAAGAATATCCCTTGGGATTGTCAAACCATGAGTGAAGCAATGCCTATTTTTATGCACCAGTTCCCATTTGAGTCTAGATTAAAGCGGTTTTTTTGATTTTTACCCTTAGATACATTTGTGGCAGATCCACCTCTACTTTTTCATATCCTGATAGGGATTTATTTTCTTGGTAAACCACTTAATCTTTATTAACCAAAATTTAGGGATTTTTTTCTTAAACTTAGTCTTATCCTTAAGTATTTGACTATGTTTTTCTAATCCTAATCCAAAAATAACTAATCCTAACCTTTGAAACCAACTATAACAACCCTGCTCTTTATTAAATATTTAAACATGATTTATTAAATAAACTTGCACTTAAGACAACTCTAAGGATCAAGAGGTCTTATGTCTTGGGAAATTTAGAACATTACATAACAACTTAAGATATAAAATACAATATCTTTATTGAAAACTTATTTTACATTACCATAACATTCCCTCATACTTATCATTGCATGGGATGACCTGAGGAGATACATAAGAAAAGAGTGAGCTATAAAGCCCTATAAGGGAGTAAACAAAAAATAACATAAAGAATACAGTACATGTTAGGAAATAGGCATATCAATGGAGCACAAGATAAACATGAACATAATTTCATTATATAGCATGATTATCATAACATGGAAATGTGGAAACAACATACATCATGATATTAGTATGAGCCAAGGCTCATTACACGTGGATTAAAATGAGTAAATCCTCATTGCACTTGAATTATCAAGAGTAAACCCTCATTCCACATAGATTATCATGATTAAACCCTCATTTCACATGGTGTATCATGATACTAAACATTACCCAATGCATTGGAGCGCTGTCAGGGTGCACCCTTTATAAATATTTCATTTCATGCATAAGTGTGCCACATGGATAATATAACATGGAATCATTCAACATCATCATTTATTTCACGATAAAGAAATATAGAATACATAAATATATGTACCCTTAAATATGTATACATGAATAAAGTTGAATACCCTTGATAGAAAAATGGGTATGGTATTCACTACACAATGATTTTGGCTGGGAAAATCGTGGTGCAATTTTGGCAGCATAACGGCGTGACAAAAAAATTCATAAAAAAGTTTGATGAGATAGAAAGAGGTTTCTCATAATATGTACATGAAATGGAAAGTAATTGGGTATATAGATACCTATCCCAACACATGGAATTTGTAAATAGAAGGCCTAATATAATAAAGAAACTTGAAGAATGAGGAGAAACGGAATAACCCTTATGAAATTTCAGCATGGTAATAGGTGTACATAGAAGGGATTAATGAGATATAAATAGGTATATAATCATTAAAATATAAGTATGGAAGTATGGAGGAGGTGATAAATCATCCCCCAACATTTTTAATTTAAAATAAAAGGGTATAACTATATAAAGGAACTTGGAAAAAAATGAGAAAGGAAGGAATCTCTTACTTGAGTGTGTGACTTCAAGAGCTTGAGGAGAGACTTCTTGAGAGATTGGGGTACCTTGGTAGGATTATAGATAGAGGAGGGAAGATTGGGGATTTTCTAAAAGGATTTTGAGTGAAGAGAAGTGGGATCTTGGGTGAGTTTATATTGGAAATGAGAGGGAAATTCTTTAATATTTCAAAAACGTAGGTTTTGGAATCTATATAATTAAATATTCAAAACCAAAAACCTTCCCATGGTTTTTTCCCATGGTTTTGTCCAAAGTGAAGTGGAAAATATTATTTTATAAGGCCAATGGTAGAACATATTAAATTTTTAGGCTTTCTTATGTGGAGGTGAGTTACACTCTCAAGGAAGTCATTTTAAAATGTTAAAATATATTATAAGTCTTGGAGGGTCCACTAAGGCATTGTAAAATTAATAAAAGAAAAAAACACATTATTTTAAAGGTAAAAAATATATTGTCTGAATATCACTTTTATATTATTTTATTAAAACACTATTGTGTCATTATTATGTCATAAAACACATTATATATTTATAAGGTATTTAATTTTTACAAAAAAATCGATTGTTTCATAAAATTATGAAAAATTCACCATTGGATAATTTGGACATCCTGATTCCAAAAAAATATTCATTTTATCTAAATAATTTTATAAATATGTGAATTTTCATTTTTAGAATAAAAATTTCATTTATTGATAATTGATGGGTTTTGACAAAAATAGTTTCCAAACCTTAATAAAAGTTACGTTTGACTTCATAAAAATTATATGATCATCTATATTTAATAAAAAATATCTAATAATAATATATTATTAAAATTTTATTTATTCAATAAATTCATTAATTCATCAAAATTAATTCTTTAATTAAAAATACAATTTTAGTTTTATCATATGAAAATATTATTCTTATCAAACTGAATAGTTAATAATTTATGGAGTAAAAACAATAAGGAATAAATATAATCATCATTTATAACTAAAATAAGTGTTCTTATAACACAATTATAAAAATATTAATAAAACCTTATTTTAATATAATAATTTATATATTTTTAAAAGTACCATTTTACCCAAAAAAACAATTTATCTAATTCATTACATTTTTAAGAAAAACTAATCTGATAAAAGAATTGATGGAATAAGACTTTTATTTACAAAAAGGGATTCAACAATAATTAACTAATTCCTTATTAATTAACCCCTTATAACACCTTCATAATACCTAAGCATAAGGTGTGCGATGGTAATAGACTCTTGGGGTAGCTCGGATAACATTTCCCTGGTGGTAATCTCTATTAACTTGAATGTCTCTCACAGGTGATTCTGTTTAAGCTTAAGGTGTTAAAGCTCAACTTGGGATTAGTTAAGAGCGATGCCCAGTGAAACTACATCCTTTATGATATCCAACAAAAGAGCTTCATACAGCCTGAGTCTACTAGATGAGGCCATCCCCTACTATGTGTTTGTCGACAGGATTATTTTTAAAAACCTTAAATTCCTATCAGTTATGTGATCACTATTCAATGGCTATATTATCAATGGTAATGATACTTAATAGTCATTTAAACCCAATAATAATTAAAAAGAAGAGTGAATGTGTTTTTTATATCTATAAGACATTTAATTAAATAAAAGAACGGGAATTTTATTCCTAAATGTTCGGGTCGTTACAACATTTCCCCTTCATAATTTTTCTTTTATCAAACTAAAATATATGTGGGTAACTCTACCTCATCACTTCCTCTAGCTCCCACATTGCTTATTCAAACTTGTGTTTTCTCTAAAGCACTTTGATGAGGTGAATTATCTTATTTCATAGAACTTTTTCTCTACAATCTAAGATCCTCAATGACTTATCTTCATAAGAGAGGTCATTCTCCAATGGTAGTACCATTGGATTGAGTACATGTGATGGGTCAGGTATGTACTTCCTCAAGAGTGATACATGAAATACATCATGTAATTGAGATAGGTTCGGTGGTAGTTCTAGTCGATTGGCCACTACTCCAATGTGATCATGGATCTCAAAAGGGCTAATGTACATTGGACTAACCTTTCCCTTATTCCAAAATCTCATAAATATCTTCCACGGTGATATGTAGAGGAATATCGTGTCTCTAACATAAAAATCTAGGTCTCATTGATGATTATCAGCATCGCGCTTTTTTCGACTCTGAGCAGATTTAATGTGATGTTGGATGGTCTTAACCTTCTCTACCATCTCGTTGTCCATTTTTGTACCTAGGAGTTTTCGATCCCCAACCTCATCCCAACATGTTGGTGTTCTGCACCTCTTCCCATAAAGGGATTCATAAGGATTCATTTGGATTCTTGAGTGGAAACTGTTATTTTAAGAGAACTCAATCAGAGGAATATGTTGATCTCATCCTACTTTTAATTCCATTGATCATGCTCTCAACATGTCCTCAAGTGTTTGGATAGTCCGCTCTGATTGGCCATCAATTTGAGGATGATAACTCATACTAAAGTTCAGTCTAATATTCAAAGAGTATTGGAGACTCTTCCAGAACTTAGAGGTGAATCTTGGATCTTGATCAGATACAATAGATAGTGGAACTCCATGAAGACTTACCACTTTTCTGATGTATATCTATGTCAGTTGATCTAATGAGAGATCCTCTCGAATTGTAATGAATTGTGCAGTCTTTGTAAGATAATCCACAACAACCCAGATATCATTGTTTTATTGGGATGTATTTATAAGTCTAGTGACAAATTCCATGGTGATGTTCTCCCATTTTCATGTTGGTATGGGTAATGTTTTCATCATCCCCTTATACTTCTTCCCCTCAAGATTCACTTGTTGACATATCGGGCACTTTGATGTATACTTAGCAATCTCCCTATTAATGTTATCCCACCAATAATTCTCTTGGAGATCTCGATACATCTTTGTGTTTCCTAAGTGAATGGAGAAATTCAAACTATGTGCATCATCAAAAAGATTATTCTTTAACTTTGGATTTGATGGAACAAATAGTGTTGTCCCAAATCTCACAATTCCTTCTTAATTAACATTGAACTCTGAGGATTTTAATTTTATGATAGTTTCCACTTTCTTTTAAATTCCCACATCATCATTTTAATCATCTTTTTACATTTCCAAAATAGACAGTTGAGAAATAATTTGTGAAAGGATTGATGATGTTCCCTTATTTATGATTCTCATTTCCATCTTAATTAAATCTAAGAAGATTAGATCCTTTTCAATTCTCATAAATGATAGAATCATTGGGACATTTATGCTTAGTGCATATGTCACCTTGTTCGCTTTCCCAGGGTGGTAATGGATTGAGTATTCATAGACTTTGATCAGATCTAACCATCTTTGTTGGTGCATGTTCAACTCTTTCTACGTGAATATATACGTGAGGCTTTTGTGATCTATATATATTTCACACTTCTATCCAAAGAGGTAATGTTGTGAAATTTTTAATGCAAAGATTATTGAAGCCAACTCCAGATCATTTGTTAGATAGTTTTACTCATGAACATTCAATTTCCTTAAAGCATAGGCAATGACTTTTTCATTTTTCATCAACACATAGCACAAGCCCTTCTTCAAAGCATCATTGAATACAAAAAAAGTTCTCCACTAGTAGGTAGTGTGAGAATGGGCATAGTGATAAGTCTCTTTTTCAACTCCTTGAATCTATCTTCACAATCATCACTCCAAGAAAACTTGACTCCCTTCCGAGTTATCTTGGTAAGATGGTTTGACAACTGTGAGAAATTTCCCACAAATTGGTGACAATATCCAGCTAACCCATGGAAGATACAGATATCCATCACAGATGTTGTCCTTTCCCATCCATCAATTGCATTTTTCTTATAGGTATCCACAGATATCCTGTTGCTTTTGATGATATGAACCAGGAATGAGACCTCCTTCATCTAGAAATCACAATTGTTGTACTTTTCATAGATCTTATCCTTTATCAAGGTCTCTAGTATAGTGATTAGACACTCCTCATGCTTCTCCTTGGTTTTGGAGTATATTAGAATATTGTATATAAAGGCTACCACAAATTTTTTTAGGTAATCTCTAAAGACTCTATTCATAAAGTCCATGAAGATTGTTGGAGCATTAGTGAGTCTGAAAGGCATTACTATGAATCCATAGTGCCCATATCTTGTACGAAAAGTAGTCTTGGGGATATCCTCCTTCTTCACCCTTAGTAATATCCCAACCACAGATCCACCTTGGCGAATAATTGTGCTCCACATAGCTAATAAAACAAGTAATAAATTCATGGAAAATGATACTTGTTCATTATCATGATTTTTTTGAGCTCATGATAGTCAATGCATAGATGAATTGACCTATCCTTCTTCTTGATGAAGAGGATTGGTGCACCCCATGGTGAAGCACTTGGGCGTATAAACCCCTTATCCAGATTCTTCAGTAGTTGTTTCATTATCTCCTCAATATCTACAATATCTATTCTATATGGAGTCTTAGATATTAGAAATTCTCTAGGTATAAAATCAATCGAGAATTCAACATCTCTTCTAGGAGGAAGACCAGGAAATTACTCGGGAAACACTTCAGAGAATTACCTCACAATAGGCATGCCTTCAAGGATGGTTTCTACATTAGACTCCATCATCTGAGCAAGATATGTGTGCTCATATGGAATTAATATCCATTCTTGAGATGATGGTGCTAAAAAATATTCATCCTCCTCCTTGCACTTGTATAGAATTGGGGGGTCAATTTTCCAAATGGAGAGTTATTTCACTCTCACGGAAAATTATGATGAATCTATATAGGGAAAGCCAATCCACGCCAAGAATTGAAAAAAAATCAACTATAGGGAGTATGACGAGGTTCCACCATATGAATTTCAATCTATAAATTATGATAGGGGAGGAATTATATTCATGGGATGAAATAATTTCCCCATTTTTTGTTCTCACTGACATCTCTACTTCCATGATTTTTGGTGGTTTTGGGATGTTTCTACTAACCTTTTGGGATACAAAAGAATGTGTAGAACCAGAATCAAAAAGTACATTCTCTATTTTTGAATGAATAACCAGAGTACTTGTAACCACTTCATTTTTAGGGTTCTCTTCGAAGGTAGTGATGGAAAAATCTCTCCCTTTCTGCATTAGAGTTTTTTGGTTGCCTCCAAAAACCCTTGGCATAGGGCACTAGTTTGTAAAGTGACATGGTTATTTGTAGTTGAAGCAATGAAAAATGAGTTGAGGGTCGAATGAAGTGTTCCTATCCTTTTTCAGAGTAGTAGGTTTTTCTTGTTGGTAATTAATGTCTAGGTGCCATTCTCTTCCACACCTAAATCATTTCCACATCCCCTTCAAGAAATTTTAGTGGTGCTTCTTTCCGCACCTTTGGCAAGTAGTGTGCTGTAATTTCATATCACCATTGGATTTTTCCATCGGACTACCAGAATTAAAGTCCACTTTATGATTCTTATCCCTATGATACCCTTTAGTTTCACTGATCTCCATTTAGACTTTCAGGGAACATCAGACAATTTCTTCATAGATATCAAAGTCACATATCACTAGGGATTTCTGTAGGCTAGGTTTTAGACCACCAAATAAGTGGTCAACCTTGCATTCAGGGGTAAGGATAAAGCCAGAGGCACATCATGCAAACATTGTGAAGTTTTCCTTGTACTCTCTGATGGATTCATCATTTTTTTCTTGAGGGTGAGGAATTATCATTCCATATTAAGTCAGAGGGTGTGAGGAAAATATTTATCAAAAACATTTTCTGAAAATCCTTTCATCCCAACAACTTGATCTCTTCCTTAGATTTCATATTTTTTATCAATGTACACCATTGATCAGCTTCAACCACTATATGATAAGCAGCCAGAATAACCTTCTCTTGTTCAGAACATTGAAGTACGGAGAAGATCTTTTCAAAGGAGTTGATCCATTATTCGGTGATTGAGGGATCATATGATCCATTAAAATTAGGAGGCCTTTGTCTCATGAAGCTCTTGATTACGGCTTGTTCTTTCTTAGGGGGGCTTAGACATTCCTATTGACCCATTTTTTAATTCAAAACTTGAGTTAACTGAGAGTGTATTGTGACAAAGTTTTTGATTCCCACTCTCATTGGATTGTTCATCTCATTATATCAACCATCACATTGATCTTCGCATTGGTTATTAGCATGAGTCCTCCTATTAAAATTCATTGGCTGGAATAAAAGGAATTTTAAGGGTAACACATAAAGGGGAATCTAGTGACAAAAAGGGATAACTTATAAATTACATTTATTTCCTTAACTTGTGAATTTGTAGGCTTTAATCTATGTTATCCATGATCTACTTCCGAACATATATTCTTAAGGGAATTTTTTAATCCCTTAATAATGGTCCATAATAATCTTATGAATTAACCAAATAATATCTCATGGTAGTGTTGAACCAAGAGTGAATCAAGGCCCATTGTCATGCACCAGTTCCCATTCGAGTCTAGCTCAAAGCGGTGTTTTCGAGTTTTACCCCTAGATACGTCTGTTCTAGAGCCACCTCTACTTGTTCATATCTAGACAGGGATAAATTTTCTTGATAAAACACTCAATCTATACTCACCAAAATATTGGGATGTTCTTATTATACTCAGTCTAATCTATAAGGCTTTCACTGGGGTTTTCTAACCCTAATCCAAAAATAACTAAACCTATCCTTTGAAACCAACTATAACAACCCTACTCTCTATTACATATTTAAACATGATTTATTACATAAAATTGCACTTAAGATAACTCTGAGGATCGATAGGTCTAGTTTCTTGGGAAATTAGGAACATTACATGATAACTTAAGACATAAAATACAACATCTTTAATGAAAATTTCTTTTACATGACCACAACATCCTTTCGCACTTATCATTGTATGGGATAACCTGAGGACATACATAAGAAAAGGGTAGGCTATAAAGAACTGGTGAGGGCCATCTGGGCGGAGCCTGCTCAGGGGCATGCATGGGTTGGTTTACACAGCAAGCTTAGATGGCTCAAGGCCAAGATGTCGGTGTGGGCTAATGAGCTCCCCCCTCCGGAATGCGAATCTGTTGCGGCCATGCTGGAGGTGGAGCGTCTTGAGACTAGCCTGGAAGAAGTATGGGATGACAGGATCTTTAAGGAGATTGCCAGCAAAAAATATGCCCTAGCCATTTTGCTGATCAAATAGGAACAAGAGGCATGAGACCAAGCCAGAGTCAAATGGCTCTGTGACAGAGATGAGAACACCGCTTTTTTCCACTCCTGCATCAATGAGAGGAAACGCCCAGTTAAACCTAACATTTTGTTGGATGATGGATCCTATTCGGATGACAAAGACCTGGTGGGAGGCCTGGCCAACTCTTTCTTCAGGAACCCCCTGGCTGTCCCTAACCCCTATGGAGGAGGGGTTTCTGATCTCCTTGATGCTCCTCCTGTTCAGATATCCATCCAGGACAACGAGGGGCTTAGTGCTATCCCAGATGAAAAGGAAGTACAAGAGGCCATGCAAAACCTCAATCCCGACAGCGCCCCGGGACCAGACAGTTTCCCAGGCTCTTTCTACAGGGCTTCATGGGAGGTGGTGAAAGAGGTTGTTGTCTCGACTATTCAGGACTTATTTTGGGGCGGCATCCTACCGAAAGTGGCGAGTGCAACTACCATTGTGCTCCTCCAGAAATCCAGGAATCTTACCTCCATCACGCACTATAGGCCGGTGAGCATGTGCAATTTTCCATACAAAATTATGGCAGGCAACATTAACTCTAGGATGGCCTCCCTCCTCCCTCAGCTGGTCTTTCTTGAGCAGCACAACTTTGTGAAAGGTCGATCGATCCAAGGGGCCATTGCACTGGTGCAAGAAATGATTATAGACATCAACTTCAAATCTTGTGGTTCTAATATGGACATCAAACTCGACATGAGAAAGGCCTACGACTGTGCTGAGTGGGGCTTCATCAATAAGGTAATGGAGAGTATTGGCCTCTCGCCTTGGAATATTGATCTGCTTTTTAGGTGTTTCAGCTCCTTGTGGCTCGAAGTCACCTCCAGTGGGAAGTCTTTTGGATTCTTCAAGACCACCCGCAGCCTCAGACAGGGCGACCCCATTTCTCCAAGCATCTTTATCCTCTGCCAAGATGACCTCAGTCGTATCATCCATAGGAGCGTGGTCATAGGATAGGTCCTTCCCTACCGTATCAAGTTAAGGTCCAACCACATTTCCCACCTGATGTTTGCGGATGACACCATATTGTTCTTGAACGCCAGCAAAAAGTCAATCGGAGGTATCTCAAAGGTGATGGAGGACTACTGCCACTGGAGTGGTCAAATGATCAACAAGTCAAAGAGTAACATCTACATCTCCAATAGATGCTCCTCTTGTCGGTCAGTAGAAGTTCAGCATAGGATTTCCATGCAACAGGGCATCTTCCCTATGGAATACCTGAGAGTGCCAATCTCCCCCAACAGCCTCTGCATCCGGGATTTTGATTTTCTCATCTCTAAGATTACGGACTAGATACACAACTAGAAAAACAGATTTCTTTCGTTTGGAGGGAGGATTGCTCTGATAAACAATGTTCTTCTTGCCACCCCGGTCCACGCCCTCTCTACTATTAAGGTTCATAAAGGCATCATCAACAATATTGACAAGATTCTTTCCAACTTTATTTGGGACCCTCAGGCTGAGGGAAAATTCCATTGGGCCTCCTGGTGCAGGGTGGAAAGGCCTGACAATGCAGGAGGAATCAATGTCTGGAGTCTTGAAACCACTATTCTTTGCATGCACGCCAAACTGGCGTGGGAGGTCCTGGAGTGGCGCACTTTTGGGGTGCAACAATGCATGTATACCACTGTGGAACCCTTTCTTTGGCGAGAATCCATGGTTCTCCCTTCTGGACGGTTATATCTCCTCTGATATCTTTCCTCTTTCCTCACTCGCGCTGTCTCATTGGGAAGGGAGACCTCTCCTTCTAGCATCATGACTGGGTCGGGGGTGTCCTTGGCTTTCCGGGTTGTCTCGCCCCATCGATCTCTTTCAGGGAGGCCAGTTCGTACCCAGCCCTCATCAAGGTAGTGCTGAATGAAAGAAAACGTGAGGTTTTTTACCTCATTGATCTGAGCTCGGAACCTGACCATTGCGTCTTCACCCCCTTTTCCTCAGGGGCCTTCTCATCAAGGGACTTCCGGCGCATCTTTGAGGCGCCTGTTCATACCGAGAGGTGGGACGACATCCTATGGCCCAAGTGCACTCCCTCGAAATATAATTTCTTGCTGTGGCGGATAAGAAACAGAGCGATTCCCATGGACGAGCATATTAAGCGGTGTAGCATCCCGCTCGTTCCAGATGCTCCTGCTGTGTCAATCATCAGGAGGAAAGTGTTGGTCATCTCTTTTTTAAGGGGGAATGGGCGAGGGTGGTTTGGGGCCACTTCAGGGAGCACACTGCACTGCATGATCCTGATATGGCAGATCGGCCTTTCCTAGACCAATGGTTCCATGGCGCGGGTGAGCGGGGTCCCAAGAAGATGGCGTGTTCTATTGTCCTCCTCGTAGGCTGCTGGATTATTTGGAAGGCCTTCAATAAATCCAGGTATAAAGGGTCTCCTACTACCGGACACTCCATCATACTAAGAATGAAAAACCTACTCATAGATCTGGTCAGGCCCCTCAGACACTGGAGAGAGGCTCCCACTCTCCACAGGCTCAAGAAATACACCCTTGATGGCCTACCCGGTTCGCACAATGCCAGTGGTCATTGGGTTTGCTGGAACCCCCCCTCCAGGGGCCTTAAACTCAACACAGACGGGTCTTTCATTATGGGAGCTCTTCGCGGGGGAGGTATTATCTGCGACCATTCTGGCTCCGTCTTCCTGGATTTCTCGTCCCGCCATGTCTATGGCTCCTCTCTCTAGGCTGAGGTAAAAGCTTTTCTCTTAGGCCTCTCCTTATGCCACCAAAGGAAGGTTGTTCTTATGGAGGCTGAAACTGACTCAAAGATCCTCCACAACGCCCTGAAAGGTAGGGGCCCCGTCCCATGGTCCATCAGCTACACCATCAAGAAGTGTAGAGGCTTGATCAACAACAATACCAACGTCATTCACACCTGGAGGGAGGGTAACCGAGTTGCGAACCATCTTGCATCTCTTTATGTCCCGGGTCCGAAGAGCGTCTACCTCCACAATTGGCAAACCTTGAAACCAGAGGGGGTTAAATTGATTAGAGGGGATTCCCTTGGCCTTCATTATTTCAGGCCCCCATAGGCATCATGTTTGTATGCTTCATGCTCCACGGCCCTCGTTCCTTCCTGTTTTAAAATAAAATAAATTAATGATGATGGTAACATACAACATGATATTAGCATGATCCAAGGCTCATTGCGCCTGGATTAGCATGAGTAAACCCTCATTTCACTTGAATTAGCATGAGTAAACCCAAATTTTACATGGATTATCATGAGTAAACCCTCATTTCACATGGTTTATCATGATACTAAACATTATCCAATGCATTGGAGCACTATCAGTGTGCACCCTTTATAAATATTTCATTTCATACATAAGTGTGCAACATAGATCATATAACATGGAATCATTCAACATCGTCATTCATTTCATGATAAATAAATTTTTAATACATACATTTATTTACCCTTAAATATGTATATGTACATAAATTTGAATACCCTTGATAGAGAAATGGGTATGGTATTCACTACACAATGATTTTGGCTTGGAAAATCGTGGTGCAATTTCATTAGTATAATGGTGTGACCTAAGAATTCATAAAAAGGTTGATGAGAGATAAATGGGTATATCATCATATTTACATGTAATGGAAATTAAGTGAGTTATATAAATACATGTCACAACACATGTAATTTGGAAATAGAAGGAATAAAATAATAAAGAAACTTGAAGAATGAGGAGAAATGAAATAACCCTTTTGAAATTTCGGTATGGTAATAGGTGTACATGGGAGGGATTAATGAGAGATAAAGAGGTATCTCATAATTCAAATATAAGGAGGTAAGTATTAGGGAGTTTTTAAATCATATCTCCACATTTTTAATTTAAAATAAAATTGTATAACAATAGAAAGAAACTTGGATAAAATTGAGAAATGAAGGAATCCCTTACTTGAGTGTGTGACTTCAAGAGCTTGAGGAGGGACTTCTAGAGAGCTTGAGGTTCCTTGAAAGGATTATATAGAGAGGAGGTAAGAGTAGGTACTTTCTAAAAGTATTTTGAGTGAAGATAAGTGGGTTCTTGGTTGGATTTATATAGGAAATGAGAGGGAAATTCTTTAATATTTCACAAACGTTGGTTTTAGAATCTATATAAGTAAATATTAAAAACCACAAACCTTTCCATTGTTTTTGCCCATGGTTTTTGCCAAAGTGGAGTGGAAAAAATTATTTTATAATCCAAATGTCATAACATATTAATGTATAAGGATTTCTTATGTGGAGGTGAGTCACACTCTCAAGGAAATCATTTTCAAATGCAAAAATATTTTGTAAGTATTGGAGGGTCCACTAAGGAATTTTAAAATTAATCAAACAATTAAAAAATTACATTATTTTAAAGGTAACACATATATTTCCCATATAACGATTTTATAGTATTTTATTACAATACTATTGGGTCATTCTGATGTCATAAAACAGATTATATATTTATATGGTATTTAATTTTTAAACAAAAATTCGATTGTTTCAGAAAATTATGAAAAATTAATTGTTGGATAATTTCAACATCCTAATTCCAAAAATAATATTCATTTTATCTAAATAATTTTCAAAATATTTAAATTTTCATTTTTAAAATAAAAACCGTCATTTATTGGTAATTGACAGGTTTTGACAAAAATAGTTTCCAAACCTCAATAAAAGTTACGTTTGACTTCATAAAAATTATATGATCATCTAAATTTAATAAAAATTATATAATAATAATATTTTATTAAAATATTATTTATTCTATAAATTCATTAATTCATCAAAATGAATTCTTTAACTAAAAATATTATTTCAATTTTATCGTATAAAAATATAATTATTATCAAAATGAATACTTAATCATTTAAAGCCTAAAAAAATAAGGAATAAATATAATCATAACTTATAATTAAAAATAGTATTTTTATAACACTATTATAATAATATTAATAAAACATCAGTTTAATATAATAATTTATATATTTCTAAAAAGTACCATTTTAACCAAAAAAATCAATTTATCTAATTCTTTATATTTTTAAGAAAAAAAATCTCATAAAGTAATTGATGGAATAATAATTTTATTTATAAAAAGGTATTTCATAATAAGTAACTAATTCCTTATTAATTAACCCCTTATAACACTCACATAATACCTAAGGGTAAGGTGTGCGATGGTGATAGAATCTTGGGGAGGCTCGGATAACATCGCTCGGGTGGTAATCTCTATTAACTTGAACTTCTCTCATAGGAAATTCCATTCAATCTTAACGTGTTGATTCTCAATTTTTCCATGGTCAAGATCAAAGACTTGTGACACTACCCACTTTCTGAGCTCTAAAAAATGATCTTTGTATGGCCTGATTCTATTGGATGAGGTCATCCTCTCCTTTGTCTTTATTGAAAGGATTATTTTTAAAAACCTTAAATTTATATCAGTAATGTTATCACTATTAAATGGATATATTATCAATGTTAATGAAACTTAATGGTCATGTAAACCCAATAATAATTAAGAAAAAGAGTTCATGTATTTTTTATATCCATAATACATTTAATTAAATAAAATAATGGGAATTTTATTCATGAATGTCTAGGTCGTTACACCCTCTTTCAACCTTTCACCTCTCTCAAACCCACATTGGATGCCTAGAATGAAGTTCTCATCTTCATCGACTCCTTAGAAGTGTAGATCTCAAAAGAAAGTCAAAAAGGCACTGAAAGTAATGCCTGAGGGGTCACTAAATTCAAGTCTTACTGATAGAATAGTTGTTCTAGAAAATAAAATTTGTTTGAAGTGGTTGTTGAAAAGTAAGTCACTCATTTTGAAAGTCCTAAAAGAACTGGGATGGATAGACTAGTTCAAAAAAGATAAAAGGCTGATTTATCTGAAGCTTGTTTCTCAGTTTTATAAGTATGTTCAGTTTTAATTCAATACTGAAGATGACATTGTAGTAAGAATCTAGATTAATGGTCAAAGTTGTACCTTTTCTTCGATGTTATGGGATGGTTGCCTAGGGATACCTCATGAAGGAATGATTGAGGATTATCAAAGAGTTCCACCACCTCCTAGTGATGTTTTTAATTTAAAAGAGGCCCTAGGAAGTTTGACTGGAAATAAGAAGAAAAGAAGGGAAATTTCAGCTAAGTTGGAGGGTGAGATAAGGTTTCTGTTTAAGTTTATCCAAAATCTTATTTGTCCAAGGAAAGGATATTTTTTCCACCCCTAATTACAAATATGTATTCTTGTTACGTCTTATGAATAATGGGCACAATATCAATCTATGTAAGTATATCATACTCCACATGTGAGAAATGATCAAGACAACTTCTAAATATACCTCTCTATTTTATTAAAGATTTGTTTCGAAAATATTGTATGCCAAAGGAGTAGTTGGTCCTAATGAAGAAGTTATTGAAGATTATAAGTTATGTATCTCAAAGGATACAATCAGTAGGATTAAAATTAGTTGGAATCCTTGGAAAAAGTCTTGGGTGGAGTACAATGAAAGATTGTATCAAAAGTTTAATCCAGTTGAGAATCCTTCAAGACCTAAGAAAAAATCTGACCCTGGTCTAGAACCTGATGAGGTTGTTGATAATTTAGATGAATAATTATAAGATGCAGTAGATTCACCTGAGGAATTAACTATATTAAAAATAAAGATAGTGGCCTACCTATTCCACAAAAAGTAATTTTTGAAGAGATCTTTGCTAGAAAAATTGTTGTTGAAAAAGGATTAGCTGTTATTTTAGAAGAACAAGCTATTCTTGGGGAACATTTAGAAGAGAATATTGTTGAAAAAGAGCCTGCTATTGAGGAAGCACTTATTGTTGAAAAAGGACCTACTGCTATGGATCAATCAAAAGATAAAGTTGAAACTGAAATAATTCTATCTTCTGAGGAAAGGATGGAACAAGATTTTTAGCTAGTTATAAAATAGATGGGTGATATAGATAGATATGAAAAATTAGAAATGGGTAAAGAGACTAAATCTATTTGTCCTGAAAGAAATTCACCTATTGAGGGGAAAGAGCACCTCAGTTTAGAAACTATTCAAGTTCTCAATCCTATTGACCAAAGCACTATAGACATCTGGTATAATATTTCTAGCTATTTTGATGTGGATAATACCCAACAGGCCTTGGTAAAAGGAATATATATTTACACTGTGTTTCAATTGAAACCAATTTCAACTACAGAAGTAACCTATGCTAAAGAGCATGAACCTGTTCTATCTCCTTTTCCTGAACCTACA
Source organism: Viscum album (assembly GCA_963277665.1). NCBI lineage: Eukaryota > Viridiplantae > Streptophyta > Magnoliopsida > Santalales > Viscaceae > Viscum > Viscum album. Next base: position 1,456,616,801 of record OY728141.1, read on the forward strand.
CAATAATATTATGATTCTATGAGTCAAAGTGATTTGAAAACTTTTGAAAATATCTTGTTAGCTGGATGTGAAAAGATCATTAATTCACAACCTTCCCCAGTGACTAATCTTAGTGAAAGAGATCGCACCTTGCTATTAGAGAAAATCATATAGAAGATTCAACCAAAAATGCTTCATGAAATTCAATAAGTCATAATTGAGAATAAGAAATTGAGTGATGAGTTGAAGTCTCTTATATCTATGGTTGAAGATTTTCAAAAAGTGTTGCAAATTGGACAAGATCCTATAGCTCATCTAGTTGAGGGTGTTGATGATAAAATCCCATATAATTTTGTATCTCTAATTAAACAAAATCTAACTTTAATATATGAAAACGTGGCTAAGAGAAACATCAAGATAGTCAATGATATGTGTGAGATTGTTGTTGTACTTAACAAGCTGACTGATGAGTGTAAGGGATGTTTAAAAAATTTTCTAAATCAACTTAAGCATATCACTTCAACCGTTATATCTTCCAATGCCTCTAGACATCCATCTCAACCTATGGATAGTGACCTGATTAGAACTGTTGTTAAAGAAGATATTCAGTCAGTGTTTTGTGGTATTAATATAGAATTTTTATCAGCTTTCATCATGAATAGTGATCGAGTACTTGATCAGGTAAGGATAAATTTGAATATTGAAAGTTATGCTCAAGAATAAATTTTTAAGAAAGTATATTTCTACTTCAAGAGAATATATTCAAAGCATGATTTGACCAATCATTTTGAGTACCTTGTAGATAATTTAAAATTCCCCTTATCACTCAAGCCTTTAAGACTCAAGCTCAGAATCTAAAACACTTTACTCCTCTATTGGACAAGTTTTTGAAGAACAAAGATGATTTTGAGAAGGCAATGAAGTATGGAGGTGAGATCATCACTAATTTCATTAAGTTGTTGAAGCCCTATCTCCATGTGCAAAGTACTTACATTGTGGTGCCTGCAATAGCCCCTTTATGGCCTGGTTCAACCCCTTCCTCCTCTACTACCTCTACACTTACTTCCATGTCTGTGTCTCAAGCGTTGATCTAGATCAGACTTGTTATTATTGAGCAACCATTGCCTCAGTCTTCAACCAAACCAACTCTAGAACATTCTGATTTTTGAAGGATTAACTCTTCTTTCTCTCTCTATTGGACATATCCCTTCTCTAACCCCTACATCTAATCCTTTGGATCTCTTTAACAAGGTAAAAGAGAAGATTGATGGTGCTGAATAGAATTGGAGGTTTTTTTTATAGGAATGTCTTGTATTTTTCTTTCTTCTTGTAATGTATTCTATCTTTCTATCCAATGTAATGTGCACTATTGTTGTTTATTTTCTTACTTACCTTCATTACATGTTTCTTTTATTTTTCTTAATCTCTTTTTGATAATCCCAAAAGGGGTAGAAATAATAAAATTCATTTATGTAAAAAGAATCTTTATGGGAATATTTTAATTTCTGACATATATAGCTTATAAATTCCATCATTTGTGATCATTAAAAAGGGGGATATTATTGGGATCCTCATGTTTTAATGATAAAAATTCATGTTAATCATGATTAACCTATAACAAATCAGGTTTTTAGATTTTTGGTTTCCTTATTTATGTTTGGAGATTGTTTTTTTTAATTATGTGTTAATGCACACAACCCATGGTCTGAACTCTCACAAGATCCTGATTCAGAAACTCACAAATCATGTTTGAATCTTATAAACTTTGTTTAATCTTATAATATTATGTTTTAGTATGGTTATATTTAATCTTAATCCATTCTATGGATATTATTTCTTAAGAAAATTTATAGATATTTGGCTAAGTCTGAGAAACTAAAAGTCTGCCCCCAGTTCTGGTTTTTTGGCAAAGTCCATAACACCGTAACCCTGACATCGTGACCCAAAAACCATAATCCAGACATCGTGACTCTGACACCATAACTAGTTCCATATTTTATAAAGATTTTGCTAATGGTTCCTTGATACCATATCCAAGGCATCATTACAAGACACCATTTAAATTTTTGACTAAGTAATAGACATTTTTAACTGAGACACCATGATCCTAACATCGCATTTGTGCTACTAGTTCTAGATCTCAATGAAACTATGGCACCATGATTATCTTACCATGATTGTCTCACCACTCATAGGAAAAGAATAAGACATCATTTATAGTGACATTGTTTCAAGACATACTGTGACATTGTTCCTTACTTTCTATATGTTTCAATTTAATTTAAAAGTTATTTTTAAGGGTTATATTTGAGTCATTTAATGACAATGACAGAATTAATGTTTCTTTGTAGACATGTCACTTGAAATTATGAGGAATGAGGAGTAGTGATTATGCTCCATGTCATCCACAACCAAGACTTCCCGAAGATAAAATATGTGGAGATACACAAGCTGTGTAGACAACGAGAAGTTGAATTCATGCGAGTATAGTGGAACAGATACACTGAAGAACACATGAAAAACTCTCGATTTTTCTAGTGGCTAAACTACTGTAGATATGAAGTTAAAAAATTCTTGCAGTAACAACCCTAAGAAGAACAAGAGATAAAAAGGACATCACATCAAACTAGGAACCATAACACGAAACCCACGATACTCAATTTTCACAAGAGGACTCAGAATTCACATCTGCTACATCTTACAAATCCAGATCTACATAGAACAACACTCAAAGCATTTCTAATCCTTTCTCATTACTTTTGATCTATTGTGTATTTTTTTTATTAACTTTTGATCAGTTTGTGTGTGTTTGTATTAAAACAAACTCCGTCTCCTGCATTAAACTAGAGGATACAAGATATCCTCACTCAAATATATTTTTACACTTTTTTTCCCACGTATAACTATGGAAGAGGTCATGTGTGACCTGGTTGTTTTTTTTACCATGAAGAATAGTGGAATAGGTCTTGTGACCTATAAAGTCCTGTGTGCTATTATTAACCCCGATCTAGGGTGTGGATCAAAGCTTTTTATATATTTCTTGGTGGTAGGTGATCAACAAATGGAGTGGATTAGGTCTTGGATTGAGACTGAACCACTTGTTTTATCCATTGTGTCTTTCAATTTAGTTTTTCTCTATGTTAAAAAATATTTCAGAAAACTAAATTTTACTTTGATAGTTAGTCTTGGATAGTATTTATAACTATTTTTCCTTATTAAAGTAGTATCAAAAGTGGTATCAATATATCATATTGATATTACTAAGAATTAATCAATATTCAGAGAAGCTATTTGAACAGTCAAACTATTATAATTTTATTTCCTTGATTAATATGCCTATTTTATATTAAATTGGGGAAATATTTTAAATAAAATTTTTAACAGAAATTTTTTTAGGAACTCAATTCACCCCCCCCCCCCCCCTCTTGAGTGTCCCACTCCGACAAATATAAAGGAATTTATAAATATATCATAAATCTATAAGAGTGTCTTAGACTGGACAATACACTCCCTCGTGCAATGATTCAACCTCCCATCCTCTCATTTTCGATGTGTAATACCAAATATATCACCAATCCAATTTGATAAGAACCTTTCATAAAAATTTTGGTTCTTAGAAACTCAAACACAAGAATATCATAGAAATTGGTATCATAGAAGATATTTTTAGAAAATTATTTGTTTGAAATATAATAAAAATATGTGATGAAATATTTAAATAGAATATAAAAATATATAATAATAATAAATATAATATAAATTTTTCAATGTTATGAGATATTCTTGTCTTTAATTGATGAAATGATAGGGACTTATATTCTTATAATTTATTTTCAAATGAAAGAGACAACATTCCACTCAAATTTGAGGGAGTTAAATAACTCTTCAAAGTTCAAATTATCAGTCTATCAATAACTCTCTTAACTCAGATTAAATGTAATTTTATGCATGTTGAATAATTTATTCTTTATTAATTTAGTACCACTTGATAATAAAAATTACATTAATATTTTTTACAAACAAAATATTTCCATTATAACTTTATAAAAATTTTAATAAAATTATACCGCTTTATTCTAAAAACATATAGGTATAATATATTTTCATTTATTATTATTTTCATGAATTTTTATATGTTAAAAAATTAATTTTTTGTGGGTGTCAACAAATTATTTATATCTGTTTGTGTTTGTGTCTTAACATAATACACATAATATTTTTAATGAATTATATAATGCACATAACAAAATATGTATATGATGTGTGTTGGTGTGTGTGGATATTTATTAGGATGAACATATTATAATTCACATAACATTATATAATGTGAAAAATATTTAATACATATAACAAAAAAATTGATATATGCTCTCATTAAATTTAATATATATTCAAAAAACAAGTTCTATGTATTATTTTTATTTTGAATAATACTAATTCATGTTCTATGTCATTATATATTTAAATGATTTTTATAAATTTTTAAATATTTTTTTATGTTAAAAAATATTATTAAGTTATGTAAATTATATATTTCAATATGTTATGTATTATTTTCATTTAAAGGTACATAAAATTTTCTCTATATTTGTTTTATGTTTTATTTAATTCAAATTACATGTTTTATTTATGAATTGTGATCTTCATGTAAATGAGATATCTTGCTATATCATGTGATGTTATTTTATCTTTTTTATGATCAATGTTTCCACATCTCTTTATAACTAATAACATATTTCTATGTCATTTGCGTTATAATTTATGTGTTTTACTACTATTTTCTATATACGAAAATATATATATAAACATTTATATACAAATAAACATATGTACAAAACGTTTATATTTTTATATATATTATATGTTAAACATATATATGTTAACCAATAAATGTTTAGAATATATATATATATATGCTCACATATATATATTTTCTTTATTATATGTTATTTATCTAGTTGTCAACATATATGTGTATATATGTTAAATGATTAACATATATATTCATAGAACATTAAAATGTTATTGACACATGTGAATCACTCACACAAAAAAAAATTATATTATGGATAAAATAAATATTTATAAAAAATTATATGTTAACATGTACCAAAATATTTATTTTCAGATTATATATAATCCACAAAACATTCTAAGCTGTTGAGTTTAATAAAATTAATTATATAAAACATTTACCAAGGTATTCAGTTTAAGTAAGGAAATAATATAAAGGATCATAATATCAATGTACATAATATTAATGTACGTAATATTTATTATGTTGGATAGAATGTGTGAAAAAGTAGTACAAAACATTTTTATGTGCACGAAATATGTATTAAATTACCAAAAAATCAATTATAAGACATATCCATGGTGAAAATAATATTTTTTTCATGCATAGAAAATTTGAGAAGATGATGTAGATAACATATTCCTCGGAACATCACATTTTTTGTAAGATGTAATAGTTTAAAGTAAGAAAAAAAAACTCTTAAGGAACACATAAAATTTATTTAAAATATATATATATATACAAAAAATAACAAAAAAAATTATAGTAAAAATTGGTAACTATGACTTGATGAAATTATTTTAATGTGTGTTACTTTATTTATTAAAATCATTAAAAAACAAAAATATAAAAATTAAAATATTCATATATTATCAAGAACAAATTAAAAAAAATTGTATAATATTGTATAACATTTTCTATTAAATAAACTATAAAATCCAAACACAATCACCTTTTTGGTGAATTATGGTGTAATAACCCTCATCGATACGGGTTATGGTTATTTAGGGTATTTTGAATTTTTTTCATTTTAACAGGAGAGTCTTTTTGAGATATGTAACACAAAATGGTATTTTAAGAGATTTAGCACATTAAAAAGGTGATTTTTAATGAGGAATGAGGTTTTTTAAGTATTTTAGAGGCTCTAAGGTTGATCAAATGAATTTATGAGTGGTTGGGTTTTTGGTCTGCAGTAGCCTACAAACATAGGCTAGTGGATGGATTAGATAGTGGCCAAACATGATTTCTAGGGAAACCAAGCAACCATTGCCCAGAACCAGCTAACTGTTGAGCACATATCAGTTAGTAGGTCTTATTCTAGTGGGATTTTAAAAAATAGGGATCATTTTTCCATTAAATCATCTATAACCTTGGGTTTTTGAAGAGAATAGGGGTTATGGAAAGGTTATTTGATCGAGCCACTCCCTCTCTTCTCCTCCTTCTATACACTTTTTATTTGGGTGTTTATGAAAAAATTTCAATATAAATTTTATATAGTATCCTATATCCTTATCTCATTCCTAATCCATCCTCTATCCTTACTTAATTTGGTTTCTCCTTGTGAGGGATTAAAATGAAGATTCCATCAAGAATGGTGGAATTATTCTGATATGATCAAGATTGTGTTCATCCTTCATAGAGAGAATCACATAATGATGTACACCTTCCATTACTCATCGATTCAAAGAAGTATGTTTCAATACCAATTTACTTTTAGTTTTTATTTTAAATTATATTTAAATTAAATATGGAATTGGTTACGTACGATAGGGAATTCACCTGAGATGATGTCAGGGGTCCATAGGGTATCTCTCATGGGTTATTGGTCATGGTGTCAATACGATGAGGACGTCCAATTAGTTGTATATGAATATACCTATTTTAAATAAAATTTTAAAATTAATTATAATTTTTATAATTTGTTTTTGTTTTTGTTTTTTATCAATTTTTTATGTGATTTTTGGCCTCTCTAATGGTTGGAATATGGTTGGTTGATCGAAGATAAGTCTTGGAAAATATTTGGAAGAACATGTTGGTCATTGAGTTAAGATGGGAAAATATTTATGATTGAGTTAGGTGGTCTGTGGTACTCAATTTATGCTTTATTCATTTTTTTAGTCTGTATGTTATGTGTGGCCTCTCCACTAAGTGTATTGGCTAGTTTTAATTAAATAAGTTTATATTTTAAATTTTGACAAATTGCCTAATTTAAAATGAATCCCTTGGATTGAGAAAAGTTTCAAGGCTATTGGGGACCTGGTTCGATAACTAATTCCTCATATGTCGAGGTCCAAGACCCTATTATAAAAACAATCCTTAAGAAACATAAATTCCCATTATGGTTTTTTCATGTGTAAACATAAATAGATGAAAGTGGTGACCCTAGAGTATGAGCCTTTGAAACCCTCTTTTATAGGTGTTGATGAATTAGGGATGTCTAACCTAGGGGTTGTCTATGTTGAACCTAAATATTCCCTATAGACATTAGGCTTGATGAGATTACCATGGGGTGAGTGATATTTTCCCTCCTATTTTATGTGTTCATTCTAGGTAGATAGACCTTAGGTAGGTTGGAGAAGGGTCGGGAGTGAGGTCCGACCAAGAGTGACCTTTGATGTTGAGATGGGCATTGATCCATCTTACTAAAACATTTCCATTTGGGATTATATCTTGAATCCTATGAGGCTATGTTATAATTATAATATTTTCATGAAATGTGATACCATGTGGGATGGTCATGTGCCTAAGGTTTATAAACCGGAGAAAGTACACCAATTAGGGTGCTTATTCTATAACATGACTGGTGGGACCCTAGTAGGGTTTCCATGTTATGGGGTGTCCTAGAGAAACCCATGGATTTTTTATTTATTATATTATGAATTATGGAACCAAGGTATGTTCTCTAATGATATGATGACTGAGAATGGGTAGTGGTGATCATGGGTGTCACTTCTGAAATTGAATCAATGATTGGATACTATTATAGTTGTGATGAGATAGGTTGTGTTACCGGGAGTCTGATCATGGTTTACTTATGGGTTAGGTGGATGGACACCCATGTTGATAATATATGTGTATATATAAGGTAGATTAAATCCTCCACCATGAAACACAATGCATGGAATTAAATTATAGTGCCCCCCCCCAACCCTTAACACCCCAACACCAATGGTGGGACAATATATATATACCAATACATGATATGAAATATTCTCTTCTAGAAGTTTCAAAATTCCCTCTAGGCAGTCATGACATGATATGGTATATACCCTTGGGGAGATCATGGATTTAGAGGCAGGATTATATTTGTTCTAGGTAGATGATAGGTCTTGCAACATGCTAATTTTCAAGGTTTATGAGGTCATTAGAGGGAGTGGTCAAGTTCCCCACACTACTGGGACTCATCTTCTAGGAACCATTTTACATACTAAGATAAATTATTCCCATAGTTTTTATTCAAATATAGAGAATTCCACATGTAATTATCAAATATAATAGGTGTATTAAGCACCAAGTTTTTATCATTGTATATAGGGTGAGTTTATCCTTCTAGTTTTTATCATGTATAAAGGGTAGATTAAGCCCTAAGTTGTTATCATTGTATAATGGGGTGTGTTTAGCCCAAAGATCTTTTTCATGTATAACGGGTGTATTAGGTATAAATTTGTGATCTTCTATATACTAGGGTAAAATAACCCTAGGTCATTATTATTATTGGAATAGTCATTGTGACATTCTTAGAGATACCCCTGCACTAGCTGAAGCATGTATAGTCGACCAGGGTTATGGACCTAAGGATCAATGATAGTTACTTTTTTCTATTTCTTGTTGTTATCTCATGTATTCTAAGCATGTCACATAAACATTTAACTATAATTAATATCTATTTATGGGACTCATTTTTTGGTTAACCACTGATTTATGTACTCACACCCTACTCATACATCAATTTCACTTGGGTACTTGAGTAGACTTCATATATTTTTTAAATAGGTTGCGTAGAGAACCTAATTATCTTAATCAAGTTAGATGGATCATATTGGTATAAATATCCTAGGATGAGGTATGGATATGAGTTATAGTGGATCCTTTTTTATTTTATTTCTTTTGTTTATTCTATATATGTGATCAAATTAGTGGGATCTCGAGTATGTCTGACTATATGACTTATCCTTCTGAATAATTAATTATTATTATTTGGGATGCTTCATTTATTCCCATGCACTCTGATGGATGCTTATTATTATAATGATGCTTGGTGAATTTATTGTTATTGAACACTACAATAAAGGGGGTATATCCTCCTCATAGTACCACCCTATACCCCTTCTGCTATTGGATAGCCTCTAGTATAAGAGGAGGAGCACTTGAGGTATTATGATTCCACCAATCTGGTTACTGTTCATAGTGAGATGAGTTGGGATGTTAAAAAGTGGTATTAAAGGTATTAGTTTATCTCCTACTATTTTGGGTATGGTATATTGGTGATATATGAATGTTTTAGGGCTTGTGATATACCTCATACTGGTGCATCATAAATACCATTTTTGATGGGAAATCCATGTTTATGGGGGTGGAATTTCTATTCTTAGTATAAACTTTTATGGTTATATATATGAATTTACCGCATGAGACTCACATGGTATTTATATTTATAATTTGTACTAGATTTGGATCTTGGATTATAGAGGTGACAAGAATCTCATGCATCATGATTAAGTACATGGTACTCGCATGTCATGAAGGACTAGTATTGTGATTTTCATCAAAGATAACAAAGCCTTGGTTGTTTTAAGTGTCAACTACATCCCATACAGAATTTTACCTTATAATTTCTTTGTGATATTAAACTCATATGGACCACCTTATATATATATATATATATATTATTTTTATGTAAGGTCATGTGGATTTATGACAATATGATCAATGATGGGGATGCGGGTGTAGTGGCCATTAGTAGGTCGACATTGGAACCGGGTTCCCTGATGATGGATCTAATTAAGAATTTTGGTTCTATTATTTAATGTTTCAGTAAAAATTTATATTATTTTTTCTATATATATTTGAATGAAATTATACTCAACCAAACCATTTACTATGTTTCCCTTGAAATAGATCATCTAGGAAGAAATCACTATGTGTGTGTGTGTACCAATATATGAGACTTGATTCTCTACAGAGAAGTCTACTTATACACATGCTATTAGAGGGTGTGGAGTTAACCAATAAATGATTGTTGGTGGTGTGCCTCATTATGAACTAAATATTGGTAGATTCTAAGGATAAAGTTACCATGGGGAAGGAATGAGTAATAAAATACATTTCAGAACATCATTCAGGTATGATAGTGTTTGGTCACGTCTGGATATTGTGTTCAATGATGGGTAAGAAATGTGTTTTGGAGATCAGGGTCTTGACCTAGTGATGTTATTAAAAGGAAACTAATATATATGGGATTTTCATATAAATCATGTTCCTGTGACCCTAATGTTCGAAGGGTTATGCATATGAGGGACTAGTTTGGGGATGCTCGTAGAGGCACTAGAAACTGTGAAATACATAAATTAGATTTAATCAAGATTCATTAATGAATACCATTTTTTGTGTTTTGTATATTATTATGGATAGATTTAGATCATTTTTGAGAGGCTCGAGATAAATTTGGGATGATTCGAGGGTGTTTAAATCTGAAATGATTTAATGATCACGATATTTCATGACATCAGACTTGGTTGGTAAGGATAAAACTATGGTAATCACAAAAAATAGTCTATTTCATAATTTGGTGTGAATGTTGGGATGATCATAGGATGTATCTAGGATTTAAGGCATCACGATCGAGTGATTATAATAACGTGCTGGTAGTGGAAACCAAATATTTTTTAGGAAAGTCAGATAGAGGTGGTTAAACTTGTGTTCTCATATATAATTGGATGTGCTAAGATGAAAATCATATTAGAACAATCATATTTGATTCAATGGTAGTGTGTTCAGAATCATCTTGTACTTTTTAAGGAGAAATGGAATATTTTAACAACATTTATAGGTGTTGGAACTCATATATTTCTTCCTAGAATCAGGGAAGAGGGGTACTACCATTCATTGACCAATGATTTTGTATATTCCAAAGTGTTTTATGTTATAAAATACATTGGGAATTTCATAAGGAAATAAAATAATGTCTTTAAAGGATTATTCGATGGTGGGAGGTGTCATTGTTCATAATTTTCCCTCATAAGCTATGTCTTATGGTGGGGATCACTATAGGCTGGATGGTTAATCGAATGAGGAAATAATTTTTGCCTTAACATATATAGGATCACGTAAATGTTGTGTTAGTAATTTAGTAATTAAAATGAGAAATAAATCATGTTTTGATAGTTTGAGATCCTTATTTTAAATTACCAATATTGGACATGAGATGCAATTGGATAAACACCAAGGTATCTCGAGGATGATAAGTATTATGGTGGGATGGTTGTAAGAACCCACATCCATATGGGTTGTGTTTTTTTGGTGGTTTTTTTTTATTTTTTTCAATTTAGTGGGTGGTTCATTTTGAGAATCAGAACTTGGAATAGTATTTATAGAGGTTAATAACCATAAAATGGTGTTTTTGAATGAGGAATTAGTTTTAGTAGGTAGTTGATAGGCTCAGATAAACGCCAGAGAAAGGTTCGAGTGTCTAGTCTACCAGCCTGTAGCAGCCTATAGCCACTGGCTAGCAGCTGGAAGAACAATGAATTTTTGGTGGGTTAGGCAACGACCCAACACCACTTCCATGACCACATGCCAGTCAATACCCCCATCACTAAAAGAATTATTTTCACAAACAGGCTACTTAGTTGGATTTGGTGGATTTTTAAAAAATATGGGTACGTTGGTAATTTCACTAGATAGCCTCTTGGGTTTTTGAAGAGGATTTAACTTTCATTCATATTTGGTTCAATGATGATTTTAGGTTTGAACTTTCATTCATATTTTGTTCTTAATACCTCCTTCATTATTTTTTAATTTTTTTATCTTATCTGTAAATTCAAATAATGATTCCCTTGAATAATTTTTGAATCACCATAATGTTATGGGGCTTTCATGTTACTTACATTGAGGGAATCATGTAACAATGCCCACCTATTGTTGTTCATCAATTCAACAAAGGTATTTTTCACTGCCAATTTATTTCCTATTTTTATTAAATTAAATTAAATGAATTTTGGTATTAGAAACTTATTCTAGGTATTTTTTCTGGGAAGATAATGGAGGTCTGTATGAGACCTCTATGGGGATCTTGGTCATAGTTTTGGTGCGGTGGATCCATCTGATGAGTTTTCAAAAAACATGCCTAGTTTAAATAAATGTGTTTAATTAATTATAAAATCTATAAGTATTTTTTGGATTTTTTTGTGATTATTGATGTGATTTTGGGCCTCGGGTGGTAGGATGATGGTTGGCTAAGACGAGACAAGGATTTTATGATCTTAGGTAGAAGATTTTTGGCATTGAGTTAAAACAGGAAAAACTTCATGAATGTGGTAGGTGGTCCTCAATACTCACCCTATGGTTTATTCCATTTTAATGGTGCATGTGACATGTGACCTCACCATTGAGGGTATTGGACTATTTAAATTAAATTAATTTTCATTTTAAAATGTTACAAATTTCCTAATTTAAAATTAATCCCTTGGACTAAGAAGAGTTCCAAGTCCATTAGGAACATTGTGCACTAGATGATACATTTTTTATAAATGACCAAAAACCTATTATAAAAAAATTCCTTAAGACACATGAACTACCATAATGGGTGTGATGTTTATTGTAACATCTCGGGCCTAGGTGCCACCTGAAATGGTGCCTCGATCACGTTTGGTCACAAGGCCTCAAGCGCATCTCCCCAAATACCAGAGGTTTTCGACTAGCAATGGGGGCCTAGGTGTGTTAGTGGGGAGACTATTCCCTTATTACAAGAGTGTCATAGCAGAATTCAAAATCATGCAATAGAGGAAGTGAATAAATAAGCAACCAACTGAAGGTAAGGAAAACGGGAATGCATAATAATAACCAGTAGTGTCCCATATACAAAAAATATGCAAATGGAACAAGTATCTAGAAAGAATCTAGAACATTACATGGTAGTACAGTACAATAAAAGTATCCCAAAAGAATAAAAGGCCAAAAAGGTATCCTAGCATCGCAAGCCTCAGATTTGTCCTATTCCCCCTACTCTAAATCCACAGTCAACAATCTGTGCTAGGACGCTTTCCCCTATCATCACCTACAACCATATAATATGGTTGGGTCCCTATGGAGGCCCAAACAGGGTGTGAGATAAACATCCCAGTAGGCAACCACCTAGGTCTATATAGTTTTAACAATAATTCTACAAAAAGTGCTATCAAGTGCAAATAACCAGTTAAGTAAGTGAATTTCCATGGCATGAGTCTACTGTAGTAAGTAAAACTAACTAGCCCTCAAGGCTACCTGCAAAAGAGAGTCAGCTCCTAAAAAGGTAGCTATAAACAATAAACAACCAATTAACACAGCCACATCGTACATCCATCTGTGTCAATAAAACCACAGCCACACTATATAGAGAAGTCAAGTATCACACAGCCACATTGTATAGGTAATTGTAGACCACAAGTGTCAGATCTGAGGTGTCATCAGACCAAGGAATCCGTGTAATAAATATCTAGACCACATATGTCTATATCCAAGGAGATTTTCCATGTCATACCATTGAGTCTCATGGGAATCCCTAGTGATAATTTAGTTAGGCCCTAGTTGGGGTCCTAGGAGCATGGAAATATCAAGTCCTATATGATCCCAAGCAAGCCAGGTCCACAGGGTATCAAGGCCTAAGGCATCCAACATAATCAAGACCCAAGAAGAAGAGTCAACCCAAGACATCCACTACCATGTTCCATATCCATTCATCCAAACATTAAATTTAAACAACATTCCATGTGAGTATACCCACTCATATCAACCTGCACAAGCCCTGAGTATACCCACTCATGAAAACCATTTATCAAAACAAGCATATGGACCAACCCTCCCATATAAACCATTTAACATGCCAAACTATCAAAAAGAAAAGGCATAACATTAAATTAATTAATCAAGGAGGTATTATATCTCCTAAATCATCTATTCAAGCTATCAACGCATTAAAGGGCTTCCTATAACTAGGCAAGAACAACCACACACCCCATGGATGGTTTAAACAGACATAAACATCATATTTTCCTTAAGGTTCACCCCATGGGTGAACCTAAAATGAGCAACGGGTGCCAACGCACCTAAACGGAACCTATGGGAATCCTCCCTAGGTATGACTATATCTATAGAAAGAAACTCACTCAAAAACAAGGCCTCGCTTGAATGTCCGATTGGCAGAGAAAAGTCCAAATGCCCAAAAAGCACTTGAAAATCCAAAAGAAAGTATAGACCACCTACCTCGCCTTGGTAGTAGATAGCTCATCCAATATCAAGTCATGATTCATCCTAGTTTGTAAGAAATCTGAAGAATGGAAGAAGAACGGGATATTAGGGAATATGATCCTAAATCCAAATAGCATAATATTTGTTTTTAAGAATCAAGAACAACTAAAAATGAATTTAGAACTAATCATTGGGGATCCGTTGAGACTATTGGTGATCAAAACAGATTTCAGATGGAGGAATTGGCTCAAAGCCTATGTTAGGTGCCTCAAGGGAGTTCCACAGAGGGCTATTGTGTGATGGAGAAAAAAACCCCACTTAGGTTCAAAAAGAAAAATGGTTTTTAATTTAAAATTTTAAAAAAAAACAAACAAAATAGGGTCGCATATTTTACCCACATGGTTTTCCAAATCGTGAGGAAACAGTGGGAAACTCACTTTCTAGGAGGGTCACTTCGCACAGTTAACCCAAACGGTTGAAAATCTTTGCAGTAACCGTGCGAAAGCATTCCACTAAAAACCTGAAACCTTTCAGACCTCTCTCACAGTTTTCCTAACCATGCGCAAGCCTTGTACAAATTGTGTGCCAGGTCATTTTCAGCCCAAAACTTAGTTTCAGCCTGTGAACAAGCCCCAAACACCTCCAGAACACCCATGATGAAGTTAATCACTCACATAAGTCCATAAAAAGGCAATTAAACTAAAAGAAAAGGAACAATACCACATATGAAACCCTAAGTTCTTACAATCTTCCCCCCTTATAACAATTCTTCCCCGAATTGATCTCTAAAGGGTGGTCAAGATTCGTCTGAGAATAACTTTGGCCACTGAGCACATACATCAAGCTCCCACTCCCAAGTCTCATCCTATAAACGATTATGATTCCATTACACCTGTACTAGAGGAACTGACCAGCCTCAAAGAACCGTCGTGCTCCTATCAACTATATGAATCACATGCTCCTCAAAGGAAACATCAACCCACAACTCAACCTCCCCAGGCTGAAAAATGTGAGATGGGTCTGAGTAATAGTGTCACAGCTAAGATACATGGAATATTTCATGAATTTCTTAGTACCTTTGAGATAACTGCAACTGATAGGTAACTGACCCGACTCTCTCTAGAATCTCAAATATCCCGACATATCTCGGTGAAAGTTTACCATGTTTGATGATCCGCCAATGTCCCAACCTCGGTGAAACACATAAGAAAACATGATCCCCAACCTTGAACTCTATAGGTCATCTATGGTGATCAGATTATAATTTATGAAGAGACTATGCAGTATTCATTCACTTCTAAATCAATTGAACATTCTCATAAGTCTCTTGGATGAGGCGCGGTCCCAGTAAAGTTTCCTCTCCTGCTACTAGCCAGCATAGGGGATAATGGAATGACCTACCGTATAAATCCTCATAAGGTTCCATTTTTATCATATCATAATAACTATTATTTAAGGATAACTCAACTAGGGTAATGTGCCTCTCCCAAGATCCTCTAAAATCCTGGACGCATTCTCGTAGCATGTCCTCTAGCACCAGTATTGTATGCTCTAACTGGCTATCAGTATATGGGTGGTATGATGTGCTTAGAAGCACATGTGTACATAGAACCCTCTAAAAACTTTTCCATAACCAAGACGTAAAGCAGGAATCCCTATCTGAAATGATAGTGCGTAGGACCCCATGAAGTTGTACGACCTCCTGGATATACAAATTTTCAAGATCGACAACACTAAAGGTCTCCTTGATTGGAAAGAAATGTGCGACCTTCGTAAGCCTGTTAATGACAACCCACACATCATTGTTATTTTGAGGAGACCTTGGAAAACCCATCACGAAATCCATCGCGACATCATCCCATTTCCACTTTGAGATAGGTAACTACTGTAAAATCTTAACTAGTCACTGATGTTCCGCCTTCACCTGCTAACAAGTGGAACACCTCATAACAAAACCAGTTATTTCACACTTCATTCTCATCCACCAGTACTAACGTCGCAAGTCACTATACATCTTGGTGATCCTAGGATATACTTCCCAAGATAAAGAATAAAATTCTCACATAAACTTCTCACTTATATCCACCGAAACCCAAACACATCCATGGATATGCAGGTTCTCATAATTGCCTACCATCCAACCCTGAGGAGGTCCCTCACCTACCACACCTTCCTATAGAACTAGGCCTTCAGAATCTGATAGTTTCCTCATCCTAACTATGTCCAGTAGGGTAGATTTAATAGATAAGGATGATAGGAAAGTCTTCCCCTGTCTATAATTAACCTTTGGATGCATCTTAGAAAACAACACCATAAGTTGCCACTCACTACTGGCCTGTTGCACTGCTTATATCTGAGTCTTCCTACTCAATGCATTGTCCACTGCACTTTCTTTACCAGTCATATAGGAAATATTAAAGTCAAAGGACTCTAGGTACTCCACCCACCATCTATACCTCAAATTTTTATCACGACGCATAAAGATATACTTGAGGCTTTTGTGGTCTGTGTACACCAAAAAATAATCTCCTAGTAAATAGTGCCTCCAACAATGCAACGCGTCAACAACTATAGCTAACTCAAGATCATGCGTAGGGTAATTATTCTTGTGAGGCCTCAACTTTTGAGACATGTACACCTCAATTTGATCTCCCTACATCAGCATTGTCCCCATTGTAATACCTAAAGTGTCACATTACACCATTCAACTCTTACCCTACTCTAGCAGTACCAATACTGGTGCTGATGTCAACCTTCCTTTCAGCTCTTGAAAGGATGTCTCACAAGATTTGGGCCACACAAACTTCATGCCCTTTATATTCAATCCCTTAAACGGTGTTTCTAATCATGATAAGTATTGTATAAAATTCTTGTAGTATCTAGCTAACCCCAAGAAACTTTATGTGTAAAAAACATTCTTGGTTTGTTCCCAAGAAACTACAGCTCTAACCTTCTATGGGTCCACTAATACAACTAACTCTGAGATGATGTGACCCAGGAAGTGAATCTGATCCATCAAAAAGTGTCACTTTGTGAGCTTAGCATATAACTTATTATCTCTCAGTGTATTCAAAACAATCTCAAGATGGTTGACATGGTCGTGTCGACTTTGAGAATACACCAAGATATCATCCACAAAAACCACCAAAAAAGAATCCATGGATGGAACACTTGGTTCATCAAATCTATAAAAACCATTGGTGAATTTTTGATAATGAACGGAATAACCAGATACTCATATAACCCATACCTACTGCAAAATGTTGTGCAAGCTATGTCTGCAGGTTGAACACGCACCTCGTGATATCTTGACCTCAAGTCAATATTTTAGAACACTCGAGCTCCTCCAAGCTGATCAAATAGTTCATCTATCCATGAAAAAGTATATTGGTATTTAACAATTAGCTGGTTCATTTTTTGATAATCCATGCATAGTCTAAGAGTTTCATCTGCCTTTTTTCACAAAAAGGATCGTTGAACCCTATGGAGAAGTATTGGTCCTGATAAACTTCTTCGCCTGCAAATCCTCTAGCTTCATATTGAGCTCATGAAACTCTATTGTAGTCATCCTATAAGAAGTAATGGATATTGGAGAAACTCCTAAAAGTCACTCAATAGAGAACTCCACCTCTCTCTTAGGAGCTGAACCATAAAATTAATCAAGAAGCATGTCCTTGGAGCGCTCAACCACTAGAGGAATGTCCTCCTGACTCACTCCCTGATCATCCAGAAACAAACTAGAAATCTGGGAAGTCATCCTACCAAGCCCACGATGCTTGGGTCTAGATCTACTTTCATGGAAATCCCACTCACCCTTGTCAAAAAACACTTCACCCTCTAGTGATGTGAAAGTCACCCTTCAACGATAGCAATCAACATAAACTCAATAAGCTATGAGCCAGTCCATTCCGAGAATGAAATCAAAGCCTATCATCTTAAGGAAATAAAGATCCCAGATGAAGTGACACCATCCAGCCTCAAGGGAACACTCCATACACTGGCGCACATCACCAGTTCTAACTCCTAGAGGTGTTTATAGCATCAAAAAATCTTTATAAAGAAAAACCAAAAGCCCAAGGCTTTTTACCACCCGTGTAGAGATAAAACTGTGAGAGGAACCTATATCGAAAAGAGAATATGCAATAGTATAAGCTACTAAGATCGAACCTCTCATTATAGATGGTCCAGGATACTTATCTTATTGGTTCTATTGCACTGCATAAGTCTATCTTGTACCATAGCCATGTGACCCTACCTAGCTACCTTTAGCTAACCCACCTTGTTGTCTCTGAGAACCCGGTGTTTGGATACCATGTCCACGACCACCACTACCCTGTCCTAACAGGCCGACACTGCTCCAGCTCCCCGCCTAACATGAAGCTGAAGAACTTTCTTCTGAACCTGATGTCAGAGATTAATTCCTACCACTCATAGTTGGAGGGAAGTTCCTTCAAACCCATTTCATATTCCCCATCCTACCGTGATCTCATCACTCGAATGGCTCGTAGTCACACTAATTTTTCACGTGTCCTTGCCTAACACACTGATGGAAATACCAAGCTGCCTTCACCCATAGCCTTACTAGAACTCACATCGTGGGAAGCCTCGAAACAGTGATTCTTGCCTAAATATGTAGATCCCCTAAGGTGAGAAACAGCACTCCCCTATTTTGTACCCCCATCTTCCCTCAGGTTCTACTTTGTAATCAGTGCCTGACTCATAATCTCAGTGATAGAATGAAACCTGAACACATTGACCTAAGATTTGATAGCATGACTGAGACCTTACTCGAAGTGTCTCACCCTCGATAGCTCATCTGTAAGATACATCAACACAAAATGTTTTAGCTTTGTAAAGAGTTATGAGTATTCAAAAACCGTTATCATGCCATGTTCAAGATGCATTAACTCACTATCCCGCTCTTCTCATAGAGTCACGGGGTAAAAGTAGTCGTAGAAGCGGGTTTGGAATTCAACTCAACCCATATTTTGTATCCCATCAGCCTGGTTTAAAATTTCGCACCAGTGCTTTGCCGCTCCATGTAGCATCTAAGTCACGAGCTTGACCCTCCACTCCGAAGTCGTCTCCAGATGATAAAAAATTGCTAACATGATCTCTAGACATATCTCTACAACATGTGGTTTGTCATCCCCTAAAAATATATGAGGATGCTACTGCTGGAGTACCCAAGTCAACTCATCCATAGTTAAGGCTAGTTGTAGTGCTCCCTAGAAAGTCTACATAAAGCGAAATAAACTCTCTCATAATTATGCCTCAGCACCTATGTTTGGAATAGCCTTAGGTGCCACAGCTGGCACAATAGGAGGATCAAGCGGTATCCTATGTCCCACCATCTCTAAAGTATGGTCATCGCCTCCAACGTGGCGTACCACTGGAGGTAATCATGGTGTCATGTCTCTACAATTCCAAAATCACAACTCAGAAAAGAACAAAATCAAATCACAAAGATCAAAATCATAGGATAGGTCAAAACCCTCCTTGAAACCAAGTCAACCACTTATCCTACTCCTAAATCTAGGATTATACAAATAAAATCCATTGAACCACTAGAAATTATGCCTCTTGCCCACTCAAAATCTGGGTCTAGTTCAAGTCTCTATTCATCATTTCAAGTTTCCTTTTCAATCTCACATTCAGTTATTTAGGAAATTTTACCAAGGGTTTACCAATTTCCAAATCCATGAGGGCCCATAACACCTCATGAACCCAAAACTTGGTTCCCATTCAAACCATACATGTAACAAGATCATTTAACATTTACATTTCACTGGTGCGTCATTTTCCAATTAACAAGGGCCCATACTCTTTAATAATTGAAAAATGAAGTCACACCTTTACATATTGCACCCAACTAACACAACAGTAGGCACAGTTATCACCTCAACTATCACAACAGCATGCAATATCTAATGCATCATAGATGGAATGGCATAATGCATAGAATGTGATTCTAAGAAGTATATATATGATGCATGAGATAAAACACACTCATCTCATTAATTTTAAACTAAAATAGAACCCACAATTTTATCAATAGTAATAGCAGAAATCAATTACGTCACCCAATGGTGAAATCAAATCAATTGTAATAGTCAAAATCTAGAAAATTAGAACTCAATTTGAGTCAATTTGGAATTTCCCTGTATGTGGGGTAGCTACTCCTAGGCACAGTTTATTACCAAACTCCATTTCCTTCCTATCCTTGTCTAATGTCACCAAATATTAAGTCAAACCAGAAAAAGAACCTACCTATCATACCACTTTATAACGTCTCAGACCCGGATGCCACCCGAAATGGTGCCCTAAGCCTAGTTGATCAAAAGGTCTCAAGCGCATCTCCCCAAATTTCAGAGGCTACCGACTAGCAGTGAGACCCTAGGTGAGTTGTGGGGATACTATTCCCTCATTACCATAGTATCACAGTGGAAGTCAAAAACATGCAATAGTGGAAGCGAATAAATAAGAATCCAATTAAAAGGCAAGAAGGAACGCATAATAATAACCAGAAGTGTCTCATATAAAAAAATGATGCAAGTGGTACAAGTATCTAGAAATAATCAAGAACAGTACATGGTAATATAGTACAATAAAAGTATCCTAAAACAAAAAAAGACCAAAAGGTATCCTAGCATCGCAAGACTTATCTTGGTCTTATGCCCCCTGCTCCAAATCCATAGTCAACAATCTATACTAGGGCTATTTCCCCTATCAACACCTACAACCATATAATCAGTTTCGGTCCCTGAGGAGGCCCAAATAGTGTGTGACATAAACATCCCAGTATGCAACTACCCAGGTCTATACATTTCTAACAATAATTCTACAAAAGTGCTAGCAAGTGCAAACAACCAGTAAAGTAAGTGAATGCCCATGGCCTAAGTCAAATACAGTAAGTAAAACTAACCAGCCCTCAAGGCTATCTGCAAAAGAGAGCCATCCTATAATAAGGTAGCTATAACCATTAAACAAGAAAGTCTCATTGCCATGTCGTACATTCATCTGTGTCAATAAATCCATAGCCACGCTGTATAGAGAAGTCAAGTATACCATGACTATGTCGTAGAGTGAAGCATATATTGCAAGTGTTGGATCTGAGGTTTCAATAGACCAATACATCCTTGTAATATATATCTAGACCATGGAGGGCCAGATCAAATGACCTTTTCCATGTCATCCCACAGAGTCCCATGCGTATCCCTAGTGGAAACTCAGTTAGGCACTGGTTAGGGTCCTAGGAGCATGGAAATATCAAGTCCTACGCGAGCCCAAGTAATTCGGATCCACAGGGTAGCAAGGCCCGAGTCATCCCACAGAATCAAGACCCAAGGGTCAGAGTCAACCCAAGGCATCCACTACAGCATTACATATCCATTCATTCAAACAATCAATTTAAACATTCAATTTAAACAACATTCCATGTGAGTATACCCACTCACATCAATCTGCACAAGCCATGAGTATACCCACTCATGCAAACCATTTATCAAAATAATCATATGGTTCTAGCCTCCCATATAAACCATTTAACATGAAAAACTATCAAAATGAAAATGCATAACATGATATTCATTAATTGAGTTGGTGGTATATCTCTTAAACCAGCTATTCAAGCTATCAAGGCTTTAACGGTCTTCGTATAACTAAGAAAGCACAAGTACACACCCCATGGATGGTTTAAGCAGGCATAACCATAATATTTTCCTTAAGGTGAACCCCATGGGTGACCCTGAAATGAGAAATGGGTGCCAGCACACCTAAACGGAACCTATGAGCATACTCACTTGGTCTGACTATAGTTATGGCAAGAAACTCGTGCAAAAACAAGGCCTCACCAAAAAATCCAACAGGCGGTGAAAAGGTCGAATGCCCAGAAAGCACCTGAAAATCTAAAAGAAAGTATAGTCCACCTACCTCACCATGGTAGTAGATAGCTCATCCAGTATCAAGTCTCGATTCGTCCTAGTTTGGAAGAAATATAAAGAATGGATGAAGAATGGGATGTTAGGGTATATGAGCCTAAATCCAAATAGCACATTAATTGTTTCAAAGAATCAATAATGACTAAAAAGGAATTGATGAATTACTATTACAGATCTGTTGAGACAATGGGAGATTGAAATAGATGTCAGATGGAGGAACTAGCTCAAAGCCTATGTTAGGCTCCTCAAGGGAGCTCCACAAAGGGTTGTTGTGCGATGGAGTAAAACCCACTTGGGTTTAAAAATAAAAATGGGTTTTAATTTAAAAAAATTAAGAAAACAAACACAGTAGGGTCACATGGTTTACCAGCACGATTTCTCAAACCATGCGGAAATTGTGTGCACCTCACTGCCTAGGAGGGGCACTTCGTATGGTTACCCCACATGGTTGAATAAACATGTCGTAACTGTGTGAAATCATTTTTCTAAAAACCTGTAGATTTTTAGACCTCCGACATGGTTTTCCTAACTGTGTGAAAGCTATGTGAAAACTGTGTGCTAGGTCATTTTCATCCCAAAACTTGGTTCTGGCCTCCAAACAAGCCTTGGACACCTCCATAACACTTGTGATCAAGTTAAGCATTCACATAAAGCCATAAAAAGGCAATTAAACCAAAAAGAAAAGGAATATTACCTCATACAAAAACCTAGGTTCTTACATTTATCGACTTAGATGAATGAGCGTGGGGTCCCCAGAGTAGGATCCTTTGACTATATATTTTAGAGGGGTTGATGACTTGGGAATTTTTGGCCTAGGGTTAGTCATGTTGAACATGTAGTTTCTCTAAATCCCTTAGGATCGATGACATGACCATGGGGTGAGTGATCTTTTCCCCCTCTATGATGTGGTTGTCCTAGGTGGATATATCTTGGGTAGGTTGGTGAAGGTTTGGGTTTGTAGTCCAAACTAGAGTGACATTGGGTATTGATATGGGATTAGATCAATATCAAAAGACCATTTCCATTAGGTATTATCTCTTGAGACCCATGATCTCATGTTATAATTATGATATTTTTGGGGAATGTTACACCCTATGGGGTAATAATGGGCCTGAGTTTTATAATTTAGTGGCCTAGAGATCCCCATTTTGGTTGTATTTATTATATTGTGGATTAGGATACCCCTGTAAATGTAGCCAATGTTATAATGACTGAGAATGGGTAGTGATGATTAAAAGTGTTATTTTAAATCCTAAATCAATGATTGAATCTTATTATGGTTATAGTGAGTTGGGTCATGCTTTAGGGAGTTCAATCATGGTTATCTGGAGGGTTAGGAAAATGGCCACCCATATTGATGATATATATACACATACCAATGCATGATATGGAAGACACTCTTAGAGTAGTTCATAAAATCCCTTGGGTTGGTCATGCCATTATATGGTATATTCTTTTTGGGTAGTCATCATATAAATAAAATTTAAATGCTGGTGGAAAAGTCATTAAACTTTTGGATAATGATAATGGTGGGGATGCCATAGATTTGGAGTCAGGTTTATATTATTTTTTGGTAGAGGACAGGTTCTACCACATCCTATTTTTTTGAGATCCTGGGGTCTTTAGTGTGTGTGGTCAAGTTCCCACGCTGTTGGGACTAATCTATTGGGAACCATTTAGAGTAATGGGATAGATCATTCCCTATATTTTTATTTTAGGAAATAGTATTCCCCAAGTCATTATCATGTATACCAGGTGGATAATACCCTAGATTGAAATCACTATATACCAGGGTGAGTTTAGTCCTGAGTCATTATCATGTATACCAGGTTGATCAGACCCTGGGTTGTTATCATAATATACTAGGGTGAGTTTGAACCCCAGGTCGTTATCATGTATACGATGTAGATTAGGCGTCAGCTTGTTATCATTGTATTATGGGGTGAGTTTATCCCCAAGGTTGTTGTCATGTATATCAGGAGGATCATGCCTCATGTTTTGATCTAAATTATTTCTGGTTGAAAAACCCTAAAGTTTTAATTATGGTTGGAACCTTCATCACAACATAATCAGTGACACTCTAGAACCAGCCAGAGAAGGTATAGCCCGTCATGGTCACCAACCTAAGGATTGATGGTGGTTATTTATTTATTTATTTTAAGTCATTATCTACTATATTTTGAGCATGTCACATGCACATTTCATTTCTTTTAATGGATACATATGGTACTTTTTTGGTGGTTCCGTACTGATTTATGTACTACCATATTTCTTAGGTAGCCAATCCACTTCAGTACTCAAGTAGTCATCACTTTTTATAGGAACTGGTTGGGAATATACATCAATTATCTTGATCAAGTGGGATGGCTCAGATTGGCATATGGGGTTTGGGATAAGGTGTGGCTAGAGTTATAGTGGGGCCTTTGGTATTTTATTTTTTTATTCTGTATATGTGATCAACCCAGTGGGTGGTCGAGTCGATATGACTTATGCTTACACATCATTTTTTATTATTATTTTGGATACTTCATTTATTCTTAATTACTCTGATGTATGTTTACTATTATAATGATTATTAGGGATTTTATTATTATTTTTCACTCTAATGTAGGGGGTATAGACTCCTCGCAGTGCCACACTAGACCCCCACTAATAGTTGGAAGCCACCGGTGTATGAGGAGATGTGTCTGAGGTTACATACCACCCCCAATCTATCTATTATTCATGGGGAGCCATGTATGGATTTTAGAGATGGTATTATAGTCATGGAGAACCCCAATATGAATCAATCAAGTTCTTATAAGTAAAACTTCTAAAATATAAGTTGTAATTAAATACTTCACTAAGGAAACTGGAGTATAATAAAGGAAAATAATTTACCTAAATAGGTTGAAAAATTTGTGCACCATGGAGAGAGTTGTTAGGTAAACATATGTGAATTATGAGAGTGATATAATATTATATCATATCCTGGAAAGAAGGGGGATAATCATTTTTGAGAAAATTATGGAGAGTGAGTGTTCCCAACTCAGTGAGAGTGGACTCCACATGATGAATGTGCTAAGAATAGTTATATTAATTATTTATCTATGGTTTTTATAATAAAATGTTATTAGTTAAATCATTTAGTTTAAATTTCTAAAACAATTATGTAATAATGAAAAAGAAACTTATAATTATCAACTTTTAATACTTTATAATGGTTTAAGGAACTACAAGAAAAATAAATTTTACTAACTTAAATTTTTTTATAGTGGTATAAATGTTTTTTTTGAGTGTATATATAAGGTGTGTGTGTTAGTGTTTGTACTATATATATACTATTTATATTTTTTGAGGAATATTAATATTATTTAGATTATATATGAATTATATATATACATGAATCATTAATTCATTTATATATATATATACCCCATTAATATATATATATATATTGTAATTTATATTTTTATTTTTAATCAAAATATTTTAACATTATTGATTTTATCTTATAATGTATTTTCTCTGACAACATATCATTAAATATAAATGTACCCAGAACATATTTTGTTAAGATTCAACATGTTATTTGGACTATAACACATGCATACATACATTCATAGAACTTATATATATATATATATATTCTATGAAATAAAATAGTTACATTAAATTATAAATAAACATTTGCAAATGTATATAGATGGTATGTGAATAGGGGTGATTAGTAGGCTCGATTAGGGCTAAGCGGACCAAGTCTACATGCACCAGGCCTAAAAATGTCTTGTCCATTTAAGATTGCATTTAATATGGGATCGGAAAATTGATTTTAGTCTAATCTATGGGGAGGACCACATTTGTAAATAAAATTAAAAATAATTATTTAACAAATAAAATTACATTTATTATTAATGATTATTAAATATTAAACACAAAATAATTATATAAAAAATATTAATATTTAAATATATTAATCATAGAATTGAAAAATATTTTTTTTTCAATAAATGAAATATTAAATTAAAATAAAAATATAATAAAAAATGAAAATATTATTCAGGGTCCGTGGGTTGACCTCTATATGTTTAAGTTGACCTACTTAAGATCAAATTTTTTTCCTCATTCCATTTGAGAATGTTTAAAATTTTGAACATTTTTTAATAGTCTATCCCACTCTATAAATTTAGACTTCCAATCATGAACCACGGTCTCAAGTCCCATTAAGAACCTCTATCTGTAAAAATTGAATATATAATAGATGTATTTTATTATTCACTAAAAAATCATATGTGTGTGTGTGGGAGAGAGAGTGAGTGTGTGTGTGTGTGTTGGACTGTGTGTGTATGTGTGTGTGTGAGTGTGTGTGTTCATGGAACATATAATGAATATATTTATATAATTTTTTATAGTATATATATTAAATATATAATATTATTAAAACTTAATAGGGATCAACAGATTCCACCCCTTACCCCTAGATGCCTATGAACCAATAGTTTTCATAATTCCCCCATGTTTCCCATACAGCACAGACCACCAAAAGAAGCTTTATATGTGTTGGTCATACTAGAATTAACATGTCCACCGACCCTCCCCATAATAGGCAGCAATGTGTTTCCCCCGTCACTTGAACCCGAACTCACTAGGAATGTGTATCCAAACCAATAGACCTGTAATCTATTGGCATATAATATATATATAATTTCAATATATAATATATATGTTTTGTAATTATAAAATATATATAAACACTATGCCATAAATCCTTTTATTATACATAGTTTTTTCCTTATAACTTTGAGAAAGGGACCCCTAAATATAACCAAACTGGCCACTTCATCTTTCATTCTTATCCTTTGGTGTTTCTGCTCAATTATCAATGCATTGATCAACCATTAGTGACTTTAATATTTTTTTTATTCATGAAATCCATTTAAAATCCTTATTATTTTATTCACATATATTTTTTTAATCCATATCTTCCATTTTTGTCTTTATTTGTTTTTCTTAATGTTCAATTTCATTCTCTATTCAGTCAATCATATATATATATATATATATATGTGTTCAATCAATCATATATATATATTTATATATATATATATATATTAATTCTTTTAAATATACACATATATTCATATTTTTATATATACATATATACATACATTTATATTTATATGTCCTAATTTTAGATATATATGTGTGTGTGTGTGTTATTTTTATTTACTTTATATATGTATTTTATTTATATTTTGTTTATAATATACATATGAATATGTTTTATACAATTTATATATATAAATGTTGTTATTTTCATATATATGTTCATAATATTTATATATAAAAATTATCTATTTTTTCACTTATGTTATATATATAATTTTATATTATGTTTAAAATATATAAATATATATCTACTATTTATTTAGGTTTATAGATAGTATATATATGTGTATATATGTATTGTAGTATATATATATGTTTATTTTATACAAAATATACATACATATTTGAGTGTGTCTGTCTATATATATATTTTTTCATAGTGTTTATCTGTATATATTATTTAAATAATATTTTTATATATGTTTTATATATTTATATATAAGTCTATATTATGTTTCCAATATTTTTGTGTGTGTGTGTGTTTTATATTGTGTTTTTTTGTTTGTTATTATTTATATATTGTTGTGTGTGTGTGTTTATACAGTTAATTTATAAATTTTATTTCTATAATATTTTTATACATGTTCTATTATGTATATATATACAATTATTTATAATTTTATATATAAATTAATTCTATTTATATATAATATTTTTATTCTTTTTTGACAAAAATAAGAGGAATATGATTCAAAAATAGATTGATGTTAATGGTATATCTAGAGAGAATGAGAAGGGTGTCAAAGAGTTTATAAAATTTATAGTGCGATATGTGAATAAACCTTGTTGAGTATTGTGTTGTGTCAAAGTTATTGTTATTAATAGTAAATTGGTCCATCAAAATTCATGGAATATTAGATTTGTAATGGAATTTATTTTATTTATAAATTTTCAACTCATCATGGAGAATAAGTAAATGTGTTTATAAATTGGAATGACAATATATTGTGTAATTTTTTAGATATTGATATAATTTCATACGATGATAAAGATCATATTAATGAAATGATAATGGTAGTATGAGAAGAAAAGGGATATTATTCGAAAATGTTTGACAAATTGAAGAAATTATAGAGATTTCATTATTTTATAGTTGTATGTAATATAAAACTCTATATACATTATTAAAACTATAGAACCTTAAAGTGGGATATTAATTCAGTAACATGAATTTCACAATGTTTACTTCTATATTGAAGGATAAATTTCAAATAACAATGATAATCTTTTTCAAACATAAAACAACAAAATTAATGTTATATTCCCTTGGTATGAGCTAAAAAATAAAAACATGATTTCCCTAATGATAGCATATTATTTTGATAAGAGTAAAAATCTCTATAAAATTTCCCTTTATTAGATGCATCTTGATACAAGAAAAAATAAAGTGAGTCAAAATTTGTGTGGTATATTCGAGTCATTTATAGATTTTGATGATTGTAATAAAGTTTGGAGAATAAAAGTCTATTAACATTGAATGTAAATAGAATAATTCAATATTTTAAACTATGAAACCCAATAGATGATCCTAAATGGAACTAAATTGAGAATTATTATACTGGTTTTTTAAGGATTCATGAAAATTTATGATTATGTTATCTACTGATAGCGTCAATCCCCAAGGTGTATAGAACTCCACTCACAACACATGTCTATTTATATTTGTAAATTATAATTTACCTTGATTTTTATTCCTGATACACAATTAAATTATGTTTTTGTTTAATATTTTATAAAAAAACTACATATTAATGATATTGACATTTATTTGGATCCACTTATTGCTTTTTTTTGATATTATTGTGGGATTCAAGTGTTATGGTGTATGATGCTCATGAGAAAAAATATTTTTTTTAGAAGCATATTTTTTGGTACGATATATGACAATACTACTTATGATAATTAGTCAATGTGAAACATAAAAGGAAGGTTAGGTTATCCTCTATATGAAGAAGGTATATGATCACTTAGATTGAAACATAATATAATGATTTTGTACCATTGAAATCTAACATATTATCCTATAAAACATTGAAAATTATAGTGTATGAAAACATTTTATGGGAACACGAATGAAGGATTATAAATTTATTTGATAATAATTGAAGAAATACATGATAAGGAAAATTATTTCATCAATTTATTAGATATAATATTATCTAAAAACATTCCAACAATAGTTTATAAAGTGAGATAAATTTTTTAAAACTACCTTACTAGAAGAGGTTGTTTTTCAAACATTTTTTAGACATCGTGTATATCAATAAAATTATTCATGAAAGTTTAATAGATATGTTAATAAATTCATAGTGGATTACAAAATATCTAATCAAGGAAATGAAATATTTGATTAAAATGGAAATCAAGGATGTAATTTCCCATACCTGAATTCTATTGAATGGTGCCCCATGACCGATTGGCCACGTGGCCTCAAGCACATCTACCCAAACTTAAATGGTTGGTTACTAGAAGTGACTACTTAGGGTGTGTCCATGAGGAGACTATTCCCTCATTACAAGACTCTAACATAGTAAAAAATCAGTAACATTCAATATCGGAAGTAGTATAATATTCAGACACTAGATAATATTAGTAATAGATGAATAATGCTCAAAGTATATCGTAGGTAATGATGATAATGTCATGTGTCTAAAAAGAATCAAAAATAGGTATATAGTAGTACAGTACAATAAATGTATAAAAATAATAAAAAGAAAAAAAGGAACTATCTCCTAATAGCATCAAAAGCCTTAGCTTGGTCCCATTCTCCCCTTCTTTTAAGAATGGCATAAGGTCAAGCATCAAACTCTGGCCGCTTGCCTCAGTACATTCTTTCATCCATAAAGTATATCCGGGTACCCAACGGTAGCTTGAACATGGTGTTAGATATAATCCCAGTAGGTTACCACCCAAATGTCTATAACAAGTCATGGATATGCAATATAACACGCTAAAGTATAGGGAAATACATATCATAGGTAAGTAGTAATAAAAAGGAAAGTTCCCATGGCATGTATATTATAAACCAAGTGATATTGTATAGCTATAAAAAGCTCCCTAAAAACATGGGTTAGGATTCTGTAATAAGAAATCTATAAACAATTCATAAATAACTAACATGGTCTCTCTATACATCCATACATATCATACCAACCATGGCCATGCCGTATAACTTATGTGTCAAACAATCATGACCTTTCCCTATAACCAGAAGTGTCATAACAACTACAGCCATGTCGTACTACCAAGCTTATCACAATTAACATGGGCATTCTATATAATAAATCTTCATACCCCACAAGACCAGATCCAATGTAAAGTGGACCAAGGAATAATTTTCAAGTCCCAATAGAATCTCTATGCAAACTTAGTCAGGATTGAGTTGGGGTCCAAGGAGTATGTCTATCGACCCTGTCCACTATGAGCCCAAATAAACCAAATACAAGGGATAGCAAGTCCCAAGGAATCCCATTGAATCAATAACCAATGAGAAATGGAAATACATGGTGTTCACTACCATGTTCAAGACCCATATTAGAAACATCAATGGAATCTAATGGAATCAAGATCCAAGGTATACTAACCAAGGCATCCACTACTATTAAATTCATCACATTTCATCCATCAATTTAGAAATATCAAATTTTAATGAGTATACCCACTCATATATAAATCCATATTAAATTACATTTAATGAGTTTACCCACTCATATAAAAAATCAAAATTCAAAAATTAGACAATTTAACATCATATATCACATTAAAAAAGGGGCCAAACATCTCCTAATCAAAAAATTCAATTCAAATCATTTATATATAGTCTTCCTCTGATTAGGAAAGCATAAGAACTCATCATATGGGTGGTTTAACAAAGTCTAAATAAGTTCACATCCCATGGGTGACCTTGGTTGGGGAAACAACCTCCAAAAATTCTCAGGGTAACTAAAGGAAATCCCTAACATGTTCCATTTCAGTTAATTCAATTAATCAATTCAATTTTGGGTCCATACAAGAATTTTTGGTGGGAATAAAAATATAAAATAGATATAAAAAGCACCAATCCACTTGGGAAAAATTTTATAATGCCTACCGTAGGTCGGTAGTATATTGCTCATCCAGTATCAGCTCCAAATTAGACTCATATCGGGAGAAAAACAAAGAACAGATTAAAACACTAAAAATAGGGAAAATTATCTTGAACCAAAATAGTGCATACGAGACAAATAATAACAAATAATGGACCAAAAGTAATTGATAACTCATAGATTTAGATCCAATGATATTGATGGAACTCGATTCCAAGTTCCAACAGAGATTCTGTGGAAAATACTAGATTTGGATTCAAGAGGAGCTTCTCAAGTTTGAGTTGTTTTTCATTGGAGTAAATGTAGATTAGGTCTAAAATTTATAAAAAATTTAAGTAATATTTATTAATTTTACCCAAAATACTGGGTTTTATGGTTTGGTTGCATGGTTGTACAAATTGTGTGTCAATCATGCACCCACTGATGTTAGGAGAGGAAACCCACATAGTTAGTGTGCATTATCTATCAACCCATGCATAAACCATCTCTCAGCCCGATGTCAAAAACTATAGAGGCTACTAAATTGGAGTTTTCCTTATTTATCAGGGTTTTTTGAACCATTCAGGGTCCTCTATCCCACTTTCAATCCTCTCATGGTTAGTATTAATCATACGACTTGTCCTGCGTGGCTTCTACTAATCATGTGCCCTACTTGTTTTTTCAAAAAAGATGGGTTATGGGCTCCAATAAATCCATGGACACCCATGATACCCCCATGACCTCAAATGGTATTTACATTAGGTAGTACAAAATCATTTAAACCACAAACAAAAGCATTCTCACCTCATACAAAAACCTGGGTTCTTATAATCCCCCTCCCTTAAATTAATTCGTCCTTGAATTTCCCTCTCAAGGGTGGTAAAGAGTCATTTGAGAATAACTTCAACCAATGAGCATGTACATCAGCCTATCACTCCAAATTCTCTTCTTTGAAACATTTTTGCTTCCATATTACCCATACTATAGAAGCTGACTGGCCTCAGAGTACCTTTTCACTCCTATCATCGATGAAAATCAGATGCTTCTCAACGGACGAATCTACCCGTAACTCAACCTCATTAGTTTGAAAATCACGAGATGGGTCTAAATGATAATGACATATTTGAGATATATGGAAGACTTTGTGTATGGCCCGGTACCTCAAAGGTAATTGCAACTAATATGCTACTATCTCAAATCCCTTTAGAATCTTGAACATCCCGACATGTCACGGTGAAAGCTTACTCTATATTATGATCTATCTATTACCCAACCTCAGTAAATTACATAAAAAACCCAATCCCAAACCTCAAAATTGATAGGTCATCTGTGGATATAATTTTAAGATCTCTATCTCAACTTTGCATTATCCATCCTCTTTATGATCAACTAGACCTGGTCGGTAATCTTCTGCATGAGATGCAGTCCTAGTAAAGTTGTCTCACCAACCTTTAACCAGCATAGGGGAGATCAGTATATCCTATCATACAAATACTCACAAGGTTCCATATGAATTTTTACATAATAACTATTATTTTATAAGAACTCAAAAAAGAGAATATTCCTCTTCTAAGAGCCACTAAAATCTAGGATGCATGCTTGCAGCTTGTCCACAAGCACTTGTATCATACTCTCTGACTAGGCATCAGTCCGAGGGAAGTATGTTTTGAACAAAATAATCATGTACCTAGTTCCCTCTATAAATTATTCCAAAAACTTGATGTAAACCTATCATCACTATCTAAAAATATTGTGCATGGGATCCTGTGAAGTCATTTTATCTCATAGATATACAACCTCCCAATTTCATCGACACTAAAGTTATCCTTGATTGGTAAGAAATGTACAGCCATCATGATCCTATCAACAAAAACCCACATAGCATCAAAACCACGTGGAACCATTGGAAAACCTATCGCAAAATCTATCATGACATCATCCAATTTCCAATTGGTAATAGGTAACTACTATAGAAGTTTGTCTGGTTATTGATGTTCTTGTTTCACCTGCTGATAGGTGGAACACCTCAAAAGAAAATCAGAAACCTCTCACTTCATACCCATCCACCAGTACTGAAAGCGTAAGTCATGGTACATCTTGGTAACTTCGGGATGAAAATCCTAAATTGAGGCATGAACTTCCATATAAAATCCTCAAATATGTCCACTAGAACCCAAATACGACCATGGATACACAAAATCCCATCCTTTCCTATGGTCCAATTAAGACGTGTATCCTCACCTGTCGCACTCTCTCAAAGGACTAGGCTCTCAAAAAATGAAAGGTGTATCATTATGACTCTATAAAATAGGGTAGATTTCATATATATATATATATATATATATGAAAGATAATTGTTTCCCTGACACCCCTTCACCTCCAAGTGAATCTCAAACAAAAAATCCATAAGCTTTCACTCACTACTGGCCTGTTGAACTGCTTATATATAAGCCCTCATACTCTGTGAATTGGTTGCTAAATTAACTTTTATAAGTGTATATCCAACCTAGAAGTTTAAATATTTTAGGTATTCAACCCATCCTCACTACCTCATATTTAGATCACACTATGTAAATATGTACTTGAGGAATTTTTGGTCCATATACACCACAAAATGATCTCCAAGTAATGTATCCAATGTCATAAATCAGGAACAACTTCAGCAAACTCGAGATCATGCATCGGGTAGTTCTTACCATGTGGCCTTAGCTACCAAGACTCATATGCCAAAACTAAATCCCCATACATCAGAATTGCTCCAAGCCCAATACCTAATGCATCATAATACATTGTGTAGAATCTACCCTACTCTGGCAGAATCAAGGTCGGTGCTGAAGTCAATCTCCCTTTTATCTCTTGAATGGTTGTCTCATGGGTATTTGACCATAAAAACTTCATACCCTTCTTAGTCAATCCCATAAGTGGTGCTTCTAAGCATGATAAGTCATGTATGAAATGTCTATAATATCCATCTAGCCCTAAGAAACATCATATGTCAAATAAATTATTGGGTTTATCCTATAAAACTATAGCTCTCACCTTCTCTGGGTCAACTGATACTCTTATATCTAAGATAATATAAACCATAAAGTGAATTTTATCCATCCATAAGTGGAACTTTGTGAGCTTAGCATGTAAATAATTCTCTTTTAGTGTATCCAAAATGATCTCAATATTTTTATCATGGTCATGTTGATTCTGAGAATAAACCAAGATATCATCCACAAAAACCACCACAAATGAATCCAGATAAGGATAAAAAACTCAACTCATAGACTCCATCAAAACTGATGGTGCATTTCTAATGTATAGACCATAACAACTATGAAAATATATATGAGGTATGTCTGTAGGTTGAAAAAATACCTGGTGATATCCTGAACTCAAATCAATTTTTGAGAATACCCAATATCCTCGAAGCTAACCAAACAAGTTATCTATCCATGGTAATGAATATCGGTTCTTAACTATCAATTGGTTCAATTTTTGATAATACACACATATCCAAATGATTCCATCCACATTTTTGCAAAAATTACTAAATAACCCCATGGATAAGTACTAGATCAAAAAAAATCCCTTTGCCTCCAAATTCTCTAGTGGCCTCTTGAGCTCCTGCAACTCCATCATAGACATCATGTAAGGAGGAATGGATATCGGTGCAGCTTTTATCACTATCTGTATGGATAAATACACCTCTATATCTAGAGGTAAACCATAAAATTCATCCAAGAAAACATCCCATAAATGATCAACAATGAGAGGAAAGTCCTCCTGACACATTCCCTAATCATCTAGACAAAAACTAGAAATCTAGGCTATCATCTCGCTTATCCCATGATTTTTTGGTCCATATCAGCTCACCTGGACATCCCATTAACCCTTATGACTATAAATTTCACCCTTTCATGATGTGAAAGTCACCCTCTGGAAATATTAGTCAATGTAGGATCAATAATCCACTAGTCATTTCATCCTAAGTATAACATGAAACCCAATCATCTAAAGGAAAAAAAGATTCTAGATGAAGTGACACTCACCAACCTCAAGGGGAACTCCATTCAATGACTTACATCTTTTGTTATGATTCTTAATATAGTTTCAAGCATCATAATGCCTTCATAAAACTAAATCATGAGCCCAAGTATCTCCAATGAAGGTACAGTTGTAAAAATATGCAATGTACCAATGTCAACAAGATCAGATACAATAGTTGAGACTACTATGATCGCACCTCTCACTATTGATGGATTGGAACCCTTATCTTTAGGGGTAGGATTTATATAATAGATTTGGCCTAAACCACAACCCTATGACACAACCTCAGTACCTGGAGTATGCCCACTCTATTGTCTCGGTACAAATAGTGCCTTGATACCTAATCCATGACCATCACTACCTCATCCTGATTAACTAGTACTTCTTAAGATCCTTGCCTAATGTGGATCTGAGAAACCTTCTCCTAGGCCTGGTGTCAAAACTAACCCCCTACCACTCACTCCTAGAGGGAACGTCCTGAAAAAACTTTTCACATGGACCATAATACCACAAGATCGGAACTCGACTGCGTTGTGATCACAATTATTCCTCATATAGACCTATCTTCCACACTGATGACAAAAAATTGAGTTACCGGTTTTCATAGACTGATTGGTTTCCATCTCATGGGAAGCCTCAAAATAGTGCTTCCATTCAGAAGATGATAAAGTACTAGTTTGAGAGACTACACTACTATTCTCTATGCCCCCATCTTTCCTTGGGTTCCACTTTTTAATTAGTTCCTGATTCACAATTTCTGTAATAGAGGTCAATCTGAGAAAATTGAACATAGATCGAATGGAATATTAGAGACCTTCCTCAAAGCGTATCACCCTTGATAACTCATCATCAAGGTATGTCGGTGAAAAGTGATGAAGCTCTATAAAGTGTTCTAAATACTCCACAATTTTCATGGTACCCTACTCCAAAAATATAAACCCACTAACCCACTCTTACCTTAGAGTATCGGGGTAAAATTATTCATATAACCTAGTTTGGAAATCAACCCAAACCATATCTCACAAACTATCATCCTGGATTAGAACATCCCACATATTTTTTTATTCTCCCCAAAGAATATAAGTCATGAGTTTCACTAACATCTTAGGTGGTGTCTCCAGATTCTCGAAGATCGATGAAGTAGTCTCAATCCATAGCTCAACAGCCTATGGTCCGCCATCCCCCAAAAACATGGAAGGATACAATGGTTGTAACATACATGTCAGCTCTACCATAGGCAAGTAAAGTTTAGGTTCTCCTTAAATTCCTTAATTAAGTGATAAAACCCCTCATAGAACTATTTCTTGGAACTTGTGTCCAAGAAAGTGGATGGTGCAGCAGATAGAACTAAAGAAGGGTCCATTAGTATTCCATGTCCATCCTCCTCTAGGTCATGGTCATCACCACCCTCCTAGCATACGACTAGATGTACACATGTTTTTATTCCTCTACAATTCCAAATTCATGCCTCAGAAAATAATTATATCAAATTTCACATCTCATAAGTGTAGGATAGGTCGAAATATTCCTATAACCCGGTCACACCACACATCCTGGTACTGAATTTAGGACTTTGTAAAAAGAAATATTCACACAATTCACAAGAGGCATTGCCTCTTTCCCACTAAAAATTTGGGTCTAGGTATATTTCTATATCTATTATTTCAATTTTCCATTTGATTTTCATATTCATTTCACATTCCATTTAAATGGATAAACTAAATGGTTTACCACTTCTGATCTATAAGGGCTCATACTTTTCATGCACTGAAATATGGCTTCCACCTAATCCCTACCATAAAACGTTCTAGACCATGTGACTCATAATCCATAAAACAACATTCTACAATTGGCTGCTTAGCATGTCTATTGTATCCTAATCAGGAAAACATTTCTTATGTTATGGTAGGAACTCTAAGTACCAACCTTTTTTATCAATTCACTATATATTATTCTATAATAATACCAGGTATATCTATCACGACACCTATCACAACATCATGAAAATAAGATTTTAATCCTATATGGCATGGCATAATGCATGTCATGTGATTTATAACAAGTGACTAAAATGATTCATGAGATGAAATGCCCTTATCTCATCGTGTTTCAACAAAATTGAATCCACAATTATATCAATAATAACATCACAATTCAAGTGCATCACCCAATGGTGGAATCAAAAAAACTGTAATGTTCAAAATCTAAAAAAAAAAATTCAAGGTGATTTGGATTTTTCCTATATGTGGGTTAGCTACACCCAGGAATAGATCAATACCAAATTCCAATTCCTACCTATCTTTGTCTATTATCTCCAAATAATAAACCAAAAAATAAAATCTCTAATACCACTTTGTAATGTCCCGGACCTAGATTCCACTGAATGGTGCCCCGAGCCTAGATGGCCAAATGGCCTCAAGCGCATCTCCCAAACATCATAGTTTCTCAACTATCTTCTAGGTCCTAGTATGTGTATATGAAGAGACTATTTCCTTATTACAAGAGTGTAACATAGTGAAAAATAAATAATATTCAATAGCTAAATCGGAATAATAGTCATACAATAGATTATAGAAGGAATGGAAAAATAAGGCAACAAGTATCTCATATACAATGACGATCATGTCATGTGTCTAAAAAGTATCCAAAATAGGTACGTAAAAGTACAACAAAATAAATGTATCAAAATACCAAAAATACCAAAAATCATTATTTCCCGATAGCATCAAGAGCCTCAACATAGTCCTGTGCACCCCTGATCCTAAGCATCGAACAAAGTCAAGCATTGAACTATGGGCAGTTCCCCCAGTCTCTACCTACATCCATTAAGTATATCCTGGTACTCAACGGTGGCTTGAACAGGGTGTGAGATTCAATCCCTGTAGGTAACCACCCAAAGGTCTATAAAAAGTCTGGGTTTTTCAATGTAACAAGCTAAATCAAAATGAGATACATATCACCGGTAAGCAGTAATAAAAATGAAATTTATCATGGAACATATACTATAAAACAAGTGATATTGTAAAGCCATAAAAGGATCCCTATAATACATGGGTTAGGATCCTGTAAGAGGGTATCTACAAACAATGAAAATATAACTAACAAAGCCTCTCCATACATCCATACATATCATAAAAACCATGGCCATGTTGTATAACCTGTGTGTCAAACAATCAAGGCCTTTCCATATAACCGAAAGTGTCATGTAAACCACAGCCACACCGTACAACCAAGCATATTTCAATTACCATATCCATGTTTTATAAACAATTTTCAGTCCCTGTAAGGCCAAATCCAAGGAATAATGGACAAACGAATCCTCATTGAGTCCCAGGATCATCTCAATGGAAACACGGTTAGGCTTGAGTTGGGTTATAAGGAGCATTTCTACTGACCATGTCCACTATGAGCCCAAATAAACCATATCCAAGGGGTAGATAGTCCCAATGTATCCCATGAAATCAATACCTAATGAGAAATGTCAATCCAAGGCATCTACTACCGCATTCAAGAACTATAGTATAAATATCCATGGAATCTAATGGAATCAAGATCCAATGTATACCAATCAAGGAATCCACTAAAATTCAATTCATCAAATTTCATCCATCAATTTACAAACACCCATGTTCCATGAGTATACCCACTCATATATAAATCCACATTAAATTACATTAAATGAGTTTTCCTACTCATATAACAAATCACAATTCAATAATTGGAAAATTCAACATTATGTATCACATGGAAAAAGAGGTAGAACATATATTAATCAACAAATTCAATTCAACTTCCTCTAATTATGATAGCACAATAACTCACCCCATGGTTGTTTTAACAAAGTCTAAATCAAATTGATTCCCTATGGGTGACCTTAGTTGGGGAAATAACTTCCAACAAGTCTCCAGGGAACTAAAGGGAATACCTAATAGGTTCCATTTCATTTAATTCAATTTAATTTTTTGGCGATGCTAGAATTTTTTTCTAGTGAAACAATATAAAATAGCTCTATAAAGCACCAAACCACTTAGTAAAAGTTTATACCATCTACTGTAGGTCGATAGTAGAGTGATCATCCAGTATCTTCTCCTGATTTGACTTAAATCAAGATAAAAATGAAGAACGAATGAAAACCCTAGAAATAAGAAAATTTAACTTTTACTTAAATAGTAAAACGATACTAATAATAATGAATAATTTAACAAAATTAATTGATTAATCATATATGTAGATCCAATGAGACTGACGGAACTCGATTCTGAGTTCAGATGGATACTTAGTGAAAAATACTAGATTTGGATTCAAGAGGAGATTCTCATGTTTGAGCTAGTGTCTGTAGCAGTAAATAGAAATTAGGTTTTAAAGTTATAAAAAATTTAAGGGTGATTTAATAATTTTACCAGAAATATTGGGCCTCATGGTGTGCTAAATTTTACTTCAATCGTGCACCCACTACTGTAAGGAGGGGAACCTCGCATGGTTAGTGCACATAGTTTTCCAAACCATACACAAACCATGTCTCATATCACGGTCAAAAACTGTAGAGGCTTCCTCATGGGAGTATGCCTCAATTAAAATTATTTTTAAAACTATGTGGGGTCCTCCAGCCCATTATCAAGCCTCACATGGTTTGTAGTAACCATGAAACTATCCCAAAACAATTTCTACTAACCATATGGTCTGCCTATTTTCCCCAAAAACCTTGGCTCTAAGCTTCAAAAAAGCCTCAGACACCTCCAATACCCCCATGAACACAAAGGGTATTCAAATTTGGTTGTAAATAATCATTTAAACTGAAAAAAAAAATATTCATTCCTCATATGAAAACCTAGGTTCTTTCAAGGGAATATTTGGAAGTAGTGAATAATGTGATGAGAAATGTTCATCCACCATTGGCTCATAATATTTTTAAATAAGAGAGATTTCAATTTTGAATATTTTTAAATGGTGTAACATTCCTATAAGATTATTCATTAAATATCAATAATATTTTATGAATGAATTTCCTAAGGTTAAAATGATTAAAATCACAAGACATTTTTGTTTTGATTCAATATTTTTTGTTAGTGGAAATACAATTAATATTGCGAAAAAGGTGTTTTCAACACAATAACTACGAAATTTTTCTTTTAAAAAACAATATAAAAAAAATATTAACCTAATTGAGTTTCTAAGTATGAAAAATTATATTTTTTTAACTTTATATTTACTATAGATATTCATCCCACCATCATTTTTTGATATAATAATTTACTTTACTATTCAATAGGTAAAGCATATCCAACACTATGACCCTATAAACTTTATATGGATATACCCTATTGAAAATTATATATAAAGATATTTAATTGTTATGTCAAAAATCATAGCTCACCGTAAGGGAATATTATCGAGTGGTATATTTTTTATGAAGATATTAAATTCTATATCAAAAACTGATCTGATGTGGATAATGTTTCTCCTATAAAATCTCACCATTATGAGTTCAGAAAAATAAAAATAAATTCACTATAGGATATTGGACAATATCCATCCTAGATTCGAAATAGGACCACCTATATTTTTTCATAATATTTAGGAGTTCATTTCATATGTCAAAAAAACATTAAAATACTCTTACAAATTTATATCCAATAATTATTAAGGTTAGATATCAAATTCACAAAACCAATATTTTATTAATTGGTTTAGTGACCACATTTACAAAGAGTTATCTGAAAATACTAAATCCATGTGTGGAAAATTGTGATATTTTTCCAAAGGACCATGTGTCTATGTGTTATCTGAAAATAGAAAAACAATTAATGGTTATACATTCTATATAAGGTAACATGATAAATGTATTAAATGTAAAATAGTGTAATTACTATTTTGTATAAAGTGATGCGTATATATATAAATATATGGTATCAAGGATAAAAACCTAATTTAAAAAATATGTATTACTTTAGGATCATCAAAAAATATGGGAGTAGGATTATTTTTCATTTCTTATGCCACTTTTCTGATTCATATGGGTTGATAATATGATTTCATCAACTATTGATTAATTGGGATTTATAAAATTAAATTTCAAAATGGAATTATATGAAAATTATCCAATTATAATAACATCACAAGTATGTTAAATAAGTTATAATCATAATTCTATAATCAAAAAATGTTCCCTTGAGATTTTGTAAATGAGAAAATATAGAATTGAGTTTCAATTCATTATATGATGATACTCTCCCTAGTATGTCAATAAAATTTCATGTTAGACCTAGTGTAGATTATGTACTATATTATAGATTTAACCCTATAGAGGGAATTTTGATAATAGATATAGGCTAAAAATCATTTCCATCATTAAATAAAAATAAAATATTAAAAATGATTTTGTTTCTATCATTATATATTTTTATATATTTTTTTGTTTCTTATTTATATGATTTTTTTCAATTTGAAGATTATATATTCTAGTTTTTATATCTAAATTGTGATGCAGATAATATTTTCTCCTCTCCAACACGCTACTCACCCTAATGAGAAACATTTCAATGATCTTGAGGGATGGAAAAAAATTAAACCTAATCAATAATATTAAAAACAAGTGCATCATCAAATAAGGATTTTCAAAATATTTAAAGAAAGAATACAATGTCAAAAATTATAGGTTTTATGGATCGATCATGGTCAACCCATTAACTCAAACTATTCAATATTTTTTAGATATATTGGTGATATATAAAATAGAATGTGGTAATAATTATAGAAAGTTTATATAGTGTCAACTTATATATAAGGTTGTATTTTGAGAGTAAATTTCGGTACCATACTCCTAAATTTTTTTATCAAAATATCTTTAGAATAATCTTTCAAATTTTTATTATTTTCCTTTTGAAAAAAGTAATTATTCAGGAATAATTTAGAATATATTTTTTTCTTAAAATTTTTGGATGGATTATAGTGATTTTTAAACAATATTTCTCACTTAGTATATTAGATATACTAATAATAATGTTAATCCTCAACCAATATCATTATATTCCAACCATAACTCCTAGGAAACATGTAATTCATTCATTACTAGACATGGGGAGGATATTTTTTAGGTGAGTTTAAGTGAATTTAATTTTTCTCTCATAGAATGTTTGACATAATAATTTTTAAATATTATACTTTAAAAAACTAATAATGAGAGTAAATATTAATCTATATACATAAAATTAATAGTAAATGTACTGCAAATTAAGGATAGGGCATGGTTCACTTCAAAAAAAATGGTGCATAATTGAAATTTATAATAAAATAGTTAATGCAGAAAATGATTGGTGTATATATTTTGAGATACAAATTAATCAATAAATACCCCCACTAATTTAATCCCTTATTATATGGTATGGAAGGAGTCATGTTTCAATAATAAGGGACAAATTTTAGATAAACACTCGTAAAATGCATGTGATATATGTTTTTTATAAGATAAGTAAAATTTATTATTTCTTTATATTTTAAAAATGAATAAAAAATAATGTTTTTTTATTCGTATTCTATATCCACTAGATAATTCATCTACTAGTAATGAAAATGAACTACTTTAAGTTGTTCTAGAATACTGACTATAGTATGGGTTTGTCAGGGGGTGGTTTTGGAGTCTCTTAAAAAGAATACTTTTAAAAAGGACAAACATGAAATAAAACTAACTAGGAATCTAAATAGTTATAAAACATAATTTAAAATTAAATGAAAAATATTTGGAAAAAAAATCATTACTTGTGAAATAATTGAAACCATAGCAATCAGTGAACCAACCACCACCACCACTATATATGAATCCAAAAACATGAAGTTTTGAGGGATTTTTTCCCTAATAAGTTCAACATTCAATACGTTCTCATTTTTTTATCAATTTTTATAATATTTATGAAAAAAAATATTTATTATATAGTTTTTTTAAAATGTAATGAACTGGCCTAGTCTGACCTGATATGTCACCTAACCCGATCTCTCACTGGTATTGAAGTGAATTCTTGATGCTTATAGTCTTGAAACTAGTGTTTGGGCATCAAATAATATGCTTTTGGGAACAATTTCACCCTCAGTTCAACATTACTAAGACAATGCACCTTTTCTTTGAAATTCATAAAATAGAATCCATAAATTGGACATCTATGAATAATATAATAAATAGAATAAAAATAAATACAAAATCTAAAATAACCATAACCAATGAATACGGTTCAACAAGTTTCATCAAACATACAAAAAACATCCAAAATAAATTTCCACAACTCCCTAACACAAAATATAAAGATATAGAGTGCACAAAGAAAATGAAACATGAGAAATCAAAAGAAACATGAAATATAATATGCCAAATTGGTTAATTTGCCACATCTGAAAATAAATCAAAACAAACATGGAAAACTAAAAAAATATCTTAGTGACTCTTGGACACTCACCACCTCGGCAATGTAAGATAACAAGAATCATGATGGGTCACAATCTAGGAGCCTGAAATAACACATGAGAACTAGATACACCTGGGTGTGTATGAATGTT
This sequence comes from Viscum album, assembly GCA_963277665.1. NCBI lineage: Eukaryota > Viridiplantae > Streptophyta > Magnoliopsida > Santalales > Viscaceae > Viscum > Viscum album. The sequence goes on from OY728141.1 coordinate 1,456,660,753, forward strand.
GTAAATAAAACCAATCCCAATAGGATCTCACCATGGTTTTATGAAATTAATTACAAATGAAATTTAAATTATGCTAGTTTGAACAAAATTTAAAATAGGATTCAATGTGAATATGTTCATAGAAGAAAACATGTAACATAACTTTCCTTTGAAAACACTTTTCTTTATAGAACTTTCTAAACCATGAAAGAAAATTTTTTATGTTTTAAAAAACTATGCATTTCATTCAAAACCTTTTTCCCTTTCTAAAACCATTCATTAAACTATATTATAAATAAATAATTTTAAACATTAGCCTTACGAAAAAGGGAAATGAAAAAATATATAATAAGAGCTATATATAAATGAAGTATAAACAAAATAAATGCATCAAAATATTGGTGCATCAATTTCTAACAGGATAAGAAGGGTAAAACAAACACAAGTCACTAATCCACTAGATATAATCATCAATGATGTATAGGGAACATAGAAAACTCATTATGACTCAAATAACATGGACCAAAATTGATGAATTGAACCTAATTATAGAACTAAAGAGTCTATCAATGTCCTAGTAGTCCTAAAAAACTAATTAGGAAAAAAATAACTCCTAGGAGAACTCAGCATCCCTGGGCTACAACCATTCCTAGTAGGGAACAATATCCATGTGCCACAATCCCTTAGACACAGTGTAATATAAACTAAGTATTTCACTCATATAGTTCATATACTAGATCCTTATATTCCCATGTCATCAATCAAGATGTAAAAAAACAAGTAGATCAAAGAATCAGGGATAAAATACAACTATAACTCTCATCTCACCCATAATAACCTCACAAGAAACAACCATTCTTGAATCCATGAACAATAATCAATCATTATAATAATAATAATAAATTTATAACTCTTAAATGGTAAAACACTAAATAAGTAATATTTAGAAGGGGGCTCAAATTTGAGTACATCGTGAACACTAATAAATATATTTCTAAATTTCCAACTAATACTTTGAAAGATACAATGGGACACCAATCCATGGTATTAAAATTTTAAAAATTTAATTTTGAAGACAAATATTTAATATCTATTTTTAAATAATTTAGAACCAAATAATCAATTTTAAAACCATTTCAAAATTATAATTATAAAATTGAAGAAAATATCATAATTCCAAGTGAATAAAACATTGAAAACCTTTTTAACACCCATCAAAGGCACTACATATAGATATAATTTTATGAGAAATAAATTTAATAAATCTCATGAATATAATAAAATATTATATGAATGTATTACATATAAAAATATACCTTAGCATAAAAAAACAAGTAACCTTTGATAGTGGGAGACTAGTTTGAGATGAAAACAATGTCTATGAGCCATAGATATCAAAATCCACACAATTAAGTTCACCTAAACCCCTAAATCAGAAAATTGGGCCCCTAGGGTTCTAGAGATAAGTTCAAACATAGATTATTGGGAGAATTAAGGGAGAGTAAGGGTTTTGGTGGAGCTTACCTTAAGAAATCAGGCTCAAACATGGAAAATAATCAATGGAATAACCATGGAAAAGAGGAGAAACAAGGGATAACTAGTACAAAAATTATTTATAACATCAATGTTTTAATATTGGTTATTAAATAACTAATTAAAAAAAATAGAACATATGGTTCTTTACATTGATGATTTGAAAAATCAATATAAAAAACATTTCGAGGTATTTTTTAAGTTTTTTATTTTAATAACTGATATAAAAAAATATTTCTGAAAATATTTTTCATGACATTTATTTTAATAAACAGTGTAGAAAACCAACAACTATGGTATTTTTTATATCGGTTATTAAAATAACTTATATTAAAAATATTCATGAATTTTACTTTTCCGAATCGTGCCAATGTAATTTTTTATTCTCGCCAATAATTAGAGCCCACTACACATGAAAATTTTATTTTTTATATCTATATTATAAAATTATTCCATCACAAATTCTTTTTTCAATTTCCTTATTAAACAATCATCTCTCTATCTATCTTAAAATATATTTATTTCATATAAATTTTATTCGAAATTTTCATTTTTTCTTTGATTCACCATTCATATATTCAGAATCATGACAAAATATACATTATAGAGAGGGAGAGGATTCCTTTGGCTATATGAGAAATGGTAGAAAATAATTTTATGATAATATTAGTATTTTATCAAAAAAAATATGACTTATCCAAGATCATTTTATTTAGTTTAAATCTTTTGAATAATATCATATATTATAATTTTATTTTTTTCTATCTTTGTTACTATTTGTTAATTTTTATCATAGTTTTCTTGAACTATCATTATACTTTTTAATTTATAAATTCAAAAGTAATTATTTTTTCACATAAATCGTTGATTTTTATTTTTGATTCTATAAAAAACAAAGTAGAGTTTTTGTATTCTAAAATAATATTTTTTTTAAACCATTTTTCACATTTTTTATTTAAAAAATGAAGTAAAAAATGATTTTCCACATATTTTATTTAAAAAACTAATGTTAATGATAATTTTTTAAATTTATTTTTTATATAACTTAAATATATAATCATTTTTTACATCTATTTTTAAATAACCTATGTGAAAAATGATCACATTAAATATTTTTAACATTGGTTTGAATAACCAACATAATAAATATACTTTTTACATCCCTTGAAACTACACCACCTCAAAAAAAACATCAATAGACTAAAAAAATGACATGAAAAACCCATTTTTATACTATTGGGTAAGTTTTACTAGGTATAGAAGAGTTTATTAGGGAGAAATGGAGGCCTGGGGACCTAAAATTAGGGGTTTATAAAATGGAAAACATAAGGATCTCAAAAACTATACAGGCCAACCTATTTGGATATATGGTTTGTTAAGTCATGTGGAAACCATGTTTTTGTTACTAGAAAACCATCATAGGCTAGTGCAGATTGGTACCAAAATTTCTCCTAACCATGACACAATCATGAAATTCACCCCTTATCTAAGAATAAAGATGCACATTTTAGAAACCATGTGACAATAGTGCAAAATTCCTTTGAAACAGTTGTCTCACCCCTTGTATTATTTTCACATGGTTCCTACTAAATGTGGGAAAGTTATGATACACCCAGAATACATCAAAAATTTAAAATAAAACACCAAAAACTCTAAAAAAAATAATGTATCCCAAAAATATGTAAAATATATGTATCCTTAGTAACGCCAATGCATTGAAATTATCTCCACAATTCCACTGTATACCTCTAAAAGGTAATTAGAAAAAGGTGGAAGATAAGGTAACACAAATACCTCAACAACCCAATGTAATGAAGGTAGGGGTGGAGGAAACTAAAATAGAACCTAAATAGAGGGGAACACTAAGAAAATATATTACTCAAGAAAAAATGAGTAAATCCTCATAAATAATTCAACATATCTTAATGGAATTCAAACTAAAAACAAGAAACACAATTCCTAAAGAACATAAGGGCCCACTAAAGTCCCACCAATATTTATATTTCATATAAAGTGGTGGATTAATGGATATACACTCTCAATAATATAAATTATCCATAAAACACATTTCCACAAAATACCCAACAAGGTGCAAAATTCTTCTATCAATCACACCTTCCATCTAAAAATCTAGACCATAATTCCAAAAAGAAACCACTTACCAAAAATGATATTCCAAACAAAACCAAAACATATTTCCAACCAAAACATCTTCACCTGAAAACCATGAAAGAAAATCCCCCAATCTAAAAACATCTATCAACCTAAAATAACATGGTTATAATATCTGGTTAATGAATTAGAAAAGAGGGTAACATAAAACCTCATATGTAAAATACCACCCATGGTGAATCCAATATAAATCTAAGATTTCTCTTTCTAGAGTAAAACTAAACCTTATCTATTCTTGACCCCATAAACTTACCCAAAGTCCCATGTTTAATCCACCACAACCAAATATAAAAGAATAATCTCTTCACATAAACCATAATAAATAATAAATACATTGAAGAATATATACCATAAGAGTAACCAACATCCCATAAGAAACCAAAATAGAAATACCAAAGTAAAAACTGGATGAAATCTACATCAAAGGCCTATGTATCCCATAGAATCATTAAGAAAGTATTATTAATGAAAAAGAACAATGATCTCTAAGAGACACTCAAGATTTATTCTCATTAAAGAAAAAAAGATTTTAGAAGTTTCAAACTCACTAACTCATCTTTTATCGGGCTCAACATCCCTTTGGCCAAATTCCATTATGGAAAGAAGGTAGATAATAGTCTCAAAAATCCTGGATAGGATCCAAGAGCAAGAAAGGATCTACCTCCACTACTCTATTTCAAGTATGGGTTGAGTGACCAACTAGTAAAATTGTGCCTAAGATACAAAGAGAATTACCCTAAGGCTCACCTCTAATGATAGGGATTTATCACTTTTTCAAATCCAGTTTTGGGGGTAATGGTCTCAACAACATGAAACATGAATCCATTCTAAAAATATTCTTCAATAAAAATAATAGTTCTAATATAAACTAAAATAAAATTCCAAACCAACAATCAACAAATAAAAAAACATTCAAAATCTTTCCCCAATTTAAAATTCATTTCAAAAAATCAGACACACTCCAAAGATAAATCAACCCTTGAAAACACCATTTTTATTAAGAAAATATAAAAAGATTTTTTTTATGATTTTATATAAAAAATTACAAAAACCACTTCTATTTCCAAAAAACTCCACACCATTATAAACACTTTTACCACTTTTCATTTCCATGATAAAATCAACCATCATCTCATGTTTGGTAAGAAATTTATAACCTATCATACCAAAACATTCCCCTAATATCGACCTTGATAAAACACTTGAATTAATTTTGAAAACTAAATGAAATGAAATAATAAATTTATTATAATTTAAAATAACAATTATTTTTTTGATAACTTCATAAACTTATCTTATACACATGCACCCATTTTTTAGAAAAGCACAAAAACATTTAAAATCCTCTCACATCACTTAGAAATCATTAAAATATTTTTATATAAAACGAATTTCCATCTCAATACACTCCAAACTTATTTTAAAACCAACCACTATACAAAAATCCCCATTAAGTAGAACAGAAATTTTCAAAAATCCCACTAAAAATAGTTTGAAAACCATTCTTCTAAGAAATCCAAATTTTAATGAAAAAAACTATTAAAACACCAAACACAAAAAAAACATATTATATCACATTTCTTTATATAAAATACATTAAAATGAAATCATACCATCATAAAAATCCTCTTTTTTGATTTCTAAAGAATAAAAAATACTTTATAAGAAACTTCAAATCCATAGTGGTTAAAAAATAATTCCAGGGGAAATTTAGAGCTATTCATGGTTTTTTATTAGAGTTTGGTGGGTCATGAACCAATCACACACTAGACACTTTAAATCCTTATAAACTATCTTCAAAAGATCTGTATAGTTTTCTAGACCATATGAGCTAATTATTTTACCTAGGTGTTCATCCACTTTTACTCCAAAACTTAATAAATTTCCAAATAACTCATAAAACACCTATAAGAGTCCAAATATCATCCATAAAAAAAATATTTACCTAATAAAAACTCAATGATTAATCCCAAAATCAAAATCCAATCCCTGTCTACCAATGGAATCTCAAGAATTATTGCGATGGGTGGGGATTAAGTACCACCTCACGACCTTACACTTAAGATCTAACACTCGTGTTCTCCTTACAATCAAGACACAACCCAAATAAAAATATGGATACTCAAGAATACATTTAAATTGAAAACCTTGGATCTAATACCATTTATAAGGAACAACCCTTAAATAACCTAACACATCACCTAACATGGTTCATCGCTATGCCTGGAGGGAATTCTCAATACTCTCAAACTGGAAAAACAGTGTTCAAGCATTATGAAACATTATTTTCGGAATGATTTCTCACTCAATTAAAAATTAATAAGCCAGTGAGCCTTTTTCAAAAAATTCATCATCGTGAATCCACACACTATATTTCTACACATAATAGAATAAACTAAAAACAAATAAATAGAAAATCCAAAAGGGTCATAACTAATGAATATGATTCAACCAATTTAATCCAAAAAACAATAATATCCAAAATAAAAAACTACATATATAATAATAATAAATATATACATAAGAGTTACCAATAAACATGGAAACATGAGAAACTAAAAAAACATAAAATAAAATAGGCTAAATTGGTTGATCCACAAAATCCCAAAAAACCGAAAAGAAAACTGGAAAAATGAAAAACTAGATCCAGGGGGGCTCTTGTCCACTCTCCACCTCCCGATACATACCTATAATATTAAAAGAACAAGAATCAATGTGGGTCGCAATCTGGGAACCTTAAAGAAGACAAAAGAAAATCATAAACTTGAGTCGTATATAGGGTTTGAGCAAAATTGGTCCCAATAGAATCTCAAAATGAATTATATGAAATTCCTTAAAAAATAAATTTCAATTATGATACCATGGAATACATTAAAAAATAGGATTTAGCATGAAAATTTTCATAGAAGAAAACAAGAAACATATCTTTCCATTAAAAACACTTTTCTTTAATAAACCATTCTAAACCATGAAGGAAAAACCACTAGGATTTGTAAAACTAAACATTTTAGTAAAAAAAATTAATTTGAAAAAAATTTCATTAAAAATTAATTTAAAATAACTAATTTAAAACATTATCCTTAACAAAAATGTAAATAATAAACAATAAATATGGAACTATATATCAATGAAGTATAAAAAAATATAGTACAATAATAGTGCCTCAAAGTCTGTTGGTACAAGGGGATGAAAACAAAAAAAATGAAATAATCATATAAATGGAGTCATTAATGATGTGTAGGGAACATGGGTAAATCACAAGGAATTAAGTAACAAGGACTTAAATTTGATACTTCATCCTTGGGTAAGTAATAATGAATTTTCCAGCATTCTAGTAGTGCAAAAATAATAATTAGTCTACAAAATAACTTCATAAGAGAGCTCAACATTGATGGTATAAATCCATTACTAGGAGTTCTTAGAATCCATTGGTCACAATCCCATAGGCAGAGAATAATATAAATTTTACGGTTTCATTCATCTATGTTGTCTATAAACTCCTAGGATTCTTATGTCATCAATCATGAGGTTAGAAAATAAATAAATCAAAGAAACGGTGATAAAACATGATAATAACTATCATATAAACCCTAAAACCCTCTAATATACATCCCCTTTCATATCTATTCACAAAAATCAATAATTACATAAAAATATTAAATGAATATACCTTAGAGGATAAAATATTGAACAAGGCATATCAAGATTAGGGGATCAAATTTACAGGGATCACAAGCACTGAACAGTTAATTTGTAATTACCAATTAGGACTTTTAAATATAGCATGATAACCCATTCCATAGTACCAAAATTTTAAAAATTAAATTTTGAAAACACACTTTATATCTCTTTAGAGATAATTTAAAAGACAAAATGCTCTTTTAAAACCATTTAAAAATTGGAAATATAAAAGTGATGAAAAATCCTTAATACCAAGTGGGGAAAATCTTAAATAAATTCTTAACACCGATCATGGGAACTATATATTGGTATAATTTGATGAGAAAAAAATTTAAGAATGCTCAAGAATACAACAATATGTCAACAAAATTGATTATATAAAAACACCTATAATAACACAATAAAATAAAGTCTTCTATGATGGAGGGATCCCAATATGAGATGAACATTATGTCTATGATCCCTATACATAAAAATCCCCATGATTAAGTTCACTATGAAAACTAAATCAAGTAATAAGACCCCAATGGTTGGTGGGTGAAATTCAAACCAAGATTAGTGGGAGAAGAAATGGATGGGAAGGGTTTTAAAGGATATTACCTTGATAAATTAGGCTCAAACGTGGAGAAGAACCAATGGAAGTTCTATTAAAGAAAGGAGAAACAAGTAGGAGTCAAACCTAGTTCCGGAGAAGTTGGGTAGGGATAAATGGAGGCTAAGAGACCAAAAATCAGGGGAGGGAGAAAATTGTAAAGTTAAGGATTTAAAAAAACACTTAGTGAGATGCATGGTTTGGGTGGATGGTTTCCCCTCACCATATGACAACCATAAAGTCACCCCTATAAAAAAATGGGTTTCAAGGTTTGTAAAATCATGTTCCAACCATTAAAAACACCTCTATAATAGTTCCAGCACCCCTCGCATTCTTTCTACATGGTTCCTACTTACCATATGCAAGCCATGCAACACCCAAAAACTTCAAAATTTTAAAATAAAACTCTAAAACTATAAAAAAAACATAAAATAGATAAAACAAATATATATATATAAAATATAAATAAATAGTAACACTAGGGTGTTACATGAAATTTTTCTAGCTGAAACTATCTATAACTTCTATCTATTGGAACACATGTACCAATTTTATACTAGAGGTGTGGTATATAATATTCAAGGTGGAACCCATCATAATACACCATTATCAGGAGGTCATGTTAGTATAGAGATTTAGGTAGCTTATAATCCAAGAATTGATAAATATATTCGCATTTTTGATGTTCATGTTTAAAAAGTAGAATAAGCTATTGAAATATATATAGAATGATTAATCACTCATATTATCACACTTTATAAGAAATGGATTTGTAATTTATAACTTATATTATACTCCATTAATTTTATAATTAATAATAAATTTATAAACATTAGTATGTAGTGAAATGGGGGAAAATATTAATCTATATTAAATATTTTATATGGATATTCTATGGCATCACAAATGTGAACTACAGAAACAAATTTTCTTCCACTACTGACCCTGGGGGACTAACTATAATAATGGCCTTTGTAAATTCATATTTTAAAGAGGGTAATTCAGTTAAATTTGATTTCAAAGAAGTCATACACAAATAATATTCTATTGAATTTATCATTAACTAAAATGAATTTTTATAAGTCTCATTCATAAATGTATGTATAAGTCAAATTGTAAAAAAAAATTATCTTCTATTTCTATTAAAATGTTATCAGTGTGCTTTTTATTCCATATATTTATATTGAAAATATGCAGTCGATAGACAATTAAAGAAATATTTTATATTTGTAAGTCCCAATATTTATTTTCCAAAATATATATAAATATATGAAGATTAAATTTTTGATAAATTATAAAAAAATTATAAGAGTGTTTTTAGAAAATGAAATCTTTGATAAATTATTTTTACAACCTACAATTCAAGGGTAGAACTATATACGCGAGATACTATTTTAATAATTTATTATTTATAGTATTAAATACTCATTAATGTTTTATTTTTTTCTAATATGAATTGTTTTATAATTAAAATAAATATAGTTAATTAAATGATATATTTTTTAGATCAAATGCATTGATATTAGATAAATCAATCACACAATATATCACTTTTTAACTAATAAATATTATAATTTCAACTTTGGGTAGTCTTTAAATTATATTTTTTATATTATGTATTAAATTTCATGTTTTCATTGGTAGTACGGTGATAAATTATTGATCAGTAAGGGGTTTAAAGAAAAAGAAAAATAAGAAGAACCCAGTGGATTACTATAAATGCAAATATATTATGGTATATATACTAACAATTTAGTATTTGAGAATATGTAAGATTTTATTTTATAATTTTCAATATTATTATAGTTCCCAAAATAGATATATAGCCACAAATGTTTTTACCACATATATAAATTTATAAAATATACCATAGCTCATGAAACAAATCAAGTCCCCTTAAGGGTGTCTATTATATTAATCTGTTATAAAATAAATACACATTTATTTTACATATTTATTAAACATTACTTTACTTAAATTTTTTCTATACTATTCAGATAATGATTTTGAATCATTTATAGTTGATTAAATAAATTAATTCATGGATAAATGTGTGGGTTAGTTTGTGTCCCAGTATCCAGAAAATTATTGAAATTGTATTTTTATGCAGCATGTTTTTTTAAAATTTTCTTATGTGAAATATGAATCATGGTTGTGAAAAAAAATGAATATTTTAAAATAAATTTCACTAAAAATAACATCCAAAGTTCAATAAAGAACCAAGTCCTTAGTATCATGTGATGAAAGTTTGTGTTTTATTATTTATTACTTTTATTATTTTTTGGGATGTTTATTACAATATTCTTATTAGCCCCAATGTAAGGTATGATAATATCTTTAATCACAAGAATCTATAATCTTATTTATTTATCTATCTTTGACTCCTATATTTTTATTTATTAACATTAATTTTTTTTCATGAAATGAATAACTCTATTTCTAATTTAAAAGTAATACTTTACTCTAAAACATGTGTTACATGATCAAAATCAATAAAATATTCTCAAAATATTTTGAAACTATAAAACAATGAAAAATGAATAATTTTTTACCTATATGAATAAACCACATATCATTCTAATGTATGATGTGGTAGGCATGACTAAAAGTGTTTATTTTTAAATTAAACTCGTGTTTTATTTCAAAATAAGAATCACATGCTAAAAACAATTAAACGTAATCAAATGAAAGTGAAACTCTAATAAAATGATCATTGAATCAATTATGACTTGTAAGAATGAATATCATTAACTTATATATAGTTTAATTAAAATAGACTAAATTGATTTTTTCATCTTAAGTATTTAAGTAGTATAAAACACACATCACATACTCAAAATTTATAAAATATACTTGTATTATCATGAAAACCTATGATAATAATCATTGATTCATTTCTTAAAAATATGAATAAACTACACTTCATTCTAATATGTGGTGTGTATGGTATGAATGAAAGTATATGTTTTCAATTAAAATGTAATTTTTAGTTCAAAACATACATCACATGGTCAAAAATGAGAAATCATGTTCAAATTATCACAATGCTCTAGTAAAATGATAGATGTTTCATTTTTGACCAATAAGAATGAACCTCACTTTATTATGACATGTGATGTGGTTAAAAAGATGGAAATTGTGCATTTTGAATTAAAAAATGATATGTTTCTTCAAAACATGGATCAAGAGATCAAAACCTTATAAATTATCTCATATAATCATGTGATTCTAGTTAAATGATTATTTATTTATTTTTTACCCATTGGAATTAAATACATGTTATTATGAAACATCGTATAACTAAAATAAAATACATTATATTTTTACATGTTAATATTTTATGTAGTAAAAAACACACATCACATTATAAAAACTAAACAAGTGTAAATTTATATTCATAAAACTATAATAAAATGATCTTCAGTACATGTGTGACATATAGTAATTAACTACGTGTCATTCTGATGCATTATGTGTCTAATATGAATAAAAGTGCATGTTTTCAATTTAAAAATAACATTTTAGTTTAAAACATATGTGACATGCTAAAAATAGAGATAAAATTATTATAGTACTTTCAACCTCTATGAAAAATTATATTTTATTAAAAAAACATGTGTATCATGCTGAAAATAAAGAAAAGGATCTTGGATTATCATGAAACTCTCAGAAAAAATATTATTGATTTATTTTGACTTGTATGAATGAATTATACTCCATTATGACATACCGTGTTTTCGGAATGACCTAAAGTTTTTTTTTACATATTACAATTCTAGGTAGTTCAAAACACATATCACATAATCAAAATAGATAAAGTATGCTAGTATTTTCATGGAACTCTATGACAATGATCATCGATTCATTTTTGATATGTAGGAATTAAACGCATGTCATTATAATGTGTGATGCTATGAAAATGCCCAAATATGAAAATATTTATTTCTAATTAGGTTTAAATTTATTGACCTATGGGTTTAGGATTTTTGAACTTCTAACATTCATTAACTTCCCAGTTAACCCTAAAATTTCCATTCTTGAAAATAAAAAAAGCAAACTAGAGAGGATAGTAATAAAAAATTATAGGTACATTTATTTGGTTGGTAAAATTTAGTGTACTTTTTATTCTGTGACACACTCTTCTAAATGTGTTATTGTTATGAAAATGTTGTATTTATATATTTTATAACAAAAAATGAATATGAAAATATATTGGTAAGTGATTAAATTTGTTTATTTTTTTATTCAATTGATTCTATTACATATCATGTTTATTATAATACTGATTATATTGTATGTTTTTTATGATTATTTATGTTTTTTGTGTTTCCTCAGTTAGTTCCTTCAATTCAATAGAATCCCTTTTTATTGATGTTGGAAAATTCATTTCTTAGTGCTAAACCAGCACTAATAAATCTAATACTGATAAAGGGGGATTTCCTAGTGCTAAACACATTGATAAAGGTATCTTTTCTCATTTAATTTTAAGTGTTGAGAGGGGTCTCAACTACTATAGCACTATTCTATGTTGTAGCATCCCAGAAACACCAAAAAACACATATAAAATAAAATCCAATATCATCATGACCCCCTCCCTCCAAATATACCCCTCCTAGCATGGAAATGGAGAAAGGGAGATAATGACCCCTGAGTCCCTCCTCTATTAGGCCCTGGGTTGGCAACTAGCACCAAGGGTATACAAATCTCATAATATGGGAGGCATTACCCTTTTTTTTAAAGATTGGGAGATATGATGGATCACCAACAACACAAATCCAAGACATATATAAAAGAAATCCAAGAACCATCCCACATACAAGTTTTAAAGTATATTTGAACCAAATATAATAAAGTCTCCAATGTAAAGTACCCAAAATCAAGCTAAAGCATTAACTCAGTAACTGTCCCAAACCTAAGCTAGTAACGCCCAAAAATATCCACGTAATTCTCCTAGAAACCTAAAAATAGATTTATATATATAGGGTGAGAATACAAGTATACTAAGTAAGAAATCCATTGTTTATGATGCACATGTGATGGAAGCATACTAATGCTCCCATGAAAAAATAGCAGAACAAAATAGCACCTAATAGGTATACTAACCATCCCAACCTCAACATGGAACTTTCACCAAATAACACAAGTCAAGTAATGTAATATAATTAACATCAATGATAGGTTACCCCACACCACTTCCCACTGATTGGCCTCTCTTAACTAACGGAAAATGTCCTCGTGCTCCCACCTCTTCTGAAATCACCACATCACAACCCAACCGCACACACCTGGGCCTCACAAACCATGCCACATGTCATCTTCATAAACCTTCTCCAAAGACCATATCATATCCCACCCACAAACACCTAGGCCACAAACCACATCACATCCCACCAACGGACACCTGGTCCACAAACCACATCACATCTCGCCCGCAGACACCTAAGTCGCAAACCACATCACATCCTGAAGCCACCTAGGAAAGCATAAAATATATCATCCCAAAGACACCTGGGAAATCATAACACATCACATCTCTAAGATACCTAGATTAGCACAATGCATCTCATCGCAAAGACAGCTGGGAAAGCACAAAACTTCTGCACACACCTAGGCCTCACAACCACAACCTACGTGAAGTATCATAGGATATCACTGCCTGGAAGATGGATCAGGGAAGAGAAGGTGTCTATTCATCCATCCTCCCACCGGGATATTTGGAAAAGACACCCCCCCCCCATTACAATGGGGGTGTTCATCACATAGTTCTCTAATAGGGTGGGTACATATATAAATCACAAGGAAAATACAAGTATATATATATATGATACCAAACACTCAATCCCAACCTATGGTTTCATAGACAGATATAAACTTACGATACTAACACCTTTACATCTACCTCTAAATTCATAACACCACACAATAATCCACATACCCTTTTCAATTTCAATCGAATTTCATTTAACCACCCCATTCATTTTATTGCTAATAATTAACCACATTTAACCACACATACCATTATTTATTCATCCATTAACCATCTCCATTCTGTTATCCAATCCTACCCAAGTCATTCCACATTTTATTAATCAATTATTTATTCATTGCATCACTACACAGTAAACCACTGAGCACAACACACCACAAGAAACACATAAATAATCATTTCATAAGGCGAAGAGACTTATAAATTTAGGCAGATCCACATTAAAGGCACATCATTCCACATTATCCATGTTTAATACCCATTAATGGTATATCATATTTTGATCTCTTATATATGGGGTGAATCTTTATGCATGTTTCTCATAGAGAAACTCTGGGAGAATTACCCATACTAATCACTATTTTTCTCTTTCAAACTCATCCCACTCAGGCCACGAACCAACAGAACCAACCCCCAAATCACAACCCCAACTGATAATACATTACCGCACAACTAGTCTCACAACCCTATTGAACAACACTTCTCATCCATTCCACAATCAATCAATTTCTCCTCCTGATATTCCATTACATATCCAGACAGATGTATTTTCAACAAGTTCATCCATAACACCACCTAGGCCAACCCACAGCACACAACCATGATCAAATACATACTACTACACAAACCAGAGCAAACCCACACATCAAAACATAGCCACTTCACATTATATCAGTCCCACACACACATCCACAACCATTTCACACATCACATCACAGACCATGATGTAACACATTTTCAGATTTAGTAAAGGGGACACTTATCCAATTCCACTTCATTATTTAAGGGAATTGTCGGAAAAACAAAATCCTAGAGCATCCATTCATTAAATGGATTTACATGGTTAACTAATTTCCATATGTAAGTGTTCAATAGGAATCAAATAGCATGTATCACATTTAGTGCGCAAACAAGATCCCCAAATGTCCATGATTTTCAGTGAGGCATCAAGCCCGTATAATTCACAATATCACAATCATAATATCAAAACTACAAAGGCATGCAAATCAAATCCCCCTAACCCTTTCAATTTCATTTAACCAAGCATTATATTTGATTAGTCTAGAAAAACCATGATCCATAGGTGAACAAAATTAGATCCCTCCCACATGATTCACAAATTAAGAGAAACAAAAAAAATCCTACCTCAAAAGGGTTTCAACGATCTTCGCACAAGAACGGGCCATGCAACGGATCTATGATCACCTCTCCTACAATATCTACATACATATGAGGATGTCACGGTACCACCGCACCAACAAAAACTAAAGACAATTCCTTTTAGAACCATGGGAGATCATCCACCATCACATGGAAAGAAGAAAAGGAAGGGTAAAGAGACCAAATGGGAAGAAACTGTAAGAACGGAGGAAGAATGAACCTTATAATAAATATGGATTACTACAGATTGAAGGAGGGAACCTAGGAATCAATCCTTGGTGTAAGAATACTCAAAATGATGAAGAGGGGTTTTCGGGTAGCCTGGGGTTGAGGGAGGGTCACTGAAGCCGTAGGGTTTGACAACCCAAGTGGATGAAAAATCACTTAAAAGTTACAGTAGTAGTGTATTACATGATGTGTAATACCCTTTCACGTCATGTAATGCCCTGTGGTCAACTTAAAAAGAAAAACCTGATGCCATTTGATTTATTTTATTTTTCAGACACTGAAATAATTCTTTCCATGAACTAACCCTATAGAAGTAGTGAAACTGACTTTCACATCGTGTAATATAGTTACACGACATGTAACTCCCACAACATCTTTGTTTCACCCCAAACTCCTAGGAAAACTTCTAGAACATCCTATGAACACCTTCAACACCCAAAAATGACAAATTAATAGACTTAAAGGGCATACACCATTACATTAGATACCACTCAAAGGATTATCGTCTTCAATAATTTATAACCAAGCCTAGAAGGAAGAAGGGGTCTAAACAACCACCCTATGATATACCTCTCAAGAGTCGTGTCACTCCACAAGCACTACCACCATCCAAACACGGTGACCCAAATGACCAAAACTACACTGTTACACAACCACCACATAATCCTCTCAACCTCCACACATCCCAAACCAACAACTACTACATCTGGTGAACTGCACTATCTTGAACATGTGAATCAGGGAATTTCATCTCCCATGTCAAGATACTATCTAATCTGGGCAGCACTGACTCACCCACATGGGTTTAATCGCATCACAATTAATGCATCTTGATTAGAAATCATGTCCTCCCCTTTCCACACATCAAGACTTCATCACACATCACAACACACATAATCACAAACCAAGTGAATAGCTCATCTCATAAAACAAGGTTCAAACATTACGTCACAAGGAAAAATACAATAAGGGAAAACTCAAAACAACTCTAGGAAATGGGAAATAATTTTCACTTCTCATTCCCAAGAACGCACCTTAGATCTAAGATGGATATCTATAGATCAAGGGAGGGAATCTAGGAATCAATATTTTTCATAGGAATCCTCAAAATGTTGAAGAGGGGTCGTTGGGTTGCATGGGGTTGAGGGAGGGTCGCTACAGCTGTAGGTTATGACAACTTGAGTGATTGGGAAAACACTTAAAAGTTATAGAAATAGGGTAATACATGACGTGTAATACCCTTTCATGATTTGTAATTCCCCATAGTTGACTTTAGTGGAAAAATCCATCACTTTTTGATTTATTTTATTTTTCAGACCCTCAAACATTTCACACCATGAACCAACCATGGAGAAGTTGTGAAACTATATTTCATAATGTGTAATACTATTATATGATGTGCAGCTCCTGCAGCATCTTTGTTTCACCCACAATTCCTATAAAAACTCTTGGAACCTCCTCTGAAAACCTTCAGCACCCAAAACTGACAATGTAACAAACTTGGAGGACATAGACCATTATAAATATCATACAAAATATTAAGAGTACCCGAATAAATCTAATCTAAATAATAAATTACAATGATTATTTCAAAACATATTTACACATTAAATTATAACTTATAAATATAATAATTTTATGACAAGGTAACATTCAGAAGATTGTGTTGATGAATCAATAATCATTTAACTTTTAACCAACCATCAAAATGTGTATGTGATTGAATCGAGTAACATATAAGTAATAATGAACAATATTTCATTATAAATAAAACATAAAAATTGAAAAATACACCTTAAGTTGTCTTGGCTACAATGAAAATATGAGTAACATGCAATAATTTTTATATGAAATAATTGAATTAATGTTCATAATCATAGAGTTTCTAAAATATACAATAATTTTTGCTCTATTTTTTGAATTTGAAATGGGTTTTAAATGAAAATATAACTTATAAATTCAAAACATGAACTATGATTTATACCAGGAACACATGTATCTGAATGTTTTTCAGTTCATTCCTAAAAATTATAAATGATTCATTATTCATTATGTTATAATTTCATAACAATATGAGATCCTTTTTTGGTTTTAATAAGGTGACGTGTGTTTCAAAATAAAATATCACTTTTAAATTGAAAGCACGCACTTCTAGTGATATTGGTCACACTGTATGTCAGAATGATGTGTGGTTCATTTATATAGGTTATAAATGAATAATCATTCATTTTTATAGAGTTTCATAGAAATTTGAGTTTATTTTATCTATTTTAAGTTTCAAACTAAATTGTATTTATAAAATTAAGACACACACTTTAAATGATATTAGTCACACCACACATAAAAATAACATAATATTCATTTATATATGTTGTAAATGATTCATCATTCATTATCCTATATTTTCACATCAATCAGATATTTATATATTAGTTTTAAAAATACAGTGCCTGTTTTGAACTATAATATTAATTTTAGTTTATGAACATTAATTTTTAATCATATCAAAGGCATCACGCATAAAAATAAAATATATTTAATTCTAACATGATAAAAATGAATCAACATTAATTGTTGTTTAATTTCATTAAAATCCAAGCATGTTTTCTATGTTTTAAATTTTTAACTAAAATATGTCTTATAAATTGAAAACATTCACTTTCAATCATATCGGCTTAATCATTCATTGAAATTTCACATGGTTTATTTTGACTAACCAAAATGATCCATCGATCACTAAAATTTATTTTTACATCTATATAAGAGTGTTTTATTGGTTATGATCATGTGACATGTGTTTTGAACCAAAATATGACATTTAAATTTAAAACATGAACTTTTAGTCATATCGACTACACCGTATATTGGAATGACAAGTGTTTAATTACTAAATGAAAAAAATGGATCAAAGTTAATTTTCATAGAATTTAATGACAATTTGATCAGGTTTACTTAGTTTTCATGATGTGACATGTGTTTTGAATGAAAATATGACTTATAAATTGAAATCGTACACTTTTAGTTATAGAGGGTATGCCATGTAATGAAATGACATGAAATTAATTTTTACCAGTCAAAAATAAATCATCAGTCATTATGATAGAGTTTCCTAACAATTTGATATTTTTTTATTAGTTTTGATCATTCCACGCATGTTTTTAATGAAAATATCACTTCTAAATTGAAAACACTAGATTTCAATCACATTATCTTCACCACATATCGGAATGACATGTGGTTTATTCCCACATATCCTAAATTATTAATCAATAATTTTCATAGAATTTCAAAAAAATCGTATAATAGCTGCTCAATTTTTTATTTTAAACTAAAATGTGATATTAAAATTGAAAACATTCACATTCAGTCATCCTAGCCACACTGCACCACTAATTGATGTGTAGTTAATGCCTGCATGACCAAAATGAATCATTTTCCATTTTATTAGAGTTTAATGGTAATTTAAGTGTGTATTATTATTTATGAAAATTTAAAGCACATTTTAAACTAAAATATAACTTTTATATTGAAAACATTCACTATTTTCACATGAAACTAACATAAATGTCAGTAAATAAAAATGCAACCTTCCAAAAAATCCATAACCTAGATATAGGTGTGTATCTTAGGCTGTACAAATCATGTTCATAGTCTACACATCACCAAGAGATAGTGCATACCCTTATAAAAAATCTATCACCTAAAGCTAGGGGTATATATCTCCTTGTTATACATCACATCATCTAGATTCAGGGTGTATATTTGTAGAAAAATTGTACCCAAATCCATGGTATTCCCTATCTGGAATACATCACCTAGATCTAGGGGTGTTTCTATGGATTTACAAGCATAAAATTATCTATATCTTGGGTTTACACTTCTAGAAATCTATCACCATGAGAAAGGGCATGTCCTTCCAAGGAATATACATCTAAAACTCAAGGTAATTTCCGATCATAAATCCATCACCTAGAACGAGAGGTGTTAATATCCCATGCTAGGAATCACATATTATAATTCATGGGATGAAACTCTCCCCTAATGGATATCTCATCATTTATGTCGAGGGGTATGGATCTCTTTTCTGAACATCACACTATCTGATTCCATGGGTGTGGTTCCCCCTTGTCGAAGATCACATCATCCAGATCCAAGGAGCATGTCAAAGGCATCCCAAACTATAACATATATTTCTTTGTGTAATGTGAATCCTACCATATAGATTCAAGGAGCATGTTCAAGACATCACAAACTGTATCTTAATACATATCGGTGGGTAATTCATCCCAAAAAAACTATCTCATAACTCATCTCAACAAGTTGTCCATCTTCTTGAACCCATCCCACAAATCTGAGGTCAGCTTCTAAAGTGCATGTCCTAAAATTTCCACTAGTCGTGTTAATATCATGCATTAGATTCAAGTTTTAAGATGAAAAACTCAATCATCACTACTAATTTCCCTTACACACCCTCAATAGGGTCAATATATCACTAGGGAACCCATTGAGGTCCCCTAGGTCACATAACATCACGAACACCCTTAATGGGTACCCTTATCTCAATACATCACTTAGGTCAACACCCATCAATTGGTGGGTATAACATCCCTTGATGTCATCAACTCAATTTCATGATATCACATTACTCACAAGATAAGCCTCACTAGTACAGGTCTCAATATATGGAATAATTCTGTTATCCCTTATCAAGGTTGCCCTAAATTGATCTCACACACCCAAACTATTGAAATATACCCAAGGCATACCCTAAAAATTACTCAAATGTCAAAGTGGAAGTATTACTTGCCCTATTCTCATCACATCTAACTCTTAGGCTCCAAGATACCTCAAATTCATCCCCTATAATGTTCAGGCCATTCGTTCTCAACCCATCACTCTCCCCACCCAAAGGGTCTAAGAGTACATATCTAGGTCTACAAAAATCACGGATATCCCTTCTTTCTTACCCATTTGGGTCTATATATCCAAATGCATATAATTATAATTAGGAAATCAACCATTGTAAGATAAGTCAATCCATCCAGTACCCAGGGTACCTCATGGCTTTGGTACATTGTTCATTTCAATCATAAAAATTTCATTTAATTTAAACAATTTACATAATTTAAATAGTTCAAAATCCCTTGGTGATGAGACTACATAACACACACTGCACAAAAAATCATAAATACCATAGGGATATGTATAAGGACCACCTACCTCAATAATGGATTTATTTACTTTTGAACCACTACTCAAAAACTCTTACCATGGCTCATCCAATTCCAATCAGACATATCCCATTATCACAAGGCCGTGAATCATGTAAAATCATCCAAATTAATTAATTATAATCAAATTATAATTAATTAATCAATTATTATTAATTTTATAATTAATTTAAAATTTAATTCAATTAGTAATAATACCTAAAAATTCATCATTCTCCATGCTCTCACCAAAACCATGAGAAGAAAGGTGTGTTTCACTCCCAACATGCACTTGGACCAAAGACAAACAAAATCCCCAACTCAAATACGTGATTCAATAATAAATTTAAACTAAAATATCCAAAAATCCTTAATAATTTTTTAATGTGACATAACTCAACCAAAATGATGTACAATATCATGAAGACATTGTCTTGGGAGATCTTTTATAAAAGCTATAAAAATACCTATCAATAATGCCTAATTAAACTATGATTTAACAGAATCAAAACCAAAACCATTGACTAAACCAAACCAAAATCAAGGTGATCGAAGGAAGATAATAATGAAAGAAAAATAGGACAAATGTACCTTAAATAGTTCTAAATTCACCACTAGGATCAACCCACTCAAGGGGAAATAAAAGAGAGGAAGGAGAGGGGTCACTAGAAAAAATGGAATCCCCACACCCCTAGTTCAACCTATATAGAAGAAGGGGTCAACCATGAAATTACAGGTCTACCCCTTACTAAAACAAGTTGTTTAAAGTCATTAAAAACATTAATAGTAGGTTTATTTCATAAAATACTCTATTATAAAGATCCCCTCCCTTATCCCAACTCCATTCATGGTGTAAAACATTGTTCACATTGTGAAACCTTCAAGGTATAGGGCCACCCCCTTCCCTCGGTTATCCCCACTCATGGTTTGAACCATGGTTCATGGAATGAATGGCTTCAACAGTTGAAATTTTATCTCTCAGGCCATCGAGACCTTTTCTAACATGAACATGAGCACTTGTTCCACCAATTGTGTCTCGAAACAAATCCAAAAGACACCTATTGAGATGTACCAACACTTATAAATTAATTTAAAATCTTAATTTTCAAAATTACCCTCTCATTAAAAAATTAAAATTTTCTTATTAATTCACACCCAAAAAGGGTATGGGGTTTTACAACCTCCCCTCCATAGCACTTCTCATCCCTGAGAAGCCTATATGGGTTTTCAACCACTAATTATTACCCACATTGTTAACTAATTCACACTCAGTACACCACATTATACCTAGTAATGTCAAATGATACTTTTCTCCTCAAATTGAAACATAAGCCACACTATTCATTAAAAATTGATCCAACTACTCTCCACCATGTGAGGATCACCGAGAAAGCACTTACCCATGACCATTTATCCTGATATTCTAAGGTGTTTCCATTCAATATTTTCCTAGGATTATGGTTCTCACCACCATAATACTCAGATAATAAAATATAACTCTCAATCCATGGCTCTCCCTACCATGGTAATCGCCTACAGAAATTCATTCTCAATGGTCTTATGACATGCTTGATGCAGTTTTTATCTAAAAAAACCCTAATCATTGGCAAAACACCATTCATACCTTCTTTGTATAACCATTCCAAAAAAGAATATACTACACCCATAGATACATTGTCTCACTATCCAATCACAAAACATAATTATGATTTCTAAACTCCTAATGGAATCCTAAGATCATCCCAATTCCCACAAAAAAGTCAAAACCCAAATTTTAGTTTAATTACATGGTCGGATTCTTAATCAACCAACCAAACTATTAAGATATCACCTAAATCATCCATGCATCATCAATCTAACTCATCCTTAAATCACATAGGAACCATATTGATCACAACACCAATGCATGGCCTCCATCCAACATTAAATTTAAATCCCATATCTGATATTCACCAAGGAACATGATAAAACCATATCCATATTCTCACCAACATCTAAAAGCCATATAAATCATCCCATGATCTATCTCATCACATCTACAACCCTACAATATGGGTTTGTATCTCCATAGCTCAGGCTCTATCTATTACCCCACATTATGACTCGATAGGGTAATTCCTCTCGTACCCAAGTGTTGTTGAAAAACATTAACTTCTTCCGATTCCAAGATAACTAGGAATGTCACCCTCAACATCCACCAGAATATCAATTCCTAATGAGGGTTACACACTCCTGATCCAATGGTGCCCTCCCCACCATATGGATTTCCCTATACTACTTCATAATTACAACCTCGATAGGTTCCATCACTATGAATTTGTTTCTCCTCCTGAGGCATGGTCATCTAATATCAAATCATAACACCATACAATCCATGGTATCATTTTCATTATATATGAATCACCTTCCATTCACATAAAAACATTAGGCATCTAATATTTTAATAATTTCATC
Organism: Viscum album; assembly: GCA_963277665.1. Classification (NCBI taxonomy): domain Eukaryota; kingdom Viridiplantae; phylum Streptophyta; class Magnoliopsida; order Santalales; family Viscaceae; genus Viscum; species Viscum album. The sequence continues at coordinate 1,456,683,749 of OY728141.1, forward strand.
AAACCATCAGTCCTCATCCCACACATAAAAACTCACAGATTTCAAATTCAATGGAATCATGTATAACTTGATCATGTTTCCTCGATCTCATCCAAAACCAATGGGTGTATGATCCCATACCACCAAATAATATAATCCAACCCATGATCCCAAGATTAGAATGTATCAACCCTAGTATTTAATTCGTATAAAACTTAACATGTTGCTTGTTATATTGATATCATAAAAATGAAATTACCCTCGATTATTATTTTCAAAATCAAGTCATTTTACCCATGTCAAGAACTACCATATGATCACCCATTAACATGGTCATAATACCAAAACTATAAGAATCTAACTCACTCTTACTATGACCCTAAAAGATAATTCAAAATCAATAGTATCAATCATCCTACTAATCCTTCCCTAAAAAACCAAAACCTATTACCCAAGCACTAACACTCAAGGTACTTATCATTATTAAATTCAAGGAATCACCATGAATATACTATATATCTAGTATCATCTCATGTGTACTTTCCTTATAACCTAAAGTATCTACACATGGTTCTTTTTTAAGGTCACTTATAAACTTGGTCTAACCTATCTCTAATTTTACCCTTGTATTCTACAACTTATCTTATATATAGTACCCAACTCACTTATATCTAGAGCCACATCTCAAATTACAAGGATCTCCCACCTAAACCATTTCTCATATATCACATAGTTCATAGATCATAGGGTAACACCTCTACTCCCAGTTCAAAACCACATGGTAACTAACATGACAAAATTCTCACTCTATAGTCACACATATCTACATATGGAATCACATTCCAACTCATGAACCTACTAGGGAATTGATTCTCATTGATCACCCACATACGACAATACCCCCTCAAGAATAATTATCTCAAGCTAGCCCTCACCTTTCCTCCACATATAGATGTCACCCACTTGAGGATCACATATCATTCGTCCAAACATATGTATAACAGCATCACCCTAAAATGATTTGTGTTGAATATTATTTAGTATCATGTTTCAGCTAAGTATAATGCCTCTAATAAGATATATGGAAAAACACCATATAGGTTGTTATTGACACTTTAAAAACTTGAACTTTTTTTCATTGGAACCAATACCAAACTCACTCATAAGGGGTCCATATATAAGGCATAATATGCATGTACAGATTTACTAGGGTCACTATATAACCCACAAATAGAGAGACTACATAGTCATCATTAAATATCATCACATCATAAGATTAAAAAGACCTGTAATCTGAAAAAAAAAATATGATCCAGTGATTAAAATTACACCACCATGTTATATGGGTAAATTCCATATAAGTTCTCATTGAACCATTAAAAAAATAAACCCATCCATTAGTGATGTCAATCATAAGAAACACATGTATTTCATATAAATTATATGTGATAATAATGATTCATGAACACAGGAATCTTACAAAGGGACCAAGAGACAAAAAACCATAAATCATAAATATCAAAAATCCTTTTGTTTCATTCTTGGTGAAATCATACAACTATAAAATTATAAGAGGAGAATAGAAATCCATGCCTTGGGAACCTAGAATTCCTACTAGAAAAGTTGTTCATGATACACCAATTAAATATCCATCATAATCTCTGATACATTCCTATATCACCTATCTACAACCACCCAAAATATTAACACAAAAAAACTAAGTTAAATTATATGATATTATTTACATAATATTTAATACCAATTTATAACATCCCAACACCCCAATCTACTCATAAATTCCGAGACTAGAATTCACCATTGTACCTCAGGTGTGCCTCCCCATATGCCTGAGGCTACTTACTAATATTGGGGGGTTTAGGGTGGTACCGTGGAGAGACTATACTCCCATAAAAAGGTGAACAATAGAAATAGAAAATAAAAAATACAAAATCATACATAACCCAAACAAGAGTAAAAAAGAAGTAATAAAACACATCAATGATCTATATAAAATTTAAATGTGAAAGAATACAGTCAAACAGACTCATGGTCATGCCACCATATAATAATACCGATTACCCACCAGACCGATCACATATAAGAAATAAATAAAGTAATAAATACATTAATCCTTTACTACCATCCTAAGCCTCACCTCTTCCGAATCTATGATCTTTCCTGATCCACCCCACTCGATCAATCTACTTTGGGCCTTTACCCAACCTGAACCTATGATTGGTGAAATCTACTCAGGCGACCAAGTTCCATGGCCACCCAAGAAAGATGTGAGTACAACTTAGTAGGGAATCACCATTGTAGTTTCATATATAACCAGTAAAAGTAGTGTATTTGAAAGTGAAATTACCATTTGAATAAATAAATATAGTGAATAAGGGTAAATAAATAACAACTATCAATTATTGGGTTCCCATGTGAATCCCATGATCAAACCAAAGTAGCTTCAACTAGTGTCAGTGTGTCTTTGAGCATAACACACAACTATTCCAACCAATATCGTGCTCAATTGAAGATTCCTAGGAGTATATAAAAGGCAATTAAAATCACACAAATAGTCCAGCTATCTTCTCTAGATATAGAATACCCTTCTAGGAAATCCCTGACCTAGATCCATGGGAGTTTCTCTCCCTAATATTCATCACATCATCTTGATCTAGGGAATGCACTACCATAAAAACCATATCCAGATCCAAGGAATTACCTATCATGAATCTATGACCTAGATCAAGGGGTATGTCTCTTATATTCAGGGAATAACATAATATAAAGCTAGGGTTTACACTACTAGAAATCCTTCACCTAGAACCATGTAAAACCTTGTTATAATAATTGATTTCAGAAGTCAAGGGAATACTCTATTGGGAATCCTGCACTTGGATCCAAGGGTGTGCCTCTCCCATATCAGGAATCACATTGTATAAGTACTGGAATGTGTATTACCCATACCAAAAATATCATTGGATAATTCTAGGGGAGTATCTCCTTGATATTCATCACATTTTCTTAGTCCAAAGGTACGGTTCCCCCATACCAAACATCACATCATTCAGATCCAAGGAGAATTTATAAGGCATCCTAAACTATAACATGTAAGTATAAATAGACTATTAAACCCACCATATGGATCTAAGGAGGGTTTCTGAGGCATCCCAAACTATATCTCAATATATCTTATTGGACAGTGAGTCCCACAAAAAATATCTCATAACTCAACTCAATAGGTTGGCCATCTTCCAGAACCCATCCCACAAATCAAAGGTCGATCTCTAAAGAAAACTATCTAATATCACCACTATACATGTTAGGATCATACGTTCTATTCAATTTATAAGTTAACACCCATAATCATGACAAATCATTTTCCATACACATCTTTTATATGGTCAACATATCATTAAGGCACTTACCAGGTTCCCCTAGGTCACATCAAGACATACACACCCTTAAAGGGTTCCCCTAACTCAACACATCACTTAGTTTGACACCCATTACTCAAAGATAATAGCATCCCTCAACATCATCAAAGTCATTTTACGACCTCCTTAGCCTTGTAAGACAAGTCCCACTATCCTTTAAGAAAATCCTCACTCACATAGGTCTCAGAAGATGGTGCAATTCCCATCTCTCTTCTCAAGGCCATCCCAGGTCGATCTCACACACCCAAATTATCAAAATCTACCCAAAATATACCCTACAAATTTCTCACATATTAAATTTGAAGTATCATTCACCAAAAGCTCATATCCTCTAGCTCTTAGGATCTAAGACATCTCAAGGCCATACCATGGCCAATTAGGGATTTTCTTTTCAACTAATCACTTGTCCCTACACAAGGAGTCTAAGGGAACCTATCCAGGTCCACTAAAATCACTGATTTACCTTCAGTCTCATCCATCTGGGTCTACATATCACAATACATACAATTATAATAGATTCCTAACCATAGGTAGCTGAGAAAATAGAGCTAGTTCCCAAGGTCCCTCATGATATTAACACTTTATTTAATTAATTCATAGGAATTTTATTTAATTAAAACAATTTAAATAATTTAAATAGGTAAATTTTCCTCATAAGTGAGGCCTCACAACACCTGATGCATAAAAAAAATAACATAGGACAATGAATAAGGACCACATACCTTAATAAAGAAGTTATCCCATTTTGAATCACCACCTGGTAGCTCTCTATTGAGATCATCCAAGACCAAATAACCACCACTCACCATCATGAGGCCCAAAATCATTCCAAATCATCAAAATTAATTAATTACAATTGATATATAATTAATTAAACAATCTAAATTAATTTAATAATAAATTTATTATTTATTTTAATTATGTATAATGTCTAAAAATTCATTGGGTACCATTAACTTACTAAATCTATGTGTAATTGTGTGTGGTCCACTCTTGATATGAAATCAAACCTATTCTTGGAAAAATCTCCAACTCAAATACCTGATTAAATAGTAAATTTAATCTAAAATTTTCAAAACCCCTCAAAATAATTTAGTGTAATGACATACCTCGCCCAAAATGGTGTGTGATAGTATATAGACATTGTCTCTAGGTATCTTGTAGCCAATCAATATAAAATCCTCATAAATATCATCTGATTCCACTATGCTCTAGTAAAATCAATAATAAAACCCATGATGAAACCAAACCAAAATCAATGTTATCAAAGGAAGACAAGAATGGAAGAAACCAAATATAAACACACCTTAATACATCATAGATTCTACACCAAAATAACCCATATTTAGGGGGAAATGAAGGATAGTAAGATAAGGGACATCACTGACCAAAATGGCCTCCTCATATCCTTGGTTCTACCTTAATTGAAGAGGGGTAGAACCCTAAAATTAATAGTTATCCTATCACTAAAAAAATCCACCCAACATCAATAAAAATTTTACAGTGAGGTTCACTCTAATAAATACTCAGGTATAGGGATCCCCACCCTCATCCCAACTCCATTCTTGGCATCAATTTTGGTTTATTCCATTAATCCTTCAAGGTAGAGGTCCACTCCCCCTCATCCTTCCCCATTCATGGCATGAACCATGGTTTATGATGTAGATGGTTGTATTAGCTAAAATTTCAGATTTCAACCATTTAGATCTTCTTCGACACTCATATAATCACCTGTACCACTAACTGGGCCTTGAACCACATCCAAAAGACAATTCTTGAAATTTCATAACACTCAAAAATTAATTTCAAACCTCAATTTCAAAACAACCCTCTTAATAAAATTAAAATTAAAATTCCTAATGGAATTCAAACCATTAAAGTGTATGGGGTTTTATAATGATACAAAATTTCTTTTAATCCCAAATTATATTCAGTAACATGCATATCCTTATATATAACACAATCCTTGAATATTAATTTTTTTTATTTTAATGATTTTTTATTTTCATCTTCCCATAAGCAATAACCAAACTCTTAATTACTGTAACTAATGAAGAATTTTTTTTACTTAGTATCTATCTTATACTTACCTAATTATTTAATATAAACATAATAAAGATAATCCGAATCTTTTAAGTGAGTTATGCATGCGTATTTTTTAATCCAAGCTACTTTGGATATTTTTACTCAATGAATTATATATGGACCATGATTAATTTTGTATGATTCCATATTAACTAAATTATATTAAAAACCTTTTTTAATCCAACATGAAATATTATACTTATATAAGAAATTATAATGGAATTTTTCATTGTAACACTCAAAAATTATAATATTTTATTATCTTTAAATAAGTCAAGGTGTTCAATAGGTTTCTCCAAACATGACAGCGAACAAAAATAAAACAATGATATATTTAGATAAAATATAAATTTTTAAGTACAATCATTAAAATATGGTCATTGAATAAGTAGGAAGGAATAAGATTAATTGTTTTATGAATTATATGTATAAAGAAAATAAATAATACATTTAATATAAATAAAATTCAATAAGTTTACCTAAAATGATTAAAAGGTCATTTATTATTTATAAATGTATTTTTCTAAAAAAATTATTTTTTATCTGATACTAATTTATAATTCAATAAAAATATGATTAATTATAAATTATGTTTTATATTAACTATTATTTAAAACTAGTTTATTTTCTAAATTATATGAAATAAGAATTAAAATGGTTAATATTTGAAAATATCATTTTCTAATAAGAAACAGTTCTTCATTATATTTTATGATTTTATTAAAAATTAAATTTAAAAAAATTGAAATTGAAATTAATAAAATTTTATTAATTTTTAAATTTCTAATATCAAAATTTACAAAGTATTAATTTTTTAACATCTTCTAAAAAATGTTTATTTTTAGTTGAATAATTCTGGACTTACAAAAATTATAATTTCCCTGATTTTATCACTACATAAGAATAAAATAGAATTTTTAAAAACCACTGAAGTAATCATATATTAATTTAAGTAATAAAATTATACATTTTCAAATATTCTATATACTTATAAATATTATTAAAAACACTTTTATAACTAGTTAAAATTTTACTTTAATATAGAAATGGTTTTTCCCCTTTTCTTAGAATTGAGGATTTTTTAAGGGAGATTATATTTTTTTCTTTCCTTTAAAGCATCATATAATTTGTTTTTTATAATAAATAAATATATGTATTTAAAATGAGTATCCAAGAATGAGAGGGTATGGATTTTCCATCGGTATCAGGCCTGTGTAGCTCTACATAGGACAACTAGCCGACCATCCCAGTGAAGGTGGAGTACTGATATCATAATATGTCCTCGGGTGGAGCAGTTCCAAGTTGTCTTGTTTGGGTGATTCCCTCTAATACCTATGGTTCATGTAATCGTCTCTAATCCTTATAGCCTTTTAAGGGTTCCAACTCATCCCTTGAATTTTTTATTATCAAAATAAAAAAATGAAGTCCATTTTCACTCATAGAGATCCCAATCCCTTCAATTTCAAAGATTTTTTTAAGGAAAAATCACATCTCTAATGTAAGTATTATCTCATTATTATGCTCTTATACTTAATATTACTATTCCAAGTATATTATATCCATAAAAATATAATTTAATATATATAATAATTATACTGATAATTTATTATATTAATTTAATAACCATTATTTATTCCTCTCCATCTGCTCAGAAAAACAAAAGTGTTGTTAGTGTATTGCACTGAGATAAGTATTTTATTTATGAACCTATTTTAATTAATGTGTAGTATGTACTAACAATTTGAGATATAATATAAGTAATTATATTTTAATCATGGTATTTTAATTTTAATTGTATGCCTTCACTTTATAGGGGTTTTGATTAAAATGTTACTCAAGTTGCAATGGTTTTCATAGTCTCAATTCTGATTCTTTGAGATATAATACATTTTTTACACCTTGTTTTCTTTTAAAGTTTTATTCACTACCCGTGGATTTATTTGTATCATAATCTTTTTATTTTATAGGATTTACTAGAAAAGTCATGTTTTCAATAGGATATTGATTAAGTTGTTTCCCTAATAGTAAGTATTTTTATGTAACTCAAATCCCCATTGAGTTGTAATGTTTTATCTTGACCATTATTCTCTCATTCTTGTGTTATCCCACCATAAATATTCTATTATGTTATATTTTATAAACTTTTTTGTAAAAATGAAGTTTTAATACAAACACGGTTTTATTTCTCTTTTAAAAATGTAGATTTTTAATAAAGGTAATTTCAAGAATTAAATCCCTTTCATAATAAAATATTTTGGATCCAAATTCTATAAAGATAAATTTATTTCATTTTAAAGTATCTATTATTGGTGAATCTTTTAAAAAAAATCAATGAGTTTTTACTTAACCTATTAAAACGACTTTAGGAAGTGACCCATAACTTTCCCTTTTACATCAACATTAAAAATATTTATTAATGATATTTTTTGTTTTCACTTATAATTACCTTTACATTTTCAAAGAAAAATCCCTAATAGTGTTTATATTTCATGATTAATAATCTAATATATATATATATATATATTATCATTTTGGGGAAATGAACTCAAGATACCAAACAATCCAATTCATGACACCTTCTTTGGTGGTATCAATCCAGAATTATTTTGTGAGGATGTTTTTCAACAATCAAAATGTCCTTATAAGTATCCTTTGTTACACTAGGGATGTATTATTTTGAAAATATCCACAACCTTTCCATGGATATCTTATGATCATGTTTATTCAAGTATAGACTTAGTCGTATAATCATTTTTATTTATAGTGTGAACATAAAATTTTACCTAACTCAGATCAGATGATGTTCACCTAGAAATAATTATATTACATTAACATGGGTAAAATTATTGGTATGCCTTATATTTTTATTCCAATATGGATGATTATTGGAAAGATGATTTTGTAATGTTTGAATATCCACCTTCTTTCTTTGGATGGTTTATGATAATGTTATCCCTTTGTTGACATGGGTAAAAGTATTAACACTCTTGGTGATTATTTCTTGTTAATATAGGTTGATCATGTGTTGATATTTTTTATTCTTCATTATACAGATATTCATTTTTTTATTCATCCAAAGATTCCTTAGCGAATGGTATAAAAAGTTTTTATTAACTCTTATTGTGAATGCATTAGACTTAAATAAGTGATGGGTGGAGCCTAACATTATATAGCCTATAGATTCATTAATAGGTCTCATGAGACAAAAAAAAATTGTGTTTTAGTGTAATCTTCTTCCCATAATAGGATTGTGTCTTAGAATAAGTCCATGACAAAAGGGTTTCTTAACAGTGGACTCGATGATAAGTAAAGTGTCTTGGAATATGGCCATAATAGAAGGTTTTGATGTTTGATATTATGCATTATATCAGTGTGAAATCAATATTATTAATATCTATGTTTCAATTGTTATCATGGATATATCAATATTTAAGATTTAGGTTGATTATGGATTTATGTTTTTTACCTTTTCCTGAAATTATGTTTATACCATGTTTAGGCCATGATTTATTTAGTTATATGTTTCCCTTACTGTGAGTTTGATATCACCCCTTTTTATTTTTTCATATCCCTAGGATATTAGTAAATTAGTGCATGTGAAATTTTTATTAGGATATCATGTATAGAATAATTTATGGGAGACGTTAATAATTAATTATATATGAGTAGTTTCATATATAATGGGGAAAATATCTATTTGATACAAAGAACAAGGGATTTATTAGTCTATATTTTTTCCATATTATCTAAATCTCTAAACTTAGAAATACCCTTTGGATGTGTGATATGTAATAATAATTTTGATTTTGTAATTAAGGTTGTCTATATCCAGGATTTTACAATAGGTAACAAAAAAATAATGTAAATTATGTGTTTATGAGCCACGTAATCTTGAGTGTGAGTCTGAGGAATCATAGTTTGTATCAAATGAAATATTTAGATAACTTTCACCATTATGATATTTTTTTAGGATAATTTAAGGTTTGATAATTTAGGTTTGATTATAAGTTAAAAGGTATAGATAACCCTTTGGGAAAAGTATATGATTTAATGTTAAGGTAATGAGGAATATTTTATTTCGGGATTATGATAAGAAAACTTTAGTGATGTTGAACTCTCTGTGAGATGGTTATTTTAATAATCACAAATCATTGTTTTATTTATGACAATTTAGTCTTTTTTTCAATTGGTTCTAAATGTATTTACATATGTATAAATCTTGTCTACATAATGTTTATCTATGTTTATTTATGTTTTACTATTGACCTGGAAGTATTCTGGATTGAACAGACACTTAGTGTGAATTTCATGTTTATGAATCACTGTTAGTTATTTCCTTGAGTCACCGATGATGGATGGTCGCACTGATGATGAACGGTCGCACCGATGATGAATGGTCTCACCGATGATGAATGGTTGCACCGATGATGAACGGTTGCACTGATGATGAACGGTCGCACCGATGATGAACAGTCGCACCGATGATGAACGGTCGCACCGATGATGAACGGTCGCACCGATGATGAACGGTCGCACCGATGATGAACGGTCACACAGATGATAAACGGTTGCACCGATGGAAATGGTCAAGCCGATACTGATAATGAGCTACCAATGCCAATACTGATCACAAGCTACTGAAGCCGACACTAATCACAAGATACCGAAGCCGATACTGATCACAATCTACCGAAGATGATACTGATCATGAGCTACCAATTCCGATACTGATCACAATCTACTGAAGCCGATACTGATCACAAGCTACCGATGTCGATACTGATCACAAGCTACCGAATCTGATACTGATCACAAGCTATTGAAACTGATGCTGATCATGAGCTACTGATACCAATACAGATCATGAGCTACTGATACTAATGATGATCATGACCTACCGATGCCGATACTGATCCAAGGACCTACCGATACTGATGTAAATTCAAAATGACCTACCGATCTCATGACTCACCAATAGTCATGAAAACTGTTTGAATTTCTATTAACTCTTATTTAATTCCAACGGTCATATTTGTTGTTTTTAATGCAATTAATGATATTTAATGATAGTTGTTGGCATGTCAGGGAACCGTACCTCGTACTTATGAAAAGGTAATCATTATTATTACTAGAGCTGGTGGAATATAAGGAAGATCGAGCTGCAGTAAAAGTAAGATGAAAAAAAATCATAGAAAAATAATTCTTCCAAGTACGCACATATATGAAAAGAAGAACACACGAGGAACTTGAAGAACACTCATCAAGAATACGAGTTCAAAGAAGAAGCTGAAGTATTAAAAATAACACTTTCACGTTCAAGTTGAACACCTACACTGAAAGTGAAGAAACAAGAACTACGACACCCTATTTTCTTGACAAAAACTAAAGAAGGACTCAGATCTTCATTGACATCAATCCAAGGATTCCAGATATTCACTCACAACACATAGAGCACTCTATACTCATCTCTATCTTTTTATCTCTATTGTGTTTCATTCATTTAATTTTTGAGCAGTGTGTGTTGTATTTACACACTGACTCCTGGACTGAACTAGAGGATACTAAATCCTCACTCCAAACTTCTTACACATTACTTTATCCCACTATTAATTGTGGAAGAGGTCAAGTGTGACCTGGATAGCCTATGTTCTATTGTTTTTGTTTTCCCACGAAGAACTGTTGTAGAGGTCTTAGTACCTAGACAGTCTATGTACTGTTGTTTTCCCCAATCTAGGGTGTGGATCAAAATTTATATAAATTTTTTGAGAGGACTAAGTCTCGGCTTGAGACTGAACCTCTTCTTTTAAAACTGCTATGATTACCTGTTTTAGTTTTAACCTATATTGAATATTCCGCTTCCAATTACTTTGAAATATAAAATTGTTTTAAAGTTACTTTGATAGTTAATCTATAAAGTGTTTTCATATATTGTAAAGAATTAGGTTAGCTTCAAAAGTTAATTAATCTTCAGATTGAATTAACTGAGAACTAATCAATATCTTGAGAACCTAACTGACCCTTTGCTTTAATACAAATTCACTGCAGATTTTCTTGTTATTCAATTTGGGGAATTTTAATAGAGAAATTTTAAACAGAAATTTTAATTGGTACTCAATTCACCCCCCCCCCCTATTGAGTATCCACTCCGAAAAACATTTGGTATCAGAGGGTTTGTTTTGTTTATCAAAGTTTACAAAATACTCTATTTTTCAACTGTGATTTTAGTTGTATCTTAAAGATCTAAAATTATGTTAGTTCTAAATTTTATCTCTTTAAATATATTTGCTAAAATATAACTATGGACAATAGATTAGAAGGTGTTGCTACCAACAGGCCACCTTTCTTTAATGGTAAAAATTATTCCCAGTGGAAGCTTAAAATGAAAATTCATTTAGAAAGTATGGGATTTGACATCTGGACTGATATAGTGACTCAATATAAAATTCCATAAACTGAAAGAACTACTTGGGATAAACCTACTAAAACTACTTACAATAATAATTGTAAATCTATGAATGATTTTTATTGTGCTTTAGGAGATGAAGAATTCAATCGCATATCTACTTGTACAATTGCTTATGAAATTTGGGATACCTTGGGTGTTTCCCATGAGGGTACAACCAATGTCAAAGAAATGAGATTGAACACCTATACCACTAAATATGATAATTTTAAAATGAAGTCTGATGAACCTATTTCTGATATGTATCTCAGGTTCAATGAAATTTTCAACACTATGAGCTCACTTGGAAAAGTTGTTCCTACAAAGGAGAAAATCATGAGAATACTAAGATGTATTCCAGACCAATGGAGAGGCACATCTGTCTCAATTAGAGAATCATGTGATATTGGAAGTTTGCCTATTGAGGAGCTTGTTGGTAAGCTTATGATGTATGAAGAAGAGATTAAAGTAAATAAGGAAGAGGATGATGAACCAAAAAGGAATTTAGTGGCTTTTAACTCTACTGCCTCACAGAGCAAGGACAAGGAAAAAGTTCACATACCTATTGAAAGCTCAACAAGTGAAATTTCATATTCTGACAGTGATACTGAAATGGATCAGATATCTAGGAGATTCAATAATTTATAAAATAAGAAGAAATTCTTCAGAAAATCAAATTACAAAGAAAAATATGATAACAAAGGTCATTGGAAGAATGACTGGAAGAATCCTGATAAAAGTGATGAAATTGTCTGCTATGAATGAAAAAGGAAAGGACATGTAAAAGCAGACTGTCCAAATTTGAAGTTCAAAAAGAAATTTGACTACAAGAACAAGTATAAGAAAGCTATGAAAGAAACTTGGAGTGCTTCAAAGGACATCTCAACTGATTTCGATTCTACTCAGGATGAAAAATCTCAAAAATATAACATGTGTTTTATGACTAACACATCTGAGGTAACATTAGATACTCCTGCTTTAAATTCATATTATTCTGGAGTTGAATCTGATTCTGAATCAGAAAATATGTATAGTGAAGAGTTATTTGAATATTTTAATATGCTAGAAGAAACCTGTAATGAATTGAAGGACAAATATAAGACCTTGAAAAAATAGCATGCTTTGACTAGCTCTGTTAAATATTCACTTGATATAGAAAAGGAAAATAATTCTCAATTACTTAAGGAAAATACTGAACAAAAATTTTCTAATGATCAATTAAGGAAGGACTTAGAAAATTTCACAAATGGAAAAGATACTCTTACTCAAATTCTAGTAAAACAAGTGGCACCAAAGTATACTACTGGTTTAGGCTATTAGCCGGAACAGAGACAATTTACTAAAACTAGATTTATTTCTAAATCTGAAAAGAATGGTGCTAGTTTAAGTTCTAGAAATTCATATGCCTCAACTAGTTACTCACATAGTTACAGATCAAATAAAGTTTGTCTTTCAAAATATATTGATTCTGTAAATTATATGAAACCCATAAGACAAATTTGGGTACCTAAATCTTTGATTGCTAACCTATCTGGACCAAAGAAGATCTGGGTACCAAAATCATTTTCCATCTAAATCTATTTTATAGGAATCTTTCTTAAAGAGTTCTCATAAGAAGATGTGGTACTTGGACAATGGATGTTCAAGGCATATGACAGGGGACTACTCATGTTTTAAGAGTTTAATCAGAGTTGATGGAGGGCATGTCACATTTGGTGATAACTCTAAAGGAAAAATCATCGGCCTCGGACAGATTGGTAACACCGATTCAATTTTAATTTCCAAAGTTTTATTTGTTGATGGACTTAAATATAATTTGTTAAGTATCTCTCAGTTGTGTGAAGGTGGTTTCAATGTTACTTTTGAAAATTATTCATGTGATGTTTTTAATTCCAAAAATGTTGTAGTATTCTCTACATTAAGAAATGAAAATGTATATGCATTTGATTTAAATTCTTTAGCCAAGAAAAATGTTATGTGTTTAAATGCTTTTTATAAGGAATCCTGGCTTTGGAATAAAAGATTAGGACACTGCAACATTCATTCACTTAGAAAAATGACTAGGAAGAACTTAGTTAAAGACCTACCCAAACTTTAATTCCCATCAGACAAAGTTTTTAATCCCTATCAAAAGAGAAAGCAACATAAAGTTTCTTTTAAATCAAAGAGAGAAGTTTCAACTTCTCAACCTCTCGAGTTTGTTCACATGGACTTGTTTGGACCTTCTAGAGTTTCTAGTTTAAATGGTAATCACTATGTCTTTTCTAGTAGATGACTTTTCTAGATATACTTGGGTATACTTCCTAGCTCACAAAAGTGAAGCTTGTTCCTACTTTACTAAATACTCCAAGTCTATAGAAAACCTTAGTGAACTTAAGATTAATACCCTAAAAAGTGACCATGGTCGTGAGTTTTAAAATCATGATTTTGAGTCTTATTACTCACACAATGTCTATAGTCACAATTTCTCTTCCCCTAGGACACCTCAACAGAATGGTGTAGTAGAAAGGAGGAATAGAACCCTTCAGGAAATTGCAAGAACAATGCTTAATGAATATGACCTACCTATTTATTTTTGGGCTGAAGCTGTTAATACAGCCTGTTATATTATCAATATAATTTTGATCAGACTTGTTCTTAAGAAAACCCCTCATGACCTTTGGAACAATATGAAACCTAAGGTTAACTACTTCAGAGTTTTTGGTTGCAAATTATTCATTCTCAATACTAAGGATAATCTAGACAAATTTTCATCCAAGAGTGATGAAGGAATATTTTTAAGATATTCACTTTCTAGCAAATCCTATAGAGTGTTTAATAAGAGAACCAAGTGTGTGGAAGAATCCGTTCACATCAAATTTGATGAAACTGATCCACATGATTCTAAACCTCCTCTTGAAAATCTTGAAGAGGAGTTGTCTTTTATGAACCTCAGTGATAAAATCAATAAACCTGCTGTAAAAACTACCAGTTCTGGGAGTATTCCAAAATCCACTCTTGGTGAACCCGAACCCAGAGAAGAGCCTGAAATTTCTAGTCCTACCTTTACTAGATCAACTAGGATTCTAAATAATCACACTTTATATGTTGTTGTTGGTAATCTTGATAGAGGGACACAGACTAGAGCTTCTCTAAGAAATCAGGTTTAACATAAAGCCTTTATTTCACATTTAGAACCTAAAAATATCAATGCTGCAATCAATGATGAATTTTGGGGAATGGCTATGCAAGAAGAGTTAAATCAATTCTAAAGAAACAAAGTCTGTGAATTAGTAGAAATACCTAAGGACACTTTGACCATAGTCACCAAATGGGTTTTTAGAAACAAAGTTGATGATTCAGGAAATATAGTTAGAAACAAAGCAAGGCTAGTTTCACAAGGGTATAGTCAAGAAGAAGGTATAGACTATGAGAAAACCTTTTCTCCTATAGCTAGATTAGAGGCTATTAGGATTCTACTTGCCTATGTCGCTCATCTAAATTTCAAGTTATATCAAATGGATGTCAAAAGTGCATTTCTAAATGGTTTTATAATTGAAAATATTTTTGTTGAACAACCACCTGGATTTACAAACCCCCATTTCCAAAAATCATGTTTTTAAACTTTCTAAAGATTTATATGGTATAAAACAAGATCCAAGAGCTTGGTATGATAGACTTACAAATTTTCTTATTTCAAAAGGTTTTACAAAAGGAATTGTTGATCCCACTCTTTTTATTAAAATAATTTCCAAAGACATTTTTATTGTCCAAATCTATGTTGATGATATTATTTTTGGATATTCTAAAAATTCTTTATGTGTTGATTTTTCAAAAATTATGCAAAATGAATTTGAAATGAGTTTAATGGGAGAACTCAAGTATTTTCTTGGATTTAAAATTTTTCAAAAGAAGGATGGTATTATTTTAAATCAAAGTAAATATACAAAGGATATTTTAAAACATTTTGGTTTGGATTGTAATAATGGAAGTGACACACCTATGAGTACCACCTGTAAGCTGGATGATGATGAAACTGGGAAACCAGTTGATTGAACCAATTATAGAGGTATGATTGGGAGTCTACTTTACCTTACTGATAGTCGACCAGATATTATGTTTAGTGTGTGTATGTGTGCAAGATTTCAAGCCAATCCTAAAGAATCTCATTTTCTTGCTGTTAAAAGTATTTTCAAATATCTCAAAAATACTACCTATTTAGATTTATTTTATCCAAAAGAACAACCCTTTGACTTAATGAGTTATTTAGATACTGACTTTTCTGATTTCAATTTGTATAGAAAGAGAACATCTAGAACATGTCATCTTTTGGTAAAGTCCCTAGTGTCTTGGTGTAGTAAGAAACAGAACTTTGTTGCATTATCTATTGCTGAAGCAGAATACATTGTTGCTGGTAGTTGTTGCGCACAGATTCTGTGGATGAAACACACTCTGTTGGACTATGGATATCAATTTAGACATGTTTCTATAAATTTTGATAACACTAGTGCAATTAACATTTCTAAGAATCATGTGTCTCACTCTAGGACCAAACACATTGATGTTAGACATCACTTCTTGAGAGATCACTATCAAAAGGGTGATATTTGTCTAGAATTTATTGACTCTGAACAAAAATTAGCTGATATTTTTATCAATCCCTTAATCTCTAAAAGGTTAGAATTTATCAAACATGAGTTAGGTATGATAGATCTGTGAAACCGATTAGTGAAACCGATCTGTGAAACCGATCAGTGAAACCAATCAGTGAAACTGATCTGTGAAATTGATCAGTGAAACCGATTTGTGAAACCGATCTGTGAAACTGATCAGTGAAACTAATCTGTGAAACTGATCTGTGCTACCGATTGAGTTGTATAGTTTGTAAAACCGTTAGTGTTTGTCAAAACGACATTGTTTTACTAAATCGCTATTATTGTTTATTATTATTATTGTAACCATAAATGATAAAAATAATGACACACAGCTATTTCTAAATAACTGTTTACCTTCCATCTCCCGCCAAACTCTCTCTTCTTTTCTGAATCCCAAACCTTTTGAACCTTTCGAACCTTTCCAACCACTCAATCATCTCAAACCTATAAATGGACAAGAAAAAGTGACAGAGCAAGTAATCAGAAGGTTCCTCTCCTGTGAAATGTGCTTGAGGAGAATCGAGCAGCACGACTCAAAGGTCAGTAAACCTGGAGTTGGAAAAACGGGTAGTTACTGCAGAAAAGGAAGTGAGTGTCGAATGGGTGTTATCCAGCAAGTCTTCTCTTTTAAAAGTTTTGTAGATGCAAGGATGGAAAGACTGGTTCTGTGATAATGACTATGTCTTTTACCCAAAGTTAGTGCATGAGTATTATCTAAACTTAAGTATTGTATTGGATGGAGAATAAGCTGCGAGATTATCGTCGATAATCAAAGGGAAAAAGATAACTTTTTCATTGAAGCAGTGGGATGAATGTTTAGGAGTACCTCATAATGGAAGATACGAGGATTACACTGTTAATATCCCTCCTACTACTGAATAATTTTCTTATGATCTAGCTCTAGAGATTTTTACTGGAAATTTTGAATCCAGAAGAATAACTACTGTTGAGTTAGATGGTGAGTGTAGAATTCTATTTACGTTTATTCAACACCAAGTTTGTCCTAGAAAATGTGATTTTGCTTCTGTAAAGTATCAAGATGCTTTTATGTTGTTTCTATTGTTGAATGGTGAAAAGGTCAACCTATGTAGATATTTTGTTGTCTATATTACTGAGATGGTGAAACCATCTAAGAAATCTATAACCCTTTTCTACTCCAATAAAATCTCTGCCATGATCAAGTTCTTGAGCTGTGTTGATGGTGGATATGAGTGTATCTCATCCAGTAGTATCTTCTGTATTAAAAAGGATATTTGTAAAAGGATGAAAATCAACTAGAACCCATTGAAGAAGGCTTGGGTTGCTGATGAATAAAAGTTGTATGACTCTTTCAATCCTATTTATCATCCAAAGAGACCAAAGGGGATGAGAGATCCTAGTTTTAAACCTAGTGAAGAAGTGGTTTATTTTGATGAAGAAGAAGAAGCAGTAGTTCCTAAGGAAACTGGTGAGTCCAGTAAGAATGGAACAGAAGAAGAAGAAGCTGAAGTTGAAGCTGATACTGAAAAGAATCTTGAATCACCTCCTGATGAGAGGAGTGATCCTGAAATGGTTATTCCGAAGAAAAGAAGAATGTAATTTAGACAAACTAGTCCACCTCTCAAGTTACTAGAGATAGAACCTCTTTTAGATGATGAGGAAGAATGTGAGACTGAAGAATCAAATTCTGAGTAGTATGAAACCAGCAGTAAAGATATTTCAAATGAACAATCAGTCAATGATGGTAAAGATGGTGATGAGGGTGATGGCAGTGATGGTGATAGTAGTGAAGATGACAGTAGTGATGATAATGATGATGTAAGTACTCGACCAGTGGATTGTCAAAATGTGATTCAAACTGATACTAAACCCCAACTAAATGAGCAAGAACCTATTCCTGATACTGAAAGGATAGTACAGTTAGAGATTGATGTGGATGAGAAAGTCTCTCCTGAAAATTCTGGAAGAGCTAGGTTTGTGAAACCTATGTATCCTTCATGCCAAGCATCATGGGAATAACACCTAGGTCATGCAGTTTTGGGTTTAGATTATCCAGAGGAAGAGGAAGAAGAAGTGATTACTGCAAGTTTAAGTGATTCAATTAAGGCTCGATTGGTTGCTGAGTATATGCAGGTGACAGCAGATAGACCTGGTCCTTCAGTTTCTCAATCTAGATCTGATCTTACAGTGGCACAATCTGATCTTGACAGATTTAAATCTGAGTTTCTTAAAGTAGTTAGAGAGAAAATAAAAGAGGAATTTTCTAATGCTCCTACTCCTACTCCTGTGAACTTATACGAGGCTGCTATGGATGCTCTAACCCAGAGAGTGGTAAGTATCATCAAACCAGACCTCTGAAATACTGGTGAGATGATTGGCAGGAATATTACCTCTCTGAATCAAATGCTCAAAGATTTAAGCAGTGGTTTAGTCTCTTTGTCATGTGAGTTTATAACAACCATCTCTGGTATGATGGAAGTGTTAAGAAATTTGGTAGAACACCTGAAGAAAGCTGATTTGAGGAAGTTGAAAGTTGAGATCACTCAGATTGTTGCTCAGGCCAGCTCCTCCAAAATATCCAAGATCACTAGTCATGAAATCAATACCTTAAAGGATATTATAAGAGATGAGTTAGCATCTCTTGGGAAGATCCTTGATTTGGATTCCTTAAAGAAGATGAAAGACAATAGTGATCATATCCACAAAATGGTGCAGTTGTATTCAGCTGATTATACTAAGGCTCAGAAAGAGATTAAAGAGAAAGTGGATCGCTACTTTTCTAAGATTTATAACAAGCATGAGTTAAACCATCAGTTTAAGGTTTTGGTTGAGAATTTGAGGCTCCCTCCAGTCACTCAAGATTTCAAGGCTCAAGTCCAACAGTTGAAGGATTTCACTCCTACTCTGGAAAGTTTCATGCAGAACAAGGATGACTTTGAAAAGGCTATGAAATATGGTGGTGAAGTAATTCAAGATTTTATCAATCTGCTCAAACTATATCTTCATGTGCAGGTGAAGGAAATTTTTCTTCCTACTACAGAGCCTCTCAGTTCATCAGATGTTGCTCCTAGTCAGATTTCAGTGTCTCAAGATCTATACAGTACACGTCCAGTCTTTCAGCAGCCACCTTCATAAAGATCTTCTACTCCTCAGCAGGTGACCTTAGCACCCACTATTCTACCAGCCAGAGTTGTCCTAACTCCTCTCTCCATCTGTCCAGATCAACCTTCCACCAAAGCACCCTATGGACCATCCATTCCTCCTTCTGTGAAAGGGAAATCTCCATTGTACCCAAAGAAGTAGCTGTTCCAGTCATTTTTGATAGGGTGTCTATTTCTTGTACTTTTAACTTTTGTATCTGGTTCTTGTACTCCTTCTCAGAACTTATTTTTAAGTGGAATTTTCTTCTTATCTACTATTCTTTTTTGATAATCCCAAAGGGGGAGAAATAATGAAAGGGGGAGAAATAATGAAATGGGGAGAAATGATGAAACGGGGAGAAATGATGAAAGGGGGAGAAATGACAACTTATTTAATGTTATGTTTATACTCTAATCTCATTCTCTGATTATCTATTTATCTTTTGGCATATTTTATTTTTATATAGGGGTAGAATAATAAATGAAATACTCTCTTATCCCTTCATTTATTCCATTGATTTGTGATTATCAAAAAGGGGGACATTGTTGAACTCTCTGTGAGATGGTTATTTAAATAATCACAAATCATTGTTTTATTTATGAAAATTTAGTCTTTTGTTCAATTGGTTATAAATGTATTTACATATGTCTAAATCTTGTCTACATAATGTTTATCTATTTTAATATATGTTTTACTGTTGACCTGGAAGTATTTTGGATTGAACAGACACTTATTGTGAATTTCATGTTTATGACTCACCGTTAGTTATTTTCTTGAGTCACCGATGATGAATGGTCACACTGATGATGAATGATCACACCGATGATGAACGGTCGCACTGATGATGAACGGTCACACCGATGATGAATGGTCGCACTGATGATGAACGGTCACACCAATGATGAACGGTCACACCGATGATGAACGGTCGCACCGATGATGAACAGTCGCACCGATGATGAATAGTCGCACAGATGATAAACGGTTGCATCGATGGCAACGGTCAAGCCAATACTGATCAAGAGCTACCGATGATGATACTGATCACAAGCTACCGAAGCCGACACTGATCACAAGCTACTAAAGCCGATACTGATCACAAGCTACCGAAGCCGATATTGATCATGAGCTACCGATTCTGATACTGATCACAAGCTACCGAAGCCGATACTGATCACAAACTACCAATGCTGATACTGATCACAAGATATCGAAGATGATACTGATCACAAGATACTGATACCGATGCTGATCATGAGCTACCAATACCGATATTGATCATGAGCTATCGATATCGATGCTGATCATGACCTACCGATGCCGATGCGGATCCAAGGACCTACTGATACCGATGCAGATTCAAAATCACCTACCGATCTCATGACTCACCGATAGTCATGAAAACTGTTTGAATTTATATAAACTCTTATTTAATTCCAATGATCGTATTTGTTGTTTTTAATGTAATTAATGATATTTAATGATAGTTGTTGGAATTTCATGGAACCGTACCTCGTACCTCTGAAAAGGTAATCATTATTATTTCTGGACCTGGTGGAATATAAGGAAGATCGATCTGTAGTAAAAGTAAGAGGCAAAAAAGGCATAGAAAAAGAATTCTTCCATGCCCACAGATACATGAAAAGGAGAACACACGAGGAACTTGAATAAAACTCATCAAGAATACGAGTTAAAAGAAGAAGTTGAATTATTACAAAGAACACTTTCACATTCAAGCTGAACACCTACACTGGAAGTGAAGAAACAAGAACTACGACACCCTGTTTTCTTGACAAAAACCAGAGAAGGACTCAGAGCTTCATTGATATCAATCCAAGGAGTCCAGATCTTCACTCACAACACATAGAGCACTCTAAACTCATCTCTATCTATTTAGCTATATTGTGTTTCATTATTTTACTTTTTGAGTAGTTTGTATTGTATTTACACACTAACTCCTGGACTGAACTGGAGGATACTAAATCCTCACTCCAAACTTCTTACACATTACTTTATCCCACTATGAATTGTGGAAGAGGTCAAGTGTGACCTGCATAGCATGTGTGCTATTGTTTTTGTTTTCCCACGAAGAACTGTGGTAGAGGTCTTAGTACCTGGATAGTCTTTGTACTGTTGTTTGCCCCGATCCAGGGTGTGGATCAAACATTATATAAATTGTTTGAGAGGACTAAGCCTTGGCTTGAGACTAAACCTCTTGTTTTAAAACTGTTTTGATTACCTATTTTAGTTTTAACCTGTATTGAATATTCCGCTGCCAATTACTTTGAAATATAAAATTGTTTTAAAGTTACATTGATAGTTAATCTAGCAAGTTTTTGTATATATTTTAAAGCATTAGGTTAGCTTAAAAAGTTAATTAATCTTCATATTGAATTGACTGAGAACTAATCAATCTCTTGAGAACCTAACTGACCCTTTTCTTTAATACAAATTCACTACAGATTATCTTGTTATTCAATTTGCGGGATTTTAATAGAGATATTTTAAACAGAAATTTTGATTGGTACTCAATTCACCTCCCCCCTCTTGAGTATCCACTCCGACCAACAAGTGAAAACCCTAGGAATATGTATAAGTATTGTATAACATCCATATATTTTGTTAAAGTATAGATTATGTGTTTTTTCCAATCAATACATCCCTATAAAGATACTAGAAAGTGGATGTGGTTATGGCATAGATGCACCTAGGGGTATTCACCTTGAAAAGTGTTGGTTGGGTACTGACTCAATCATCAATCTGATGAAAAATGAGTGAGCCTAATACTGCACACCTGTCGATAAAATATTATGGGATATGATTTGATTTATTCACATTCTATTTATGTAAAATTATGAAGTATTTAAGAATGAAAAAAATTAATTATGTTAGAGTACCTGAAGTTCCTATCAGGATTAGTTTCCTCCACTGAGAGGGGTGTGAATCAGTGGGGGAAGTTTTTACAATTTCTTTTAAATGGAAATAAACCTCTATGACTTGTTAGAGAATTATTAACTCAAAATATAAAATACTCAACCTCACTTGATCACAAAAAAAATGAAATAATAAATAATTCATAGATTTTTACAAAGTTTGAATCCAATGAGGAATCCTACTCCTTATCATGGCTAGTTATTCCACCCAACCATGGGTTATTTTCACTATATATCCTTGTGAATTCATCTTATATTAATTCATAAGGCATTTAACCACACATTTTAAGAGTTACATCTAATATCAATGCTTCATGATAAAGTACAAAATATGATTTTACAATGAAGAATATCAACAAAAAAACAAGTTGCTTCGACAACAAAGAATGAAGATCTACTTCCATGAGCCTCCAGGATATTCAAGAAAGTATTTCCCATGATATAGTCCTAAAATCACTGTACAAAATATTCTTAGACAAAAATTTAATCTTTAATAAACATGAGTTTCATCAAATGTTGATATCTAAATAACAAATCATGGATCCTAACTCACATTTTATTTATTTATGTCTCTCACTTTCAGCACTTCGTAGCCCAT
The DNA here is from genome assembly GCA_963277665.1 of Viscum album. Taxonomy (NCBI): domain Eukaryota; kingdom Viridiplantae; phylum Streptophyta; class Magnoliopsida; order Santalales; family Viscaceae; genus Viscum; species Viscum album. The sequence goes on from OY728141.1 coordinate 1,456,706,974, forward strand.
CAAAAGGATTTACCTTTTTATTACCATACAAGGGACATCCCCATGATCTCAATAATCTCAATTCTATTACACTATATAAATCATGCTCTATGATCTCTATGTTTGTTTTATTATCACCCCATGATCTCTATGACAGCTAAAAAAACTATATTTGCATCACGGATCAAAAAGGATTTTAAATCATATAACAAACACCATTTTAAACTCATTAAGAACCACTATAATCACCATCAAAAAAATATTGAATCATATCTTTAAAATTGAATCCTATGACTAAAAAATAATTCAAACCCATTTAAGCATTATCATAATTAATTCTCACTATAATATTTGAATCTAGAAAACTTGTAGAAATCCAATCCTTACATATTGAGAAATCAGAATTGGATACATGGAAAACAAACAACTACATAGAAATCAGCTATGTGATTCTAAAAATAAATGTATATGAAGAATATTCACCTATGTGAGTTGGAAATAAACTATGTTTTTTACTTTATAAAACATCTACAAGACTCATTTGGCTACATCACTAAAAACGGCTGCATGAATTCAAAAATATGATATGTCGTTCATTTGGATATGTGACACATTTGGTTACATGGATGATTCATCTACATGATTTTATAACATAGAAGAAATGGCTACATGAATCACCTATATCAATTTACCTTTATCAATTTGACTACATAGCATAAAATTCTATGTGAAGATAACCTTTAAAAATGGATATATGAAAATAGAAACCACTCAAACTCAAATAGAACTGATTCAAAAGACCATCAGCCCTTCCCAATAACACTTTATTAAATCATGAAACTTTCTCCCATGATATGTAACACCACACAAACAAAATCATGAATTGACAGTCTTATGAGATCCTTAGATAAGGTTTTAAATAAATACAACACCCCATACTCACCAAGAACCATGGGATATTGATCTTTCTCAAACCAAGCCACAAATCCATGGTGTTCTTCAATTTCACCATTTGGATTGGATGAAAATAAATTGTAAACCCCCTGAAATAACATTTGTTAAGGAACATAACCATTTCATTGAATTCCACTACTTAACTTTTGTGGGATATTGGCTTCATAAACTCTGAGGAGAATGACTACTTTAATAACTCTAGTGAGTAACTGCCTTCCTCACTACTTTCATCATGATCTCCATCTATCATTTATCGTAATTAAGAAAAAAAATTAGCCTAATCGTATTTTTAACCCTCCATATAACATAAACTCACTCCCCCTTCATCATATGATTTTCTCCCCCTTTGGAAAAAAAATCTAAAGGGCCATAAGGGGTCTCAGAGTAAGAAAAATTCAAGTGTGTGGGGGGGTCTAAAAAGTAATTTCAACCTCAATTCCAAAAACCTATCATGTGACATACCTTTTGTAAATATGTCTACATGATGCACTTTATTCCAATATCTAATAGTTTTATTTCACCCGAATACACCTTCTCTTTGATGAAATGATAAAAAATGTCAATATGTTTAGACTTGGAGTATTGAACAACATTTTTTGATAGGTCTATAGCACATTAATTGTCACAAATAATCTTCAAAGGTATCTGAACATTAACCCCCATATCTTATAGTTTAACATAAATCTATAAGTCCTATATAACTATATGTGTAGCTTCCAAATACTCTTATTAAGTTTTACTTAGGGTCACCAAACTTTTCTTCTTACTATTCCAACTGACACAACCAGCACCAATGAAGAACACTCCACCTAATTCACTAGATTTTCACTACGTATGTAGAGTAGGAAATAATTCACTATGTCTTGTAAATACATCATAATTATTTTAATTTAAATAATATTGGAATCCTTTGTTTCACTTTGATACCTTACACAATGATTCACTGCATAGGAAATATCAGGTATGGATGGTGGAGATTCAAAAGACTACCAATTATGCATATAAATTTTATTGTATCAACCTTGAATCCTTGTTCATGTTTTCTTAGATTTGTTCCAACTAATATATGTGTATAAACCTAATTAGAATCATCCATTACAAACTTTTTCAAAAGTTATTTGGCATACTCCTCATGTAAAATAAATACAATCTTAGAATTTTTATTAATCTAAAACCCTAAAAAGTTATTTAATTATCACAACATAGACATATCAAATTTCTTCTACATATTTGTTGTGAATTATCTACATAATAAACTATTATTAATGTAAAAATTTATTTCATCTAATTATACAATCACCATCAGTCTGTCTGAGTAATCCTTCTTTAAGTATAAGTTTCTATTGACAACCCCAGAACAAACCCCATTTTTTCTCAAATAATCATCATGTTTAGAGTACTAGGCCCTTGGATCCTATTTAGATACATAAAAATATTTATTAGTTCTCCATACCATTATTCCATCATTGGCCATAATAAAACCTTCTAGTTGATTAATAAAAGTTTGTTCTTCAATATCACCATTCAGAAACACTAAATTTACATCCATTTGATAAACTTTGTAATGCTTATGAGCTGGTACTATCAAGAAAAATCTTATTGTATGTATTATAGAAAATAGATCAAAATTATATTCAATGTCAATTTATTATATTTGAGAATAGTTTTTCAAAAAAAAATTACATACTTATTCTGAGTGAATTCACCTTTCTCATTCATTTTATTCCTAAAGACGCATTTTATACCAATCAAATTTTTGGTTTTCATTCTTGGAAAAAGTTACCATGTGTGGTTCTTCTCAATTTTATTGATTTATTCATTCATATATTCCACCCACTTATCAGTTTCAATATCCTAATCCACTGATATTGGTTCAACTTTTGACACAAGATATTTTTGGTTTTCACATATTATCCTCCTTTATGAATTAATTAGTTCATTCTGATTCTCAGTGATATTCTTAGAGTCAATATATTTCTTTAATCTCTAAAACTTATTTTTATTACTAAAAATACATTATTAATCATTAATAATACAATATAAATTATCATAAACTATTTTCAGTCTAATTTCAGCAACTTTTCCACTCATTTCATTATATTTCTTCTCATTCCTTTCTGCAGGATTCTCAAAATATACTGATTTTTTTTGTATTTTTTTGCCAATATTTTAATCAATAATCACATATAAACACTCAAAAAAAATTTGAAATCATTTATTACAGCATATTTATCCATTTAAATTAGATAAATAGACCATGAAGGATCCATTAGAAATATTTTATTCAAACTTTCCTAGACAACTTCCTTTGATTTTAATATGAAAAGTACTGCCAATGATATTGAAATATTTCATTGTAGGATTCTTTTGGTACCACGTATAATACGGTTTAGCAGGAGTTTTTGGTCTCAAGATACATCAATTATTAATGTGCATATAAATACACAATACTTCTCTCTATAATTGTTTTGAAATTCCATTCTCATCCAGTATTGTTTTTTCCATCTCCATAATTCCCCTATTATTCCTTTCTGCAAGAAATTTTTTTTGTTGTGTATAAGGTGTCCTGTTAGGATTCTTTAACACATGTTTGAAAATATAAGTTTCAAACACATCACATGTGTATTATTTTCTACTATTAGATATCAAAAAAAATTATACACAACCCAATATCTTTTTTATCCTGTCTTAAATACAGTTTAAACATCCCAAAATCCTTAGACATATGCTTAGTGAAAATAACATTAGTCGTCCAAGTGAATTCATATATGAAAGTGATGAAATTAAGATCACCTCAGGTAGAATTTTGTCTCATGGGATAACAATGATCTATGTGGACAAGTTCTAATCTCCATATGGGATTAATATCCAACTTCTTAAAAATCTTCTGAGTTATCTTTCCCTTTTGACGTGTTTTATAGATTCCATCTTAACTACTATTAAACTTTGGTAAATCTCTCACCACTTTTGGTTTTACCATATTTCTTACACTTATTTGACCAAGATTCCCAAGTATTCTTTTTCATATCATGTTTTCATCATTTATGATCAAGTAACATGTGTTGGATGGGTCACCAATAAAAGAATGTGTTTTTTGTGCTACTACATTGAGAGATAGTTCTTCCATCACTTAAGCTTTTAATTATGTATCATTTTTTATTTAATATTACCTCATGATCATTATTTAAAATTTTGATAACACTAAATAAGTTATTTTTTATCCCTTCAACAAAATGACCATTATATGACTTTAAATTATCACTCTTAATATGATTTGCACCAATGCCTATTATTTTCAAGGACATGTTGTTTCCAATATTTACTACACCTCCTTCATTTTTTCCATTTTTATTTAGAATTTTAGTATCACTGGTCATTTGGTTAGAATATCCAATATCAAGTATCCATGCCTTTTCCTTTTTACTTTTTATAAATTAAAATTCTTCTAGACATACCTTTTCCTCATTATGAACTTGAAATCCATTACATTTATATATAAAAGATAATTGACTAGGTAAAATTATCATGAATTTCACTTATATATATACCTTTTAATCACAGATTCCACATACATCTTCAATACGATCAAACCTATTTTATTTTATTATCTTGTAACCAGTTTCCTTTTCAGTATAAATTCATCCATAATCTATTTTCTTCTCATTTGAACTACTCCCCATGTTTTCATAAATTCTACTTGGTAAAGAAATGTTATACCAACATGTATATTATTTATATCCAAGCATTCCACATCACTAGAAATAACATTGAAATTTTAATTTTCTAGAAAAGACAAAGTTATATCCAGAATTTTTCTATTCATAATTTGACATATGGTGGGATGGTTGAGTCTGGAATTGTCCTTGACTAGGAAAATAAGTTTCATTAAATATAATTATTTCATCGAGTTGTTTTATAGGAAATTTATCTCTATTTTCCTTGATCCAAAATTGACCAGATTTTTGGTTTAAACCTACATTTCTAGTGTCAACAGTTTTGGAAATGGTTTTTTTAGATGGGGACTTTACCAAAAAAAATTCCATCTTTGGAGGATTATCCATTGACTTCAATAGATATTTTAAATCATTCTTTATCTTTTCTAGATCTTTCTCATCATTAATTAATTTATATTATTCCATTAATAATTTTTTATCCTTCAAAGAGCATTTTTATTTGAGTTCTTTGATAATTTTCTCATATTCCTTATATATTAATTTGATATTTTTATTTTCTTATACAATATTTATCTCCCTTCTAGATTTCCCACCTTTTTTATCAATTAGTTTCATATTTTCTATTAAAAAAATATTCTTCTCTGTCTTGAGTAAGGTTATTTCTTAATGCATACCTTAAATTCTACTTTGAGCATGAATTCATAATTTTTTGGTCTTGAATCATATTCATCCCTACTATATGAATTAACAGTCTTCCAAAAGTGATAAATAAAATTTGTAAATTTTTATTATGTCCCTTCATCAGAATCACAGCAGGAGACAAGATTAGCTTCTTATTCTCTAATCATGATATTTATTCTTCTGGTTCTTTGAAATTTATTCCTGATTCCTCTAAACTTGGAGGTTTCTTTATAATTTTTTGTCTACTTCTTTCCTTGATTATTTTTATCATTTAATATTCACAATATCATCCTTTCTTCATTGGTAAATAAATTTCATAGTTTCTAATACCATTGAATTTAAAATATCTATCGTAGATTATACATATGTTCTTTATTTTTCCCTTACAAAATATTTTTGAAATGAATGAAATAACTCTTTGAAATTCTTATTCATTATTATAATCACTTATGTCTAAAACATCTAAATCATTAAAAAATTTCATATTTTTCTTGGATTAAAAAGAAATATATTTTTTCACTTTCTTCTTAAATAGTGGTTGATTTCATATTTAATAAGAAATTAGAATATTATATAACTCGTCAATAATAATATATTTTCTATCTTAAATTGATAAAATTTTAGGATCAAATCTATTTGAAAATTTTATTATAGACTTCTTCATAATTTTTGAATAATCAAGATTATCATTAAATCCATTAATATTACTCAAAAATTCATTTACAATAGTAAATAAGTCATTAACACGCTCATCTTCTACCATTTTAATGTCTTCAAATTTTCTTCTTCAGATATGTAGGTTTCCTTCTTTAACATTCACATCACATTCATAAATTCTCTCCAACTTTTCCTAGATTTATTTTACAATTTATTAACCCATAAATTTCATGTAAACATTCTATGATAACAACATGATAATATCATTCTACAATTTTCCATCCACTTCCATATTCCCCTTGTAAGAAAAAGTAATCTAACCATCATTTATGAATGGTGGAAAACCCACTGTCACTACATCATGAACTTCCAAACCTAGAGATAAATGATATGTCAACATTTGATTCTTAGAACTATGATAATTTTTTCCTTCAAATGTAGGTACACCCTTATTGTTAACTAATTTGATATAATCTAGGAATTAAAGTATAATTGATTGGATCCTATTGATACATACTCCCTATGATACCAATTAAAGTGCCTATCAAAATTGGTTTCCTCCACTGAGAAGGGGGTGAATCGGTGGAGGGATATTTTTAAAATTTCTTTTAAACAAAAAAAATCTCTATAACTTGTTATGATATGACACACTAAAAACAAAAAATAATCAACCTCACATGATTATGTAGAAAATTAAAGATAATAGAACACATAAATTTTACAAGGTTCATATCCAATGAGGAATCATACTCCTTATCATGGATGGTTATTCCCCCCAAACATGAATTTTTTCACTATATCCCCAAGTGAAATCCCCTTATAAGAATTCATGAAGATTCTCACCACACATGTTAAGAGTCACACCCAACATCATAGATTCATACTATAGTACAAAATATGATTATACAATAAATAATATCACCAGAAAAACCAAGTTTCTTCTATAACAAAGAATGAATATCTACTTTCATGATCTATTAGAATATTCAAGAAATTATTTCCAATAGTGAAGTCCTGAAAGTGATGAAAAAAATATTCTCATACTCAAATTTAATCATCTTTAAATTCGAGTTTCATCATATGTTGATCACTAAAGAACAAATCTTGGATATAAACTAACCTCTTATTTTTTTTATCTCTAACTATCAACTTTCTATTACACATCAATAGGATTTACCTTTTTTATACCATTTAGGTGACATTCCTAGGTATCTCCATTATCCCTCTTCCATTACACCATAGAGATCAGGCTCTATGATCTCCCAATTTGTTTTATTAACACTAAAAGATATCTATAATGGATAGAAATACCATACTTTCATCATGGATCAAAAAAAATTAAAACATATTAAAAACACTATTTTAAAATCCTTAATAACTAATATTATATCCTTAAAAACATGCAAGAATCATGAATAGAAAATTTAAGCCTATGATTAAAATGAATTCAAAAATATTCAAGCATCTTCATAATTAATTATCATAAAAATATTTTAATTTACAAAAACAAATTGGAAAAACAATCCATATATAGCGATAAATCTAATTTGTCTATGTATATAACAATCAAATATATAGAAATATACTACATGATTCTCAAAAAATGGCTACATAAAATGTTATCTTACATGATTTGGAAACTAGCTATGTCTTTCACCTTAGAAATTGTCTATGGGACGCATTCAGCTACATCACTGAAAATGGATATAGGAATTCCAAAATAATATACATCATTTATTTTTCCACATGACACATCCAATTATATAGTTGAATTGGTTATGTGATTTTTTAACTTACCAAAAATGGCTACATGAATCGCCTATGTTAATTTTCCTTTGTCAATTCTCTTATGTAGGATAAATTCATATTGAAGCTATCCATTACAAAAACAAGTATGTTAAACCAGAAACCCCTCAAACTCAAATATAACTAATTAAAAAAACCCTATCCCCAATAAAAAACATTTCTTTCATCATGAAACTTACTTTCATGATATGTAATGTCATTCAAATTAGATCAAGCATCGATATACTTATAGTATCCTTAGATAAGGCTTTAAACAAATATAAAACCCCATACTCACTAAGAACCATAAGATCTTTATGATTTCTAAAAATAAGCCACAAATACATGGTGTTCTTCAGAACCTAATAGAAAAATGAGCATGGATAACCAAGGATCTAATAGGGAGAGTCATAGGTTTAACCCAAATTATTATATTTTAAAAAAATGTTTTATAAGGGAAGGAATATTCAGTTTGATTCTTTAATATTCATATTTTAGATTTTATCATAAATTTTTGGGTTTTAGTATTTTGTTGAAATTGGATTAAATAAATGAAGATGATAACGGTATGTATCCATAAACCACTATGTCTTATAACTGAATATATGAGTGTATTTAAATGGTTGATAATTTGAGTATATGATTATTTGATGGGAAAAGGTGAGTTTTCTAGTCTTATCTAAGTTAGTGAGGATGGTATCTTAATAGAAATTAATTATTGATACATTTAGATATCCTCATTAGTGAGTGATATTTATTGATGCTATTTTGGTCTATTCTAAGTATTAATAAGGATTATGTGAAACATCTAAGGATCGTTCTTCAGTATTTTTGTATAAGTGGTATTAAATCATATATTAAATAGTATCAATAACTTTTAGAAATTATTTTATTGAATGATTATATTTTTGGAGATAAATATTTAACAAAATATGTTTGAGGTATGGATAAGTTTTAGGTTTGGTATATGTTTGATGTCAATACAATAAAGGGTTGGCTGATTTTGAAAATGTAAGTTGTGTAGTTTCAATATCCTTGGGAGTGATTATAATTAATTGGTAATATTTATCTAATTTTTTAGATTATAATATACAGTGACTAGTGTGTGACTTTATGAACTAGTGGTTAAAATAATTTGAGGGTTAAAGGTAGAGTTGTTTTGAGGAGGAATATATAATATCTTTTATTGATTAATGTCTTAGAGATTCAAATGGGTTTTAGGAAATGTATTTTATTAAGAGTATATGATTGGGGTATATACATATTTGGGTATAAGATTGTAGGAATTATTATTTTCATTTTAGGAAGGATAAGTTGTATTTTGAAAGAATTTATTTCAATGATTATTGGTTTTATTATATTTAAATAAGGTTCATAGTAATTTCATATCTATATTTTAAGGATAATATTAACAAGTATGATAAAACCCAACTCATAGTAACTTGGGTTAAACTAAGAATGATATATGATAAACTAAGAGTGAAATGGGTTATACTGATTTTGATACAAATTGAGTTGATAAAACTATAGGCTAACACGATAGAAATCTTAAGGTTAACTTTTCCTATGTTCTTTTATGATAATTCACTTATAATGATCATCAATCATGTTAACACTTTTGGTTTTAGTAATGGCTGGAACAAGAAGTAACCATGAGTGTGAGGGACAATATAGAAATTATCCCAATGAACAACCCAATGGAATGGAAGATATAGTGGGATATATTATGATTATTAAAAACCAGCAATCATGAAATATGATTAACAATGTGAACATAGTTGAAGTCCTCAATAAAATAAGGAATAAAAAGATGGATCCACATTAAAGAGAAACCAATGAATATGGTGAAGGAAAAAATATTCAATTTCCTATATGTAAAAATTGTAAGAAGAAACATAGTGGAAATTAACTTAAATGGGTGAGTAAATTATTTAAGTGTGGAATTAATGGTCATAAAACTCACAAGTGTAAATCAAAGAGAGAATCTACAAAAATTTGGTGCTTCAATTTCAGGAGAGTTGGGAATTATGTTACTCAATGTCCCAATAAAAGGGAAAACAAGGTATATAATCACCAGAAACCTTGTTAAAAAGGAGAAGCATATGTAATTAATACTAATGAATCATATAGTTAGTTTTCAATCTATATTTTCTAGTGTCTAGTGTCATGTATGTTTTCACCAAATACTTCATATTGAGTTATATATAAAATCAATTGTAGTATGACTATCATATAAATATTTATTAGGGTTTGCGGAAATTTATAACTTATGGATCTAGATATACATACCTTTTCAGAAATATAAGTGAAATTATTAATGGGTTGACTCTATTTATAAATTACTTATGGTTATTTTCATATAGGTAAATGTATTTCCACATCCTAGATAAACTCATAATAATCTAGTTGTGTATGGTTAATTGTGATTTAACTATAGAAATTAATAAGATATTGTGAGTCAAATTGGGAGGACACAATTTATTTAAGGGTGATAATTTTACACCTTGAAATTTTAATATATTTTCACCTTTAAATAAGTCAAGGTGTTTGATATCTTGATCCACATGATACACCAAACATAAATGAAACTATGATATATTTATATAAAATATATATATATATAAATATGGACTTTAAAATATAGCCATTGAATTAGTGTGAAGGAATAGGAGTGACTTTTTTATGAAATATACATATAAATAAAACAAATATTGAAATCTTATGTGATATGCATTTATATTTCAAGAAACATATATTTAGTGATAAATTATGTTTGATATTAAAAATTGGTTCACACTAATTTATTAGGTAAATGATATGAAATAAAAATAATAACAATTAATATTTGAAAATTTGATTTTCTAATAAAAAAGATTTTTCAATATATTTTATGATTTTGCTCAAAAAAATAATTTATAAATTCTGTAATTTTAAATTAATAAAATAAAATTCATTTTTTAATTCCTCATATGAAAATTTACTTACTATAAATTTTTTAGGATTTTTTGAAAGAGGTTTATTTTTAGTTGAAAAATATAAGATTTACAAAAAATATAATTTCCATGATTTTATTACTATATAAGAATAATCTAAGATATTTAAAAACCATTAATATAATTATATATGTTTTTAATGAATAACATTATATTTTTTTTAAATAATATTTATATATAAAACTCATGCCAATCATTTTTATGACTAATTAAAATGTTACTTTAATATAAAAACTATTTTCAAAATTTTCTTGTAATTAAGTATTTTATAAGGGATATTAGATTTATTATTTCTTTATAAGACTCATTTCCTTTATTTTTTCATAATAAATCACTCTATTTTATTAAAATATGTATCCAACATAATTTTTTCTTATATATATTTAAATCTTAAAAATATTTTTTCTCTAAAAACTATTTTTACATGATTAAGTGTGTTAAGTTTAAAATTAACTTTTCATACCTTTAGAGATTTTATTTGATAAAATGATTTTCAAATTTAAAATTAAAAGTATCAAATTAATCACAAAGTTCAAACTTAATCTCTTCCATTAAAATTAATTACTAAGGTTGTAAATTAATTACTGAGGTAAAACTAAGTTTAGGTAAAAGGAAAAAAGGTGAAATAAAAATCCATAAATCACTCAAAGTTGTCTCAAGAAGAAGTGGTTGATGTGATTTTTGACCAAAAAACATTTTCCTATCCTATTTTTTCTATTTTTTATCCTTTGAAACTTAAATAGTAACCTTACATTATTGAAATTTTAAGGGTTACTCCCAAAACTACCCTTTCCTTCACTTATAAAATGATAAAATATTCACTAATTAAAGACTCACCTCTTATTAAAATTATTCTATTAAACTCTTCCATCATACTCTATATAGAACCTAATCCCTTGAACATAATCCTATTTTCACTCATAGTTATCCTAAGCACTTCAGTTATGATGAGTTTTCCAAGGAAATATCATGTCTCCAATATAAGTATTATCTCCTTCTTAAGTTTTTCTCCTTCATCTTTCACTCATAGTTAGTGCGTTGTGCGGACTACCGCCTCTACCAAGAAACATATTCCAACACCACCATTCATGGACGATCTAAAGAATTAAATGGATGAATAAATATTATTTCTATAATATAACTATTATTTTAAAATTTAAAATTATTATTTACCTTTTTTTCCTATAATTAATTAAGAAATGGAAACATTAATCATGCATATGTAAGAACTATCACCTCCAAGAGCAATGAGTTTCATAGGTCATCATCACCCATCATAGATAGATTTAAAAATATATATTAAATATGTAAAAAATATTTATATAACACTATTAATATTATGTATATTATGAAACTATTTTATGATGCATTCTACCATGGTCAATATATATGAGGAGTTATAAATAAATGACCAAATAATTTCAAGTAACCGACATAGGAAAAAACTATATAATAAATAAATATCATATGATAATAAATGATATATATTTAATTAAATAAATGGAAACGAGGTTCCTAATAATGTGTCTAATAAATATAACTTGATTATTCAGGAAGTATTGTGCATGTTCAGAATGAATCTAGAACAAGGTAAGGGTTTTAGTATAAATTTCTCTTCATCGAGATAATTATTTTATTTATGAAACTATTTTAATTTATATGGTGTATATAATTCCAATTTAAGATATAATATCATTAATTGTATTTTAATAATGGTATTTTAAGTTCAATTTCAATCATTCTCTTTCAAGGGTCTTTGATTAAAGTTTTACTTAACTTGTAAGGGTTTCCTTGGTCTCAATTATGATTATTTAATACATAATTCATTTTTTAAACCAAGTTTTATTTGAATATTTTATTAAATTCATATGGATATATTTATATCATACTCCTTGTATTTCATGAAATTTACTATCCAAATCGTGTTTTCAAGTGTCTTGATTTAGTTGTTTCCTCAGTAGTAAGGACTTTTTGGTAACTCAAATCCCCTTCTTTGAGTTATAAGGTTTTATCTTTAATATTATTCTCCCATTATTTGGTTCTCCCACCCTAAATAATTAATTAATAATATTTGGTAAAATGAATTTTTAATATAAATAAATGTTTATTTCTCTTTTTATAATGTGGGCTTTCAATAATGTTAATTTCAAGTATTAAAAAATGTCCCTTTCATAATCAAGTTTTTTTGATCCACATTTCCTAAAGAAAACTTTATTTCATTTTCAATGATCCATTATTGGAGACTCTTTCAAAAGTAAATGTTTTCAAATATTTCTCACTTCACCTTTTGAAATGACTTTTGGAAGTGACTTATGCCTTTCTCTTTTATGTCAATGTTAAAAATGTTTTCCAAAAGCACTTTTTAGATTTCAATTCCATTTCCATTTCCATTTTCAAAATATTTTTCCACATTCGGGTTTATATTTAATGATTTATCCTCTTATATATATATATATATATATTATCATTTGGATTAAATAAAAATCATGATACCAAAAAATCCAATTTATGATCCATTCTTGGTTGGTATCATTCAATCATTATTTTTTGAGGATGTTTTTAATCTATGACAACAACATTCCAGATTTCCTTTGTTACATAAGGTATATGTTCTTTTGAAACCATAAAAACCCTTTATATAGGTGTATTATGGTCATTTATTTTCAAGTATAGACTTATCTGTATACTCATTTTTCAATAAAGTGTGAGCATAACATTTTACTTAACTGAGATTAGATGATATTAACCTAGAAATTATGATATTATATTGACATGGGGAAAAGTATTGGTGTGTCGTATATTATTATCCTAGTACTAAATATTATTTTCAAGTTGATTGTGTATTGTTTGACCATCCACCTTCTTTCTCAGTAAGGTTTATGATCATGTTATCCCTTTATTTTCTTAGGGAAAAGTATTGAAACTCATGATGATTATTGGATAATAACATAGGTTAATTATGTACTGATATTATGTATACTTAATTAAATATATATCCATGTTTTTATTCATCCAAAGTTTTCTCAAGGAAAGGTATGAAAAGTTTAGATTGACTCTTATCGTGAATTCATTGGACTTAAACAAGTGATGGGTGGGGCCCTACATTATATAGGCCATCGACACATTTATAGTTCAAATGAGACAAATGGGTTGGGTATTGGTGTATTCATCTTCCCATAATAGTTTATTGTCTTGTAATAAGTCCTTGAAAATAGGATTTATTGATTATGGTCTCAACGATAAGTAAATTTTCTTGGAAAAAGGCCTTGATAGCCGGTTTATATATCTGATATTATATATTCCATCATTATGAGATTGGTATAGTGATATCCATATTTTTATTTATTGTCATAGATAAATCATGATGTTAATTTCTTATATATTAAGGCACTATATATTTAACTTTTCCTGACATAATTTTTATGATAGGTTTTTTCATGATTCCTTCAGTTATATGTTTCCCTTACTAAGCGTTTGAGCATGTGATGTCTTGATCCTAGTTCACTCATAAGTAACTAAACCTAATGGACACATGGCCTTAAGTGTGCATCCCAATACTCCAGATTCTTCCAACTAATAGTGAGGTTCTATGATGTTATGATGGGGAGAATATACCCTTTTCATCATAGTTCAGTATAGTGGTAAATAATAATAAAGTACTAGTGAAAATAGTAAGGTAGAAAAATATAATAATAGGGAAGTATAAATAAACCATACAAATAGTAATAAGTAGGCATAAACAGAAATCACATTATATAAAGATTATGTAATTGTTAGAGTTTATGTCCTAGGACCAACTGATTGTACTTTGATTACATGTATATTCTATGTATTGAATATTAATAAAACATATTATTACATATTGTTCATTGTTTTTAATGATTTTAATGTAATATTTTCCTAGAGTATTAGTCTCATTGTTAAGGTCATATAAGTTACCTACTATGATGATAACCTAGAAGTGTTATGAAAATATTCATAATATAGTTATATTTTTGGATAACATACTATGATGGGACACATAGTACTTAGAATATCATGTGTGAGTACCCATAAGTGGATGAGGCTTATTCTCATTAAATTTATACTTATTAATCTCTAATATGTGATATTATGATAATAGACCTGCCAGTTCAAATTCTTCATGTTTTGGTGACATCAGATATTTCTATTTGTGAACATGTGTAATTGTCCATAGACTTTGAGATTATCATTAATACAAGTCATAACTCACATACTTATATTTAATGAAAAAAACTATCACACCATATGTTGGTAGGAAGTAGGGTGCATTGGTTGTGTCATGATTGACATGTCATTAATGGATAAGTCAATGAAGGATTTTTCCCCTTCTATATTTATGGGGGTTGATATATTATCCCTTTGATTGGAATATAATCATCGCCTAAATTCCATGGTAATGGTGTAATGACGTGTGTATTTCATATAGTCAAAGAAAGTCATATCGAGCATATAGGTTGATGAAATCATTGTGCTACCTACTTGATGAAATATTGTGACAAAGGGATTATATTATGTAGTGAGAATTCGTATGTGGTTTTTTTTGTGACCTTAAGTTCTATCTCTTAGGTTCCTTAAACCATTACTAGATAATAATCTTGGACATTAGGCAAGCCTACCTAATAATAATGAGAAATAATCCTACATGGTCTCACACTAATTATTTCTATTGATATTGATTAAATTGTATTTGAATTTAATTAATGTAATAAATATTATTCTCAGAACTAAGGAATAATTTTATTCAAGTAATATTGATCACATAAATTAAATAAATATTTATTTTTCATCATGTAAATAAAAATATTTTTTGTTTATTTTAATGAATATTTAATAAATATCTATTCACTAGTATAAAAATGAAATATTTATTCAGGTACTCAATAAATACTGAGGAGATAGAGTGTACCAAAATCGTGACCAGTGATAAAATAATTATTTACAAGCTGGTAAATATTATTTATAAATTTTCACAACTTGAAGTGACATAAAATAATATTATTATTATGTTTAAAGGCATTTATTAAGGGTTTTAAATGTTATTTAATGGATATAATTCAATTAAATAATATTTTAACCTAAACCCAAACACTATAAATAGATGGTTATGTCTATTGTGTATTGCATCCAAAATTGATAATGGAGAGTTGTTGCGTATAATGAATTATCCCTCAAATCCTCCTACTCTCTCTATCTCAAGTATAAGAAACACAAGAGATATTTATTCATGACTAAATAATGAGTGTTTAATAATGAACAATTCAAGACATTCGATTGACCTTGCAAGCACCCGAAGATTAGGTGGTGTTGCTCAGAGATCATTAGAGCACGTGTGGATCTTCACTAAAGGAATTCTATCCTTATAACCTCACAGTGCAATGAAGGAAATTCGAAAGGGTCTTTTGGGATGATCAACATTCATCAAATAAAAAATTTCTTATGCTCGGGAATTTATTTCTTCAGATATTAAATAAATTAATTATAAATTTTACATGCAAGATCCTGCTCATGGTTTTGGAAAGAAATTATTAAAAGAAATTTTAATTTTATCTCCCAAAATTGTATGCTTTTGTTGTGCCCAGAACCATAAAATGGTATTAAAATGGTAACCTTTAAATTTATAATTATTTATTTGATCATTGATCTATATGAAATTGTGGTTATAATTTCATTTCCTATTATTCATTATTTAAACTAATTTGAATTAACAGCCTTAAAAATATTAATCATATTAGTTTAAGTACTTTAATTTTCTTAAATATTTAAGAACATATTAAGAATGAACCAAGATGCCATCAGGAAATAGGCAATTTTCAGCTAGTAAGACAGGGGTACATAGTGTGTACTCTAAAGTACATGTCATGTACCCTAGTGTATTGCATCTAGATGTGCTGAGGGATTCATAGTGTGCCACAGAGTAATTACACATGGTGTATCTCGTGTATTGACCAGCCAACCTGGCACGCGGTTTTTGAATTACATGGTGTGTATTGGTATACATTTCATATAGTCTAAACGGGTTAGCAGTGAAAATCGTGCAATTTGTGTGGTCATTATACAAGATCAAAACTACATGATATTGAAAACTTTGAGCATTTATGATATACAAGACGTGTGTGCGGTGTACATGATGTGTAGTTCATCAATTCCCATGTTTGGAGAACAAGTCGAGTGACTCGGCAAGAAAAAAGACATACGGCTTGAAGATATACATAGTGTATAGCGGGTAGGTACACACTATCTAGTCTACTGAGACACATATCAAAGACCCATGTGTGTATCCTAAACACAAAAAAAGCAGAACACGTGGTGTGTTTCCAGTCTATAAATGTTGTGTAATCTGACTGAGGAACACGCCACAGACCCAAGCGTGTACCCTGGATACATGACAGTTGATATACATGGCATGTAGCTGGATGTACATGTTGTGTAGTCTCCCATTATTGGATAGAATTAAAAATTACATTAAATTGGAAAATTGTAGCATTAAAACCTTATTTTATTTATTGGTGCACCATTGTGTGTTTGAAAATTTAATAATGGTTTTAAAAAAACCAATTCTAAATTAATTTATTGTAATAAATATGTCATTGTTAGTTCTAATGTTTATTTTCCATTAATTCCATAAATTATGGGTATCTCCAATTATGTTAGGATGATCATTAATATGAAAGGGTATTAATTAATTCATTAATTAATTAGTACAATCGCATTTCTCTTAATAATAAAGAATGAATAAAGAAATGAATGCTATCTAGTTATATTTTTCATATTCATTGCATGTATGATTGTTCATGAGCTTGAACAAGACCTGTGTATTCATTGGCTGTTTTAATTTAATTCATTATAATCATTTTTAATTATTTAATATTAAATTAAATGATGGCTTGTGAGTCATCCCTCCCTCTATTATTATGTAGGACCTGCGTATCCAAGGATATTTATATAATCCCATTTTAACCAATCCTTTGGTTCCCATCATCGGTATTTGAGTCATAAATACATGTAATTAATAGAGTGTCGCAAGGCACATGGAGGTGGCTCAAGACGGAACGATTATGATACAAACTCAGGTGATACACATGTGGACATGTGGAATGTCATAAATCATGCCAAGACTGGCAATAGGAGTTATTTCCCCTAGGTCAAAGGTTTATTTAATGTTCTCTCATTAAATCAACCATTAGATAAAGCTTATGAATGGGTCGTTTAATTTTTTATTTAATTTTTTCTATGTAATTATTTATTTTATGGATGTAAGGTTGTTCTTACATAAATAAATGAATTAATGTGAAAAGATGAAAATTAAATAAATGAATTATTCATAAACTTTTTATCCAACATGGTTAATTAATTAACATCTAATTAATATTAAAAAGATATGTAAAGGATAAAACAAGATGAAAATTTTTCATTATAAATTAAAAATCTCTCAATTAAATATTAATTCAAACTTGGCCTTCCATTACATGATTGAGAATGAAACTCAATATAACTAATTGTTTGAACAAATCTTATTGGGACACTTAATTTTAAAATTTTAACACCCCAAAATTTTATGGTCTATATATTTTTAAATTTAATCACTTTGATAGATTATGTTCCATGCAACGCTGAGCTTAAACGAACCACTATATACTATTAATATTATTATTTAAAATGAAATTTTCTCCTAATAGTTAAATTAGAGGGAATGAATAGTATTAACCAAATTATGAAATTAATATATTATATATTTAATATTTTTTTTCATTCATCTAAATTATTTTATATACATAAGATAAGAATTAATCCAATTTTATGTATTAAAAGGATAAAAAAATTTTAAATATAGTTTTACCACCTTTTGGTGGAACACTTATTTAAAATATATATTTCGACACTTTTATAAATTATATTTGATAAAATAAACTTCTTATTTGAAATTATAATATAAAAAATTACTTTAGTTGAATTTTTGGTATTTTTTTTAAAAGTTCCATGTTTTGATGTATAGTGAAAAATAAAAAATATTAATTAAAAACATCATTTCATATAACTAATTTATAGAGTAAAATTATGTTATTGATTGGTTTTAAAGTATAAATGGATAAAAAAAAATCATTTAATACAATTTCTTTCATTAGAATCAATTTCACATTGAATAGGGGTATAAAAACATTGCAAAATTTTGAATTTTTTCACTTTAATAACCCGTTTTCTCGCCCCATCTATGGGATTAATTTTAAATCAATTATATCCAATTCTATATTTCAATTTTTGAAAACAAAAGATTCCATATTTTTAATAATATGTTTCAAATTTATTAAATATATCTCTTTTATTTTTATGCAATATGAAAAGTAACTTTAGTATTTATTTTAATTACCACTGTTAAGGGTAAATCAGGTCATAAAGGGTAAAAATAATATTATAATTATTATAAAATTACCCTAAGACTTGTTATAATTTTATTGGATGATTATTTTTCAACTAAAACCATCCTTTAGCTTATTTTATGGCCTCTTGGATCCACTTGGTTGACTTTAAGGATTTTATAGTATTTTATTCTAAGGAAAGTCTAATATGTCATACTCATATTTTTAATAATTGTTATATTTTTATATATGGTCATTAAGAAGATATATTTGAATATAAATAGTCATTTGAAATATAAAATTTTTATCTTCATTATGATAATTTATTTTTTATTTTTTGAGGATAAATAGTTAAATTAAAAGCTTGTACAATGATGATGCAGTAATTGTTTAATTAATGGACATATCAAATAAATGTTATTAAAAATATAAAAATAAATATAATTTGATATAATTAATGTCATAAAAGAATTTTATAGATTAAATATACATATTATTGATTTATTAAATGTTTTTTATATTAACTTGTGTATGGATATTTTTAAAAAATTCAAGAAATTAATAGTGTCAAAATTGACATTAATGATATTTTAAAATAAATAATATTTTAATAAATGATATAAAAGTCACAAAAATAAAAAAAAATTCCAAATTATTTATATAGGGTTTAAAATTTTATCCATTAGTCATTTATAGTTATTTTTTCATTTTATAGTAACAATATTAACCCTTAAAGAGTAAAAAGTCAAGTTATCACGGTAAGAGTTAAAAGGTTTAAATAAGGGTTAAAGCCAAAAGTTAAGGGTAATAATGTGACCTAAACCTGTATAAAAATTGTTTTTTGAGACTATTTATACCCATAATCATCTTAGATTTTAAATAACTCACTTTGTATCCATTTGGAATTGAAAATTAATTTATATTAATTTAATATTTTTTGAGTTTCCAAAAGTGCCCCTCACCTGAATTATAAAAGGTAACCTCCTCCCCCACCTACTCACGCCACTTTGATCCTTCTATATTGACCAAACCCCACTCATTTATTCTCCAATAATCTATAACATCATCCTATAATCCTTACATTTTTTGAACAAATCCAACCAAAGAAGTCCTTTTGTGCAAATCAAAAGGAGATACCCAAAGATAAGGCAACGTTCATTAACAAGCATTTTTGTTATATTTCTTCCATAAACCCATTAGATTGTTTATATTTAATGTGTATATAATAACCTCATTATCACCAGTATACTGATTTTTTTTATATTAATGTTTATACCTACAGTCACACACACTTCTAATAAATAGGAAACACAATCATCGTTCATTTGTACGACAGACTACCACCTTGCGAACTGATGTCATTAGTTCTTACATTTACCACCATTAAAGATTGGAAATAATGATTAATTTATAGTTTATATATTATATATATGATATTTTAAATGTATTTATTATTCTTTAATTCTTTAATAACTCATGCCTTCATTTTGTGGGAATACAATAACTTCATTTGTGGATGTGTGGACTAATGACTTCTCAAAACGATGTGATTCGTTAACACTATACATGGAATGTATACAGTACGATTTTAATAAAAATATGTGACATATATGATATAAATATTATACTATAATTATAATATACATCATTTACTTTTCATTCTTTTAATATGGTAAATAAAT
Organism: Viscum album; assembly: GCA_963277665.1. Taxonomy (NCBI): domain Eukaryota; kingdom Viridiplantae; phylum Streptophyta; class Magnoliopsida; order Santalales; family Viscaceae; genus Viscum; species Viscum album. Next base: position 1,456,727,757 of record OY728141.1, read on the forward strand.
GGAAGTAGTGTTCATGCGTATGTACGGTATACCGTCTCCATGAACAATGAATTTCATTTATTATCTCAAAATTTTATAGAATATCATAAATAAATACATAATAAATATATATGATATTTATTTAATGTCTATCATTCTTGAGATTATGAAATCATGATATAACAAATCAAAACACATGCAAAAAACAAAGCGGTTATAACCCGAAATGTAAATTTAACATGAATAAATTGGTAATATAAAGTCATAAATATATCATATATGGTATTATAGAAATTAATATGGTTCTATGATAGATTTATAATAAACCTATATTTATTATATAGTAGTTTTAAATTATTATGATGAGATTCAATACACAAGGTAAGGGATTTTTGTCTCACTTTTATTTCTATGGGACACATGCCTTATACACTACTTGATTCTTTTGTGTGGTGTATATACTTCCCATGAATTCCTTTTATGATTATTATTCTGAATATTATGGTATTTTAATATCCATATAATTTTCTTTATTTCATGGGTCATATGATTCTACTAATTATAAAGTGGTAAGGGGTTACTTCCCAATCTCATCGTTATTCTAGATTGTTTTTGTTTAAGTCTCTACTAGGGAATATTTCTCTTCCATGTTAGTGTTTTCTAAAAAAAATTAAAAAATATTTTTTCTATTCTTAAATGATTTTTTAAATTCATTTTTACCCCTTTTTTAATTTCTACAAAATTCTTTAAAAGGAATCTTCCTGTCATTTTTTAAAACAAGGTACTTTATTACTTTTCTTACAAAAGTAGAAGGAATATTTTTTTAACATATATAGAATTAATGATATTTTATTCCATCATGATGCCCTTATGTTTTGAAGCTTCATTTACATGTTTACAATGTTCTTTTCAAATAAAATATTTTCTTTTATAAATGCATTTCATTTTAAATAAATTATTACAAAGTGGTGATGGATTTCATCTTAATTTACAGTCTATTGACAGGTATTCATTATTATGAACCAATTTATTAATGTGTTGTATATACTATCCCTTTTTAATTTAATATCATGATTCACTCATAAATCGTATACCATTTTTACATATGTTGTTTACTTAGACGTTTAATTGATTATATGGGGAAATGTTCATAAATCTATATACTTCATTCAATACACATATTTGATAAGGCACATTGTTTATTAATTAAATCGATTATTCGATATCTGAATAATGTTTTGGACTGGTATGAAATGGTTTGGGGACTATTTAAAGCAATCCCCTCGATACATCAGTAGTCTCATGAGATGAATCAGTTGGCCAAATTAGATGGGTTTCTACCTGATAAGCTAAATCGTCTTGTAAAAGGCCATGATGGTAAAGGTACCATGTTCCTAGGAAATAAGGTATCCAATAATTAAGAATTTATTATTATAAAATTTTAGTTAATTATTATTATCCATGATAATATTTCTTTGAAATTACCTATAGATGCATTTCATTCTCATCTTATTTATTAAATGGAAAGTGTTTCAATTATTTACCATACCATATTGATTATGCCTTATCAAGTTATTTTAATGGAATGTGTTTTTAGTTATTAACATTGCCATATAGATTTTTTTCTCATTGATTTATTATTGATTCTCACTACTGGAAATACACTATTTCCCAACGGTTCACAACCGTTGGGAAAGCCCCTAAAACCGTTGGTATATGATATACCAACGGTTCTCCCAACCGTAGGGAAGCAAGCCGTGGGGAAAACCTTTCCCAACGGTTTGCTGGAAACCGTTGGGGTAGGCTGACAGAAGGCACTCTATCCCAACGGTTTGGTGAACCGTTGGGATAGTTTTTCCCAACGGTTTCTCCCAAACCGTTGGGAAAACCAAATATACCTTAACTATCCCAACGGTTTTGAAGAACCGTTGGGATAGTTTTCCATGGGTGAACTCTTTCCCAACGGTTCTAAACCGTTGGGAAAAGAGATATTTACCAACGGTTCATTGAACCGTTGGTAAAAACTTATTTAGGATTATATGCCAACGGTTTAAAACCGTTGGCATACCCTATGCTGCAAATTGCAGCGGCCTGCAATTTGCACAGACCCTCTCCCCTGTACATCATGCACCTCTCATCTCATCAGGACTCATTTTCACCTCATTTTCGATCCAACTATTGTACCTGTAATAAAATAAAACATACATATACAATTACGAACAAATTCATACACATTTAACATATAATGGATCCTGAAACTATACACATCCATAATTAAATTACAATTCATAAACATACATAATTCATATATAATTCAATTTAAAATTTAGATGACAATTATATGTGGAATCCGATTGAGACGGGGATGATTGGTACACGTCACATATGACCCATGGATCGTTCTCCTAAAGTTTCAATGGAAACCGAATGCGTTTGGTCGGTTTTGCGTATGCCAGTTCTTTTCACTTATAATCCTACCCATTTTATACAAAACAGACACAGTTAGAGCGGTGTTGGCCACACCGCGCCTCGGATTGAGGCGGGGATGATTCGTACACCTCACATATGACCCATGGATCGTTCTCCTAAAGTTTCAACGGAAACCGAATGCGTTTGGTCGGTTTTCCGTATGTACTTAAAATGATGTCCATTTTAATCAAAAGAGAGCCACTTAGACTGATCTCAGCCACACCGCGACTCGGATTGAGCCCGAGTGGGCTCGTACATGTCACATATGACTGATGGATCGTTGTGATAAATTATCAACAGATTCGGAATGCGTTTGGTAGGTTTTGCGTATGCCAGTTGTTCTTTTCACTTATAATCATGTCCATTTTAAACAAAAGATACACAGTTAGAATGGTGTCGGCCACACCGCTCCTTGGATTGAGGCAGGATTGACTCGTACACGTCACATACGACCCATGGATCCTTGTGCTAAAGTATCGACACAGTCCGAATGCCTTTGGTCGGTTTTTCGTATGTCACTTGATGATTTTCACTTAAAATGACGTCTTTTTGAAACAAAAGACCGACACTTTGAGTGGTGTCGGCCACACCGCATCTCCAATTGTGGCGGGGTTGATTCGTACACGTCACATATGACCCATGGATCGTTCTCCTAAAGTTTCAACGGAAACCGAATCTGTTTGGTCGTTTTTCCGTATGTACTTAAAATGGTGTTAATTTTAAACAAAAGAGATCCACTTAGACTTATCCTGGCCACACCGCGACTCGGATTCATCCCGGGTTGGCTCGTACACGTCACATATGACCCATGGATTGTTGGGATAAATTATCAACAGATTCGGAATGTGTTTGGTCGGTTTTCCGTATGCCAGTTGATGCTTTTCACTTAAAATGACGTCCTTTTGAAACAAAAGACGGACACTTTGAGTGGTTCCGGCCACACCGTGTCTCCGGATTGAGATGAAACCACCGTGCAACATTCTAATTATTATTCGTGATGTGTACGCTCATACGGCACGTCAATCGGACGTGCGGTTTGAGCGGTATGGCTCAATATTCGTGTTTTAAGTGATGTGCGCGCTTCGTAAACGCACGTGAGGTGGGTCCAAACGGGACGAACGAAGTCGGAATGACATGAAATCAAACGAAAAATACAGGTGAGTGATTTCTGAAGTGGTCGAGTAGACGGCACGTCAATCGGACGTGTCGTGTGCCCGCGGTGACCGACAACGCAGTTCTGGTGTCATAAACGGCCAAAACGGGCGTCCAACGGTCAAATTCATAGCGGACGACCTCGGATTGAGCTGAAACCACCGGGAAACATTCTAATTATTATTCGTGATGTGTACGCGTAGACGGAACGTCAATCGGACGTGCGGTTTGCGCGGTATGGCTCAATATTCGTGTTTTAAGTGATGCGTGCGCTTCGTAAACGCGCGTGAGGGGGGTCCAAACGGGCCGAACGAAGTCAGAATGGCCTGAAATCAGACGACAAATACGGGACAGTGATTTCTGAAGTGTTCGAGCAGACGGCACGTCAATCGGACGTGCCGTGTGCACGCGGTGACCGACAACGCAGTTCTGGTGTCATAAACGGCCAAAACGGGCGTCCAACGGTCAAATTCATAGCGGCTGACCTCGGATTGACCTGAAACCACCGAGAGACATTCTAATTATTATTCTTGACATGTACGCGCAGACGGAACGTCAATCGGACGTGCGGTTTGCGCGGTACGGCTCAATATTCGTGTTTTAAGTGATGCGCGCGCTTCGTAAACGCGCGTGAGGGGGGTCCAAACGGGCCGAACAAAGTCGGAATGGCCTGAAATCAGACGACAAATACGGGACAGTGATTTCTGAAGTGTTCGAGCAGACGGCACGTCAATCGGGCGTGCCGTGTGTACGCGGTGACCGACAACGCAGTTCTGGTGTCATAAACGGCCAAAACGGGCGTCCAACGGTCAAATTCATAGCGTCCAACCTCGGATTGAGGCGGGGTTGACTCGTACACGTCTCAAATGAACCATGGATCTTTTTCTTAAAGTATCAACACAATCCTAATGCGTTTGGACGGTTTTCCGTATGCCAGTTGATGTTTTTCACTTAAAATGATGTCCTTTTGAAACAAAAGACATACAGTTTGAGTTGTTCCGACCACACCGCGCCTCGGATTGAGGCGAGGTTGATTGGTACACGTCACATATGACTCATGGATCTTTCTCCTAAAGTTTCAATGGAAACCAAATGCGTTTGGTCGGTTTTGCGTATGCCAGTTCTTTTCACTTATAATCCTACCCATTTTAAAAAAAACAGACACAGTTAGAGTGGTGTTGGCCACACCGCGCCTCGGATTGAGGCGGGGATGATTCGTACACCTAAAATATGACCCATGGATCGTTCTCCTAAAGTTTCAAATGAAACCGAATGCGTTCGGTCGGTTTTCCGTATGTACTTAAAATGATGTCCATTTTAATCAAAAGAGAGCCACTTAGACTGATCCCGGCCACACCGCGACTCGGATTGAGCCCGAGTGGGCTCGTACATGTCACATATGACTGATGGATCATTTTGATAAATTATCAACAGATTCGGAATGCGTTTGGTCGGTTTTGCGTATGCCAGTTGTTCTTTTCACTTATAATCCTGTCCATTTTAAACAAAAGATACACAGTTAGAACGGTGTCGGCCACACCGCTCCTCGGATTGAGGCGGGATTGACTCGTACACGTCACATACGACCCATGGATCCTTGTGCTAAAGTATCGACACAGTCCGAATGCCTTTGGTCGGTTTTTCGTATGTCACTTGATGATTTTCACTTAAAATGACGTCTTTTTGAAACAAAAGACCGACACTTTGAGTGGTGTCGGCCACACCGCGTCTCCGATTGCGGCGGGGTTGATTCGTACAAGTCACATATGACCCATGGATCGTTCTCCTAAAGTTTCAACGGAAACCGAATCCGTTTGGTCATTTTTCCGTATGTACTTAAAATGGTGTTCATTTTAAACAAAAAAGAGCCACTTAGACTTATCGCGGCCACACCGCGACTCGGATTCATCCCGGGTTGGCTCGTACACGTCACATATCCATCCAACATTAAAATTTTTATTCATGAGAAGGGAAGGGGGATACAGGATCATGGGGGACGGAAATAATGTAGCCCAAGGGCATCGCCCCGTACAAGGTTCACCCCCTCCGGTTTCATACTGGACACATTGGTAAGACACGTCACCCGCATACCAGGAACTGCAATAGAAGCCATATAATCAGCCACTTTGTTCCCCTCTCGCCACGTGTGAGAAATTCTAACTCTGTCATTCAGGAGAGCCTTGCACATTCTAATAGTGTAGGTAATAGCCCAGGGTGTACTGCCTCTACCATGGAGGGCGTCGTGGGTAATCATAGAGTCCGTCTCCAAATGGGTAATGCAGATGCCCCTGTGTCTACATAGGGATAAGCCTGTCAGAACCGCCAATGCTTCTGCCCGAATAGAAGAACCACTGCCAAAGTGGGCTGAGAAAGCCACCACCAGACTCCCTTTGGAGTCCCGGAGAACTCCTCCTCCCCTCATGTCACCCAGAACACAGGAACCGTCTGTATTAAGCTTAAGCCCTTCGCTAGGGGGAATCCAGTGAATCCATCTACCCCGCGCCACCCCACCTTCCCCGGTGGCGCTCCTTGGAAGCGCCTGCTGCACCCGCAAGGGTAACCTTCCCCCTCCGATTCCCGCTGCGCCAATCAGGTCAATCAGCATGCATCGGATGTTAGCCACCACAGAACGACCAGAGGTGCTTCTCCCCTCATATCTTGCCCTGTTCCTGGCTTGCCATAAGTGCCAACATGCCGCATTGAAAATAGTCGCACGTACCTTAGACTCCTCCCCTGACACACTAGCCCCCTGAAACCATTGCTCCATAAACATCTCCACACTGCCTCCTTGCTCAAGGAAGCCTGAGCAGACACCAAAGAACTTCCAGACATGCCGGGCCCAATCACCCTCAAAAAATATATGGTTCATGGTTTCTTCGCTTTTGTTCCCGCAGCAATGACAGCACGACGCAAGGCTGATCCCCAGCCGTTTGATGTGGTCATCAGAGGGTATCGCTTTGTTGCGTATCCTCCAGGTAAGAAACAAAAGACGGACACTTTGAGTGGTGCCGGCCACACCGCATCTCCGGATTGAGATGAAACCACCGTGCAACATTCTAATTATTATTCTTGATGTGTACGCACATACGGAACGTCAATCGGACGTGCGGTTTGAGCGGTACGGCTCAATACTCGTGTTTTAAGTGATGTGCGCGCTTCGTAAACGCGCATGAGGTGGGTCCAAACGGGACGAACGAAGTCGGAATGACATGAAATCAGACGAAAAATACGGGTGAGTGATTTCTGAAGTGTTCGAGCAGACGGCACATCAATCGGACGTGCCGTGTGCCCGCGGTGACCGACAACGCAGTTTTGGTGTCATAAACGGCCAAAACGGGCGTCCAACGGTCAAATTCATAGCGGACGACCTCGGATTGAGCTGAAACCACCGAGAAACATTCTAATTATTATTTGTGACGTGTACGCATAGACGGAACGTCAATCGGACGTGCGGTTTTGCGCGGTACGGCTCAATATTCGTGTTTTAAGTGATGCGCGCGCTTTGTAAACGCGCGTGAGGGGGGTCCAAACGGGCCGAAAGAAGTCGGAATGGTCTGAAATCAGACGACAAATACGGGACAGTGATTTCTGAAGTGTTCGAGAAAACGGCACGTCAATCGGACGTGTCGTGTGCCTGCGGTGACCGACAACGCAGTTCTGGTGTCATAAACGGCCAAAACGGGCGTCCAACGGTCAAATTCATAGCGTCCGACCTCGGATTGACCTGAACCCACCGAGAAACATTCTAATTATTATTCGTGATGTGTACGCGCAGACGGCACGTCAATCGGATGTGCGGTTTGCGCGGTACGGCTCAATATTCGTGTTTTAAGTGATGTGCGCGCTTCGTAAACGCGCGTGAGGGGGGTCCAAATGGGCCGAACGATTTCAGAATGGCCTGAAATCAGACGACAAATACGGGTGAGTGATTTATGAAGTGGTCGAGCAGACAGCACGTCAATCAGACGTGCCGTGTGTGCGCGGTGACCGACAACGCAGTTCTGGTGTCATAAACGGCCAAAACGGGCGTCAAACGATCAAATTCATAGCGGACGACCTCAGATTGAGGCGGGGTTGACTCGTACACGTCTCAAATGACCCATGGATCGTTGTCTTAAAGTATCAACACAATCCGAATGCGTTTGGCCGGTTTTCCGTATGCCGGTTGATGTTTTTCACTTAAAATGATGTCCTTTTGAAACAAAAGACATACAGTTTGAGTTGTTCCGACCACACCGCACCTCGGATTGAGGCGGGGTTGATTGGTACACGTCACATATGACCCATGGATCGTTCTCCTAAAGTTTCAATGGAAACTGAATGCGTTTGGTCGGTTTTGTGTATGTCAGTTCTTTTCACTTATAATCCTACCCATTTTAAACAAAACAGACACAGTTAGAGTGGTGTTGGCCACACCGCGCCTCGGATTGAGGCGGGGATGATTCGTACACCTCACATATGACCCATGGATCGTTCTCAACGGAAACCGAATGCGTTTGGTCGGTTTTACGTATGTACTTAAAATGATGTCCATTTTAATCAAAAGAGAGCCACATAGACTGATCCCGGCCACACCGCGACTCGGATTGAGGCGGGGTTGATTCGTACACGTCACATATGACCCATGGATCGTTGTCCTAAAGCATCAACACATTTCGAATGCGTTTGGTCAGTTTTTCGTATGTCACTTTTTGTTTTCACTTAAAATCTTATGGAAATTCATATAGAATATTTTTATATCATATTTAGTATGGATTAGATTTTAGTTGATCGTGCTATGAAACATTTCAGAGCTAATGAAATTAAGGTGGAGGGGCTGTCCGGGGGGGGCTGTCCGGTGGGTGTCTGGGGGGCTGTCCGAGGACCAAGGAGGAGGGTGGGGGGGTTGTGCGGGGTCTGTCCGGGGGGTGTTTGGGGGTTGTTCAGGGGGTTGTCCGGGGTTGTTCAGGGGGCTGTCCGGGGGTTGTTCAGGGGGTTGTCCGGGGGGTTGTCCGGGGGTGTTCAGGGGGCTGTCCGGGGGGTGTTTGGGGGGTTGTCCGGGGTCCAAGGGGGGGTGGGGGGGTTGTCTGGGGGGCTGTCCAGGGGGCTGTCCGCGGGGGCTGTCCGGTGGGGGCTGTACGGGGGGCTGTACGGGGGGATGTACGGGGGGATGTCCAGGGGGCTGTCCGCGGGGGCTGTCCGCGGGGGCTGTCCGGTGTGTGTCCGGGGGGCTGTCCGGGGACCAAGGAGGAGGGTGGGGGGGCTGTGCGGGGTCTGTCCGGGGGGTGTTTGAGGGTTGTTCAGGGGGTTGTCCGGGGTTGTTTAGGGGGCTGTCCGGTGGTTGTTCAGGGGGTTGTTCAGGGGTTGTTCAGGGGTTGTTCAGGGGTTGTTCAGGGGGTTGTCCGGGGTTGTTCAGGGGGTTGTCCGAGGGGTGTTTGGGGGGTTGTCCGGGGTCCAAGGGGGAGGGTGGGGGGTTGTCCGGGGGGCGTTTGGGGGGTTGTCCGGGGTCCAGGGTGGAGGGTTGGGGGCTGTACGGGGGGCTGTCCCGGGGGCTGTCTGCGGGGCTGTCCGGGGGGTGTTTGGGGGGTGTTCGGGGTCCAAGGGGGAGGGGGGGTTGTCCAAGGTCCAAGAATGAGGGGGGTTGTCCAAGGAGTTCTCAAACACACAACCACTAAAAGACAACAACATCCATAAAAACAGACAATATATAAAAATAACTCAACTCCAATACTATACTACGAGTCTAGATAAAATCAACAACTAGAATAGATTAAACATCAAATCTCAGTAATATAAGTCAAAAATGTAACGGATCAATATGTCCCACATCAGCATCACCATCACCATCATCTTCATCATCGTCATCACCCTCGTCATCGTCCTCCTCATCGTCCTCACCCTCCACAGCGCCTTCCTCCTCGCCTTCGCCCTCCTCCTCGCCCTCCCCATCTCCCTCCTCTTCCGCATCAGACTCCTCGCCATCATCATCTTCAAGCTGGACATCGGCCTGACCACTACTGGAATTGCCACCTGGTGCACCATATATAGAATGTATCGACGACATGTATTCATCAATCGCTGGGCTGGCCTCTGCTGGAAGTGTTGGACGTAGAACTTCAATAAATTTCATAAATGCATTGTTTGCCCTAGCAGACTGTTCTGTCATCTCTGTGGCCCTTTTCTCAGCCTGTTCTGCCTGTTCCCTAACTTGCTGCAGCTCGGTGGCACTAAAACTCATACCTGAGGCAGGCCAATACCTCGTCGGGGCTATCCTATGTCGGCAGCGTACTCTGCCAGAATGATCATCTCCCAACACCTGATGTAAGTGATCAGATGGCCCAAAATTGTCTGCTTCTCGGGCATCGAGGGCCTCTAAAGCATCCTGTTAAAAATATAAATATATTATTAAGTTACGAAATAGATATTAAAATATTAAATCAACAGATTAAAACTTACAATCTGCTGCTGAGTCGCTTCATTGACAGCACTTCCATCCTTTTTTCGTCTACTCGAGCAAAACAGTTTTGCTCGAGGCACACGTCCTTCAATATTTTGTACTTGCCTCTACAATGACATTGAAAACAAAATTTATATAAAAAATTTAGCAAATGATTAAATAATTGAGGAAACAAAAGAAAATGTAAGTCTTAAAGAAAACTTATAAACAATTGTCATACCTGCTGCCTCTCATGATCTGACATCATCGTGCGTCCTAGTGTATGGAGGTATTTTTTTGCATCAATGTTTTTTTTATTTTTTCCAGATGATTCCTAAATAAAATTTGATAATGCAAAGGATAATATTAATGCAAAATTTGAAAGTTATTATTTAAATACCTCAAATGTAATTCATACCTGAAACTGGGTACTCGTCCAATGAGTAATCATCCGACGATACTGCTCTATAAGACAATCATCCACGACTGGTACCGCCTCTAACTCAGTGCCAACTCTAGCACGCCAACCAATATACAGGTCATGCTTGTAGGCTCTCCAAAGCTCTCCTAAATCCTTTAGACGTTCCAGTCGTGCACCCTCACCATCAGGAAAATTAAATCGAAGCTGAAATCAAAATATTAATTCATATAAATACAAAAATAATTCATGGAATTAAATACAACATATTTTTTTACCCATATCTCTGCCCAAGCTCTATCTTTGACCTCATGTGGCAAATGTCTCCACGATAGCGGGCTGACGGGAATGATGTCGGAGTATTTGGCAAGCGTCGCCATAAAACTCCGACATTGCTGCCCTGTTTTCTCAACCATCTGATTGTCTTCATTATATTCCACCATAACCTGTGTGCGACGGTTCCACACCGAACGCATGCGTGTACGGCCCCGCCCCCTCCTCCTATCAGTAGATGTATCTGTCATGAAAGAAAAACAAATATTTTATCAAAACATGTTATAATGAAAATAAATATTGCAATAAAAATTTGTTAGGGTTTTATAAATATACCTGCGCTAGTCTGATCAATGAGTGGTGCTGGATCCACAGAACCTGATGGAACACCCTCTGGTGGAACAGGAGTCGAAGACGATGGAATATAAAAGCTTGGAGAGACAGAAGTAGAAGGAAAAGAAGATGGAACAGCTGTATGACCTGATGCTGACTGGGGAGTGGGAATCATCATGGGATGTGAAAATGATGGGGCAGAAGATGCAGAAGGTAGCGAAAACATGGAAGGTCTAAATATCCCGTGTGTCCCCAACGACACACCGGGATCAGAATGTGGGAAGGCTGAAATGTCAATGGGAGGGGCAGGGTCTAGTCGGGCATGCGTAGCTCTACGTCCACCTCTGGTACGAACCCTCCTCGTACCACCGGCCTGAGTACTAGGACCAGTACTAGGCTCCTCGTCGAATAACTGTCGACGTAATGGTGGATCCTACAAAAAAGTTTACAAAAAAATTAATCACATGACATTATATATTCTGTAAATATATATATATATATATTTGAAATAAAGTACTCACTGTAGGCACTAATGGTGGAATGCCCATCTCCTCCATCCGACGATTGTTCTCCGCCATTTTTTTTCTTCGTCTCTCTTAAATTGGCTTCATTTCCTGCATTGGAAAACAAATATGTAATTAATTAGAAAAAGAAAATTAATGTGTAAACCAAAAAACTAAATATATGAGGTAATGAGGGGATTCATTGGTAATTTAGCTATCAATTGTTTTAGAAGAGCTTGAATGAATTTAATAAAACATACAAGTTGTAATGTTCACCAAGTTAGAAATATTGTTTGATTTGGTTTGAATACAGTTCAATTCCAAATTAGAAAATGCAATTCAAATAAAACAGCAACCAATAAACATTGAAAATTCACATAACGGTCAAGTCAGCTAAAACATATTTGTGATCAATACTAAATAAATATGAATATTACCAACCTTAACAACCCAACTCGAGGTAAACCAAAATAATTGAGAACATGGATGAATGATTCTATATATTTCCAACCACAACTTCAGGTTCACAATCAACTCTGACAATTGAGCTATTGGAGTCATCAAAAGATATAAATGGATTGGTTCCAATGGAAATAGGGACAGTGTCAATTCCATCATCAGCATCATCAAAAATATGTCTTGGAATTACTTCAACTATGACACCAAATTCAGGTTTAAGTTGATCTTTGACATAAAAAACTTGTTTAGCCATTGATGCCAACACATATGGTTCTTCGGTTGCAAGAGTGCGGGTCATATTAATTACTCGAAATCCACAATCATTAATAAATGTGCCATGTCTCGTCATCGAATCAAACCAATGGCATTTCATCATTGTGACTCGTCCATGAGAGTAATAATACAATATTATTATTTTCTCAACGACTCCATAATAACCCACATTTTCAAGTCGCGGTCTACTATCTGATGCACTGTCATAACAATCTATTGTGGCAGTAACCATAATACCATCATGTTGTGTTCTCATGTTTTTGGCTCGTTCAGTGACAATAAATCTGTACCCATTGATAACAATTGATTTACAGTCACGAACCACGGTATTAGGACAAAAATCCAAAGCTCTTATTTCCTCAGAGACAGAGTCAGTAGACAAACTCAATACCTGCAATATAAATGACAGTTAAACTTAAGTAAATATTGAAATAATTAATTTAAACAGTAATATTTTTACCTTCAATTTTAACCAAGCAGAAAACTCTTTGCTATGCAAAGTCTCTCTCTTTCTCAAAGATAAAGAACGATGCTTCCTATTTATCATTGTTTTATGTTCCCTGTAGATAAAAAAATATGAATAGTTTAACAGATATATATGTAAGATATACATATTCAATTTTTTTACCTGATATAGTCATCGAACAAATCACAGTTGAACAAAACTGTGCGATGTGCCATCTCCCGCTCTTCATGGCTTAATGTCTTCAATGTATATGATCCAGGAATTCCTCCTGTTTGAGGAAGTGATGGAAAACTGGGTTCAATTTGCTCATATTGTTCTTCTTCATTTCTCATTGGTCTGTTCATTCTTGTAGTAAGATCAGACAAATACATTGAACAGAAATCCATACATTCTTGAGATAAGTAACCATTCACGATAGAACCTTCGGGATGATTCTTGTTTCGAACATAAGACTTTAATGTGAACATATTTCTTTCAGTTGGATACATCCAACGAAAAGAAACAGGTCCTCCGAGAAGTATTTCAGTTGGAATATGGACAATCAGATGCATCATGCATGTGAAAAATGATGGGGGAAATATTTTCTCCAACTCACACAAAATTAATGGGGCATCTGTCAACATTTTTTGCAAGAAAGACTTGGACAACTTCTTAGTACAAAGATCTCTAAACAAATGGCACAACCGAATAACACCCACCCTTACATTATTGGACAAAAGATGACGGATTGCTATTGGAAGCAACTCATGCAGTAGAACGTGATAATCATGAGTCTTCAAAGATTTTAGCTTGAACTCTCTTCTGTTGACCCGTTTAGATATGTTTCTTGAATAGCCATCAGGAACTCTAATAGTCTCTAATACTTCCAAAAATTGTTTTTTTTTAAGTAGGTGTCATCACATAAGAATCACATGGAAGTTTCCATTTATTTTCACTGATACGCACAGGATGCAATTCTGGTCTGATGCCCCAATCCACCAAGTCACGTCGAGATCGTAAATCATCTTTTGTCTTCCCCTTGACATTTAGAAGAACTGAAAGCAACATTTCACATATATTCTTTTCAATATGCATTACGTCTAAGCAATGACGTAGCAAATTGGTTGACCAATAAGGCAAATCAAAAAAGATACTCCTCTTCCTCCAATTGTAACAAGTTTCTGTGGAAACATTCTTTCTCTTTCCAGATTTCATTTGACCCTTCCCAAACGAAAAACTAAAATCTTTCAATTCATTAAGCACATCAGTTCCAGACATACGCTGAGGTGGATCATCGGTCTCTATAGTATTATCAAATCTTCAACGATTCATTCTATATGGATGATCCTTTGGCAAAAATTGTCAATGTCCCATAAAACTGAAACTACAACGATGTTTCAGTCTTCTGGATCGTGTATTCTTCATACAAACTGGACATGACAGTTTTCCCTTCGTGCTCCATCCATACGTCATTGCATAATCCGAAAAATCATTGATTGTCCACATAAGCGCAGCGCGCATCTGAAATATGTCTTTTGAACATGCATCGTATGTGCGCACACCCACATCCCAAAGAAGTTTCAACTCTTTTATTAAAGGTTGCATGTATACATCAATATCAATGCCGGGATCAGAAGGACCAGATATGAGTATACTCATGAAAGTGAAAGATTTTTTCATACACAACCATGGGGGAAGATTATAAATGTGTATAAAAACTGGTCATGTGTTGTGCGAAGTAAGCATCTGCCCAAACGGATTAAAACCGTCGCATGAAAGACCCAGCCTCACATTACGCACGTCAGCTGCAAAATCAGGATGTCGAGCATCAAATCTCTTCCATGCAAATCCATCTGCAGGATGAACCAACTCATCATCAGTCTTCTTTCTCTTGGTATCATGCCATCTCATTTTTATTGATATGTCATCAGACATAAAAAGATTCTGGAGTCTGGGGATCAATGGAAAGTGCCACATTACTTTCTGTGGAATGCGAGATGGTGTTCCATCATATTTTGACTTCCATTGGGATGTGCCACATTTTATACATTCATTTCGTTCAGCAGTTTCCTCCCAGAATAAACTGCAATCTTTCGGGCAAGCATGAATTTTGTTTCTTGAAAATCCAAGTTCCTCAACTAACTTCCATGCCATATAGTGGTTTGAGGGAATATCTGCATCATCTGGAAGTAAATCCTTCAAGAGGGTAAGAATGTAATCGATTGTTGTATTAGAAATCCCATACATAGTTTTCCCATGAAATAATCGGATTAAAAATTCCAGCTTTTTCATTTTATCGCATTGTCGATATACTGGAGTCGTGGCAGCATCATTCAATTTTTTCACCCTATCAATATTATCATTTTCACTAGATGCATCAGCTGTCCTCATATCGAAGTCTTCTTGAGTCGAAATCCTTTCTTTTTCATGATGACGAATAAACGGAAACCGATCATCTAACAAATTCTCCATTCCAGTCTTTTCATTTCGATCATCACCAATTTGAGATTTCGTTTTCTCCCCATTGTGATACCACAGAAAGTAGTTTGCTTGAAACCCATTTTTGGTTATGTGGTAGCTGACTTCTTCGCGGCTCAACCAAGGTCTACCAACATAATTGGAACATGGGCAGTGTATGCGACCACTATCTGAAGCATTGTGAAATGCAAAATCTATAAATCTCTCCAAATTGTTTTGAAAATCGTCTGAGATCCGATCGGTTTCATACATCCAACTTCTGTCCATTCTGTAAAAAGAATTTATATAAGTCATTTTGTCATAAACAATTCAATAGGAATTAACTATAATAGAAAATACATTTAAGTAAACGATAAAGGAAGAAAATAATCAAGGTATCAACTACACATGTCAAAAAAACATACAAATGTGTTATTGAAAAAATGTAAAACCAACAAGAACTTAATGTGTTATATCACATAACAGCATGACTCATCCCATAACCATATTAGTAGGGTATCATGAACATGAATAACATCAACCTTGTGCCATCCTCCTACCCTACATGACCCCAACCACATGCCACATCTTATTATAGCCTTATCACATCACACCTCACCGAAAAACACTAGGGAAATCATAGTACATCTCACCTGAAGACACATGGACAATCACATCGCATCTTGCCTAAAAACACATGGTCAATCACTTTTGAAGGAAGAGTAGGGAAGACATGGTAGCTATCCAAACATATAACCACCATCCTAGATATTAGAAAAAATACTCATAACTCAAAACCTCTGATCGTTGGTAAGTTTATCCAACTCTGGTTGGGAATGTGTAGAAATAACATAAAAATACATGATATATAGATAGCACAAAATACTCAACCTATGGGTTCACATTAACTACATAATCACACACTTCACTACTACCATAAAACACATAAACCACACCACCACCACACAAGACGCATAGCATTGGAATATAATTCTACATTCAATAAGTCTATCTATGGAATTATCATAAGAATCCATGTATCAATTGGAATATAATTCTACATTCAATAAGTCTATCTATGGAATCCCTCCCTTGGATCCATGTATCACCCATGGCTTAATCAATATTCAAAGAAATGAGTCTATCCGTGGAATTCCACTGTGAATCCATTTATCACATAAAGCGTATAAGTTAATAGAAACAAGATTATATACCTGGCATCCTAATAGAATCCATGTATCACTATTTACTATTAATCATTTAATGAATTCCATTTCATTTAAACAATTCATTAAACATACCAAGGTCAAAAAAAAAGGTATTTAATACAACTCACCTCAAAATGGCGACTCAATCAAATAATAACCTGAAAATAATGAAGCTTCATTTACTCATGTTGTAATGACAAGATAATGAGATTCCCTTGCTTAATCAATCAATTTCATATCATGGTCTCAAAATAACTCATAATGGCTAGCAATTCAATGAAAATTCAAGCACTCACATGGTAATTTTTAATAGAACACTCCTAACAAGACTATAAAGATATCACATGCATTAGTTATAATATATCTAACATGGTAACATAAAATATAAGATAAATTCAATCCAATTTCATAGATTCATAGCATAGTCTCTACTTTACTCACATTGGCAAGGCAATACAATTAAAACATGTGTTAAAAAATAATTGGCATTCATGTGTTAAAAGGGGAATGCAAACCATAAAATACCCTTAATTAATTTAATTTACAATTCAATTCAGAAATCGAACAATCAATTCGATTTATATAACCTTTCACAAATGACATCCCATGTTCAAGGGGTAAAATCCAAAAAGGAATTTTCAAGAAAACTCACCCTTAGGCAGGTCCGGCCGGCAGTAGCTCCAAAATCGTCTAAACTGATGGGAAAAATGAAAATACGTTTAAATACTATCCAAACATTTGAATACGTTTTCAGATAAAGAAGAAGAATAACCTGAAGAAGAGCTGGAAGATTCAAGGTCCGGCTGTCAGTACCTCCAAAATCGCCTAAATCGGCTGCTGCTCCCGTTTTTGGGTTGTGTATCGCGAATGGGGGAGAGAACAGGCGGCTGGGAATTTGGGGAGAACCTTTGCCAACGGTTTTTTAAAACTGTTGGCATATGCATATCTATCCCAACGGTTCTATAGAACCGTTGGGAAAAACCTCCCCAAAGCATACCTCTATCCCAACGGTTCTCATGAACCGTTGGGAAAAGCTATCTATCCCAACGGTTCTGATGAACCGTTGGGAAAAACCTGGTAAAAGGCATCTATCCCAATGGTTCTCATGAACCATTGGAAAAAAACCTCCCAGGGAACATCTATGCCAACGGTTCTAATGAACCGTTGGGAAAAACCTCCTTTACCAACGGTTCTATGAAACCATTGGTATGTAACTGTGGGGAAAAACCCACATTCCAGTAGTGTCTGTTGTACTTACCCTTACTGAGTATTTGAGCTTACCCTTATTATGTTTTCTTTTCCCTAGGTTATGAAGAGGAATCCTTTGAATGAGTTTCAAGGATACCGATATTTTCCTTATGTTATGATTTATTTTATTTTCCCAATGTATTATGGGTATTATGTATGTAATCTAGTTTTCCAAAACCAATAAATTTTTATGTCCTTCTAGATTTGATTCCATGTAATCATGCCAATGTAATCAACTAATGAACTAGCTCCAGGCTTACTGGGGTTGGGACACTATAGCTGGTATTAGAGAAAGTTTAGTGAAAAAATGGGAATTATATTTAGGAAAAAATATATTAGATAACATATACCTAAGTTATAATTTTAGGATAAATATAGAAGAACATCCTAAAGTTTCAGTTACATAGAGATTGTGTGGTTTTTCAAGAAAAACATCCATGTATTGATACTACAAGTGGATGTGGTTCTAGCACAGATGTACCTAGGTGTAAAAACTTCAAAAATGTGTGTTGGTCCTGACTCAAGCATAACCTGGTACATGAAAGTGTTCCTTACTATACACTTGGTTTTACACTCCCATGTGGATATGCTTAGAATAATTCACATTTTCTTTACAAACCATTATGAAGGATTTGAATATATGATGAAAATGAATGACCTAGGTTAAACTTAAGGTGTTTTAGATTAAAAATAGGGGTTTATGATCTTCTATAAATGATTATACATTTTTCTCACTATGAATATTATTACTCACACTATTATTTATGATTTTAGTCAATAGCCAGAACCTAAAGGAGTGATGTTAACATTGAACATGATAGACAAGGTGGTGGAAAAGAGAAACCAAATGGGATATTGATAGAATTTAAAGTTATCATGTTCATGTATAATTAGTTTTCCCAAAATATGATTATAAAATATACCTTAACCAACTCCCTAACTCACTAAATAATAAAAGGTTGGATTTTTCTAAGAGATCCAGTGGTGGAGACCATAGAGAGAAGAAGGGTCAATTTCCATCATGTAAAAAATGTGGAAGGAGACACCTAGGAAAGTGTCTCAATGGAATGGAGAAATTATTTATGTATGGGAAAGAATGAAATAAAGAAAATAATTTTCAAGGAATTATGAATAGTACGATGGAAGGAAATAAAAAACATCCTAAGAATCTATTTTTAGTTTATTACCTTAAATGAGGAGAACCTGGGCATTACCTGAGTCAATTCCCTCTTTTATAGGATAAAATTTAGACCAAGGAGAGACCTATGTGGAAATAAATGGATGAAGTATTTATATACTAGGGTTTGATTGAAAATATTAATTAAAATTATATTTAGTGATTAACCTTATTTTAAGGATTTCTATCATATTTATTTTAGAAGTTATATTAATATGGTTTTATAAAAAGGAAAACCTGTATTTTGGGTTACAGCCCATCACGTCCAACAAGGCCATATGGATTTGAACCCACAACCGAAGGGCGATAAGGGAGTAGTGACTACCACTATCCAATATTAATTCCTAGTTATCATGACATTTTTTTAGTTAAACTATCTAATGTATAAAAGTTATTTTGATATTAGGGACATTTTTTGATCAAATAGATAACATTGGGATTGGAAAATGATTTGGTGATTAAGTAATTAATGTTATTTCAGAAGATATTCAATTTTTTAAAATCCTATAAGAATAATTTAAACATAATATTATGAGTAATAAAGGTTGAATTTTATTTTTGAGTAAAATATGATTTCATTTTTCACTTATGGTGAATGAGGTTAATTATGGAAATGGTTATCATATCTTTGAGATTATGTGATTTAGGAAATTAAATTTTTGGTATGAGATATTAATAGTGATTGATGTGATTTGGAAGACTATATGATAAAATAATTCTATTTTTTGGGTCTTAGACTAGAATATATTTGAGTAAGGATAGTTATTTACTAAATGATCTATGTTGAACTTTGAGTATTACATTTAAATTTTAGAGATTAAAGTTGTTTTTCATCATATTAAGGTTAATTATTTTGGGGGAATTATATTATATTATCCTAACCATTTTTTTTGTTAATATATAAATATAGTAGGAATATATAGTTATACTTATATGTAAATTGTGATCCTTAGAATTTGATTCAAGTTCTTCAGGCATGAAAAAATCAACTTAATTACTCATTGTTTGGAGAAAAATATGAGTTGTTGTGGAAAATGATTAAAGGATGAAACTTTAATTATCAAGTAATTATGTTTCCTTATGTTCTTATTCTAGAAAGTAAATGAATTGCTTAACCTTAGAAAAATTATTTTGAAATAAAAGTGTTATCCGTTAACTTTCCTTACTAAGGTATCAATGGCCTTTTGACCCGTTACAGATTTATGGTTTTGTGATTGTTAACTTTATCATGATCATGTTCTCTATCACTCTCCATTATAACTTGATAGTTATTTTTTTCTTCCATGTTTGTATTTTCTGACATGGAAACGTAGTATGTGTTATCTCATATGAACTTCTTTTTTCCATTTCTTTCTTTTAAAGTGTAAGTTTTATCTACCCTTGTTTCAATGTGGAATTTCAATAAAGATATTTTGAATAGTCAAACCATAGTTACTAATCCCAAATTCAAGAGTTATGAGCATTAAATTTATTTAATAATGGTAGAATTTACCACCCTAATGTTTTATGGTATGCATATTTTTAAATTTAATCTCTTCAATAGCTTACATGCATGCAACACCAAGCATAAACGAACCAAAATATACTATTAATATTTTTATTTAAAATGAAATTATCTCTTAGCTGTTAAATTGGAGGGAATGAATCGTATTTGAAAAATTATGAAATTTACATATTATATGTTTAATAAAAAAAATTAAAATTCATCCATATGATTTTATATTCATGATATAAGAAATAATCCAATTTTACGTATTAAAAGGCTATATTTTTTTAAAGGCGGTTTTACCGCATTTTGATGGCACACTTGTTTTAAATATAGATTTTGACATTTTTATAAATTATATTTGAAAAAATAAACAAATTATTTGAAATAATAATATCAAAATTTACATTGGTTGGTTTTTTTTATTTTATGATAAGTTTCATGTTTTGATTAATAGTGAAAAATATTGAATTTTAAATAAAATTAATTTTTTTTTCTAAATAATTTATAGTGTTAAATTATGTTATTGATTGGTTTTAAAGTATAAATAGATTAATTTTTTATCATTTAATATGATTTTTTTATTGGAATCAATTTCACATTGAAAATGGATATAAAAACATTTCAATCTTTTGAATATTTTCACTTTAATAACCTATTTTCTTACCCCATCTACAGAATTAATTTAAATTAATTATAGAAAATTATGTATTTTTTATTTTTTAAAAATGATTCCATATTTATATTAATAAGGTGAAAATTTATTAAATAGGTCCCTTTTATTTTTGGACAATATGAATAGTAACTTTAGTATTGTTTTTAAATTACCACGGTTAAGGGTAAAACATGTGATAAAGGGTAAAAATAATATTATAAGTATTATAAAATTATCCTAACACTTGTAATAATTTTATTTTATGAGTTATTTTAGACCAAAATACTCATTGGTCCAATTTTATGGCCTCTTGGATCCATTGAGATGACTTTAAGGCTTTTATAATATTTTATTCTAAGGAAAGTTCAATATGTCGTACTCATGTTTTTAATAAGTGTTATATTTTTATATAGGGTTATTCATAATATATATTCAACTATAAATATTAATTTTAAATCTAAAACTCTTATCTTAATCATGTTAACTTATTTTTATTTTTTAGGGAAAAAAATTAAATTAAAGGCTTGTACAATGATGATGCAGTAATTATTTAATTAATGGACATATCAAATAAATGTTATTAAAATATTAAAATAAATATAATTTGATATAATTAATGTCATACACAAATTTTATAGATTAAATAGACTTATTATGGATTTATTAAAGGTTTTTTATATATATTATTTTGTGTCTTGATATTTTTTAAAAAGTCAATAAATTAATAGTGTCAAAATTGACATTAATGATATTTTAAAATAATTAATATTTTATTAAATGATATAAAAATCATAAAAATATAAAATTTAATAAAATTATTTATATAATTTTCAAAATTTTATCCATGATTCATTTATGGTTCTTCAACATTTTATATTAACTATATTAACCCTTAAAGTGTAAAATTTCAAGTTGTCACGGTAAGAGTTAAAGGGTTTAACTAAGGGTTAACACCAAAAATATAAGGGTAAGAATGTGACCTAAACCTATATAAAAATTATTGGTTGATATTATTTCGACCCGTCCATGTCTTATATTATAAATAACACACTTTGGATCCTTTTTGAATTGAAAATTAATTTATATTAATTTTATATTTTAAAAGTTTTGAAAAGTTACCCTCACCTCAATTATAAAAGGGAACCTCATCCCTCACTTTCTCACACCACATTGAACATTATATATCAAAAAACTCTACCCATTTATCCTTAAAAATTCTCTCCCTTCATCCAATAATCCTTACATTGGGAATAAATATGACCAAATAAGTCCTTTTGTGTAAATCAAACGGATATACCCAAAGAATAGGTAATGTTCGTCAACAAGAATTTTTATTTTATTTATTTCTAAAACCCCTTTGATTATTTTTATTTATTATTTATATAATATCTTCATTTTCCTAAATATACTGACATTTTTTTATATTAATTTTTTGTCCTACACCCACACACAATTCCATCAAATGGGATACGCAATCATCATTCGTGTGTATGACAGACTACCACCTCGCTAACCGATGTCGTTCATTATTTCATTTACCACCTTTAAAGGGTAGAAATAATGATGTATTTA
This sequence comes from Viscum album, assembly GCA_963277665.1. Taxonomy (NCBI): domain Eukaryota; kingdom Viridiplantae; phylum Streptophyta; class Magnoliopsida; order Santalales; family Viscaceae; genus Viscum; species Viscum album. The sequence goes on from OY728141.1 coordinate 1,456,750,279, forward strand.
TTTTTTATATATGATATATATTATATTTATAATGTATTTATTCTTTTATAATTCTCATATAACTCATGCCTTCATTTTGTGGGAATACGATAAATTCATTTGGGGACGTATGGACTACTGCTTTCTCAAAATGATGTCATTCGTTCATAATATACCTAGAATGTATAAAGTATTAATTTAATAAAAATATGTGAAATATATTCTATAAATATTATACTGAAATTATAATATACATCATTTAATTTTCATTCTTTTAATGCAACAAAAAAATGGAAGTAGCGTTCTTGTGTACATACGGTTTATCATCTCCATGAACGATACATTTCATTTCATATCTCCATATTTTATATAATATCCTAAATATATATATAATGAATAGATATTATATTTATTTCATGTCTTAAAATCTTTATATGATTAAATCATGATAAAAAAAATCAAAATACATGCAAAAAAACAAAGCGGTTATTACCCAAAATGTAACTTTAACATGAAAGTGTTAATAATGGGGTAATATAAAGTCATAACTAATCATAAATTATATTATATAAATTAATATGGTTATATTATATATTTATAGTAAACTTAAATTTATTATACATGAGGTTTGAATGAGTGTGATGAGATTCAATACATAAGGTAAGGGATTTTTGTCTCACATTTATTTCTGTGGGATACAAGTCATATACACTACTTGATTCATTTGTGAGGTGTATATACATCCCATGAGTTCATTTTATGAGTATTATTCTTAATATTATGGTATTTTTGTACCATATAATTTTCTTTATTTCATGGGACATACAATTTTACTCATTATAAAGTGGTAAGTGTTTATTTAACAATCTCATCATTATTCGAGATTGTTTTTGTTTAAGTCTCCACTGGGGAATATTTCTCTTCCATGTTAGCGTTTTCTAAAAAAAATTTCAAAAATGTTTTTACTATTCTTAAATGATTGTTTAAAGTCATTTTTACCACTTTTTTAGTTTCTAAAAAAAACTTTTAAAGAAATTTCCCTTTCATTTTCCAAAATAAGGTATTTTAGGAATTTTCTTACAAAAGTAAAAGGAATATTTTTTTAACTTATATGACATCGATGGAATTTTATGATTTCATAATTCCCTAATGTTTTTAATATTAATTTACAATTTTAAAATGTTATTTTCAAATAAAATATTTTACTTTATAAATACATGGAAATTAAAATAAATTATTAAAAAAGTGGTAAGGTATTTTCTCTCAATTTACATTCCATTAAGACTTATTCATTGTTATGAACCAATTTACTTAATTTGGTTTATATACTACCCCTTTTTCATTTAGTATCATGATTCAACCATAAAATATTTACCTTTTCTACATACGGTGTTTAATTTGACAGGTATTTTATTATCTAGGGAAATATTTATAAATTCGTATTCTTCATTCAACATGAATATTTGATAAGTTTCATTGTTTATTAATTAAATAATTATTAAATATTTAAATAATTCTTTGGACTAGTACGAAACAGGTTAGGGACCATTTTAAGTAATTCCCCCGATGTATCAGTAGTCTCATGAGATGAATCAGTTGGCTAAATTAGATGTTTTTCTACCTGATATGCTAAACAATTTTGTGAAATGTTTTAATGGTAAAGGTACCATGTACCTAAGAAACATAGCATCCAATAATTAAGATTTCCCTCTATTTTTAATTTAGTTATTATTATTATTATCTATGTTATTATTTCTTTGACATTATCTATGGATGTATTTCATTCTCATATTATTTATTAAATGGCATGTGTTTTAGTTATTTTCCATGTCATATTGATTATACCTCATCCAGTTTTTTGAATGGCATGTGTTTTTAGTTATTGACATTTCCATTTAGATTTTTTATCATTGATTAGTTATTTCTTACATTGTACTTACCCTTACTGATAATTTGAGCTCACCCTTATTATATTTCTTTTCCCCAAGTTATAAACAAGAATCCTTCGAATGAGTTTCAAGGATGTCGAGCTTTTCCTTATGTTACGCTTAATTTTATTTTACCAATGTATTATGGTATCATGTATATAAAATGGTTTTCCAAAAGTGTTAAACTATTCAGTCCTTAGGGGTTTTATTCCTTATAATCATGCCAATGTAAGAAAAAAATGTCCTCACTCCGGACTTACAAGGGTCAGGTCACTATAATAAGGAGAGTTTTTATGAATGTTTTGGGTTGACTTAACCATTTTACATCTAGAGGAGTAGCCCTTGATAGCTTGGGATAATTTGGAGTCAAGAGTTGATGAAATCCAAGTGTAGATTTTAGGATAGGGGAGTTCACTCAATGGATCAAGGAGTTGAAATCCCACAATTATCTAAGCCCTGGATACCTAAATACCTTTAAGTATCTTTAAAAACTCTTTTGGGGGTTATTTAAAGGGGAATATGAACCATTTCCACTCAAATTTAATATCAGATAGACATTCTATGTTTAATTATGATGGCTAATGGAACTTGATAAAATAGTGGGAGATTTAATAAAATTAATTAATTTATTATATCTCACCCAATTTTTAATCAAGAAAATTAATAATAATATGATATTTTAATTATAGAATAAAATAAAAAACTCATCATATACATTATCCCTATGACAAATGTTAGTTAAATACAACCACATAATGGGTAGTAACTTCCAAGAATGGCACATACGCCTTCCATTTGTGTTACACCATGAACAAAAATCTTACGTGATAGAATACTCATTTCCTAATCCACCTGCTAAGGAGGTAAGTGATGAAGAGTTCCTAATCTATGAGAAATATATAAACAATGTGGTTGATGTTTAATGTTTGAAGCTTGTGTCTATTTTCAGTGAACTCATGAAGTATCAAAAAAACTTGAATGTGTATATCATGCTTAATAACCTTCGTGGTCTTTATAATGAGAGATCTATATATGAATGTTTTGAGATTTCCAAGGCTCTCTTTCATAAAAATATTAGAGAGGGTTCAACAACTGGGCAACACATATTCAATCTCATTTTCTACATTGATAACTTATAGTTTCTTAGGTTTAAACACCCCAAAGAACCGGGCACTGATCTCATTCTATCATCACTCCCTCAGAACTTCACCATCTTTGTTGTTAATTTTAATGTGAAAAACATTAAGAAGTCTCTACCAAATCTTCTTACTATTATTTTCCCTATAGATAAGAATATGATGCATGAAAAACCTTTCATCCTTATCATGAAAAAATGGAAATGGAATGTGAAGAGATTTAATCTTAAATATTCTTCGTATCCTTCCAAGAAGAGTAAGATCAAGGGGAAAGAAGGTGAATATGATATTGTTTGTTTTTTATGTGACAAGAAGGGTCACTGGAAGAAAAAATTCACCCAACAAAAAAATTAAGGGTAATTTTTAGGTATATTTGTTATTCAGTACAATTTATCTTTTTCTAAAAATTGGGTATTAGAGACAACTTTTGGTTCTCACATGTGTATTCAAATACAGGAACTATGTGGATTCAAAAACATTGAATGAGGGTAGGTAAATCTAAAAGTATCCTATAGATCTAAACTTTTTACCATGGATATTAGGGACTACCACCTCATGTTGCTGACCAGAATGATCTTGGTTTTGAAAGGTTGTTACTATGTTTAATATGTTACCAAAAAGAATTATTTATGTTTCGATACTTGATATTAAAGGATTTATTTTTAAATTTTGGAATAAATGTTTCTTATTTTATAAAGGTATCATTTTTCATGGTCATCCACACTTAAATAACACTCTTTATGTGTTGGATTACATGAACTAAGTAATGTAAATCGATAATGAAGTTACTTCACATGACTCATACCACACCCAATATTGGCATTACCATCTAGGTTAGGTAAATGAAAATAACTTGACTAAATTACATCAAGATGGATATTTATATTCTTTTGAACTAAAATCACTTGGTGTATGTCATGCATGTTTACAAGGAAAAATGACAAATACCCCATTTAGTGGGAAAGATGAAAGGGCTAAATAGCTTCTTGAATAAGTTCGTACTAATGTGTGTGGACCATTTCCAATTGAAACAATGGGAGGGTACTCATAATTTATAATTTTTACTAATAATTTTAGTTGATATGGATATGTATACATAATGAGGTATAAGTCGAATTCTTTTGATAGATTCAAGGAATAAAATAATGGAATTGAGAACCAGCTTGGTAAGAATATTGAGAAAATCCACTCAGAACATGGTGGAGAATATATTAATCAATAATTCATTGATTACTTATGGGAGTTTGGGATACTATCCTAACTCATTCCTCCTTAAAAACCTTAGTGGAATGGTGTAATAAAAATGTGTAACATCACCTTTTTAGAAATGGTGAGATCGATGATGAGTCATGTGAGTCCTCCATTATCCTTTTGGGGATACCCATTACAAATAACAGTACATATACTAAATCAAGTACCAAATAAATCAATAAATAGTATTTCATACAAATTTTGTAGTGGAAAGAAAACCATTTTATCAAATTTACATGTGTGGGGAATTGAAGCATTTTTAAGGCATCTTCAAGTAATAAACTTGCACCTTAAGGCACAAAGTGTTCCTTTATAGGATACCCCAAGGAAATGAGGGTATATTACCTAAAAAACTCCTCATAGAAAAATGATATAGTGGAAATACATTACAAATCCATTGATAGGGAGTACATCCCTAAAAGATATAGTGGTAAAAAGATATAATTTTATGATGTCGAGGCTCAACACACACAGGAGTCAGTATAGAAATAGATTCTATATAGCCCAGTGGAAGAAGAAACTATTCTAGAGACACAAGTACTGTGTATGAGTAAAATAGAGGTTAGATAACAATAACATTATGGTTTTATAGTCACCAAGGATGGTGACTCGTTATTAGTTGATGATAATGATCCTCTAACCAATAAGGAATCACTGAGTGGAATAGATGTTTCTAAGTGGAAAGAATCCATAAATTCTAAAATGGATTCCATATACCAAAACCAATTCTATATTTTTTATACCCTCTATTAGATGTAAATCCCATTGGTTGAAAAATGGGTATTCAATAAAAAAATTGGACATGGAATGACAAGGCAATACCTATAAGGTGTGACTAGTTGAAAAAGTTTGTAAAGATCATCAAGGAATTGACTATGATGAAACTTTTTCACCAGTTTCAATGTTCAAATCGATAAGAATTCTAATTACCATTCTGGCCTTCTATGATTATGATATTTTGTAGATGGATGTGAAAATATCTTTCCTTAATAGTAACATTCAATAAGATTTCTATATGACACAACCTGAAGGGTTTGTGACTCCAAAGGATTCCAATAAGGTATGAAAGTTGTAAAGATCCATTTATGGATTAAAGAAAGCATCCAGGTCACAGAAAATTCATTTTGATGAGAAAATAACTGAATTTGGTTTCATGAATTATGAATGTGATCCACTTTTCTATAAACGGTTTAGTCAGAGTGCGGTCATTTTCTTGGTATTATATGTCAATAAAATATTACTTATTAAAAAAATAAATGTATTATAGTTTTTTAAGGTGTGGTTGAATAAATTTTTCTCTATAAATTACTTGGGTGAGGTAGAATATATTCTTGGTATCAAGATCTATAGTGATAGATAAAATAGTTTGCTCGACATAAGTCAAAGTGCATACATTGATAGGATAATGAAGATATTCAGTGTGGAAAAAAACAAGAGGGGACTATTTCTAGCATCATATGGCATTTATCTTTCAAGAAAAAATGTGTCCTCAGACACATGAGGAAAGAAAAAAATGGAAAATATTTCATACACATCATCAATTGGGTTAGTCATGTATACTATTCTATGTACTAGGTGAGATGTTGCCTACATATTGAGTGTGGTAGGTAGATATCAAACCTATCCAAGTGACCTCCATTGGATGGTAGTTAAGACTATCCTTAAGTATATGATGTGTACTAAGGATATGTTCTTGGACTATATAAGAGATAAGGAATTATTCATAAAATGATATTAATATGCTAGTTTCCAAACTAATTAAGATGAAATAAAGTCAAAAATGAGTTACATATTCACTTTTAATGGAGGTGTTGTGATCTGAAGGAGCTCAAAGTAGGCTATGGTTATAGATTCTATAGAAAAGTCCAAGTATATTGTGGCTTATAAGGAAGCTGAGGGTGTAGTTTGGATGTGAAACTTAATCCAACATCTTGACATGGTACCCATTATTAAAGATCCTAACACACTCTATTGTGATAATACTATAGTGTTGGATATTAAAAAAGATCCAAGGTAACATCAGCAGAAGAAGCACATACTTCGAAATTATAATCTCTTAAGCGATTTTTCTTAGAGAGGTGAGGTTTTAGTGAGAATTATTTCCATGTAAGACAACATAAAATACCCCTTTACTAAATCCTTGACTCAGTAGAAACATGATTATCATGTGAGGTCTAGCGGACTAAAATTCATTAGCAATTAGCTCTAGTCCAAGTAGGAGTTTGTTAGAGTTGGTTTCCTAGGACCAATTGATTGTACTTTAGTTACATTTATATTCAATATATTTAATATTAATTAAATATCTTATTACATATTGTTCATTATTCTATATGGATTTAATGTAATATTTCCCTAGAGTATTTTTTTCATTTATAAGGTAATAGAAATTCCCTACTATGATGATAACCTTTAAGTGTTATGAAAATATTCTTAATATAGTTATGTGGTTGGATAACTTACTAATATGGGACAAATAGTATTTAGACCTTCAGGTGTAATTACTCATAAGTGGATGAGGCTTCTTCTCATGAATTTCTCACTTGGAAAACTTTGATAGGTTATGAGAATAGATCTGCCAGTAGGAATTCTACATGTTTCATTGTCATCAGATATTCCTAACTATGAGTATGTGTAATGGTCCATAGACTTTAAGATTTTCATTAACACATTTCATGACTTGGGAACTTATATTTATTGATAAAAACCATAACGTCATATGTTGGGGGTAAGTAAGGTACATTTTGAGCATCACGATTGATATGTCATTAATGGATAAGTTAAAGAAGGATTTGTCCCTTCTATATTTATGGGAGTTAATATCTTTTCTATTTAATTTGAATATAACTATTGCCTAAATTCCATGTTCATGGTGTTACCACATGTTTATTTCAAATAGTCAAAGAAAGAAAAATCAAGAATATAGATTGATTTCATTTTCATGCAACCTTCTTGATGATATATTATGAAAAAATGATTATATTACACAATGAGTGTTTGTATATATTTTTCATCATTGTGACATTAAGTTCTTTCTCTTGGGTTCTTTAACCCATTTCTAGATAGTAATACTAGAATTTAGGTAAGTCTGCCTAATGGAAATGAGAGAAAATCCTAGAAGGTCACACACTAAGTGTTTTTGTGGATATCAATTAAATTATATTTGAATTTAATTAATGGAATAAATATTATTCTCAAGATTGAGGAATAATTTTATTGAAGTAATATTAATCGCATGACTTAAATAAACAATTATTCAACATTATGTGAATAAAAATATATTTGTTTATTTTATTGAATATTTAATAAATATTTATTCTCCAGTATGTGAATGAAATATTTATTTATGAATAAAATATTTATTTGGGTATTCAATAAATATAGAGGTGTTTGAATGAACCAAGACCGTGTCTAGTGATAAAATAATTGTTTACAAGATGGTAAATATTATTTATAAATTTTCACAAGTTGGTTCACCATAAAATAATAGTATTATTATTATTATTATTATTATTATGTGGAATGGGGTTTATTAAAGGTTTTAAATGTTATTTAATGGTCATCACGCAATTAAATAATATTTTAACCTAAACCCAACTATATAAATAGATGGTTATTCCTATTGTGTATTGCATTCAAAATTGAGAATGTAGAATTTTTGCACATAATGAATTCTCTATCAACTCCTCCTTATATCTCCCTATTAAGAATAAGAAATGAAAGAGATATTTCTTCAAGACCAAATAATGATCAATTAAGAATGAACAATGCAAGACATCCAACTCGCTATGCTAGCACCCAGAGATCAAGGGGTATTTATCAGATATCATTGAAGCATGTGTGGATCACTTCTAGAGGAATTCTATCATTGGATACTCATAGCACAACCAAGGTAATCTATAAGGGTCTTTTTGAATGATTAACATTCATCGAAGAAGAAAGTTCTTAATCCTGGTTATTTATTTATTTGTATATTAAATAAATTAATTATAAATTTTATGTACAAGATCCTCTCTCATGGTATCTAGAAATGATTATTAAAAGAAATTTTAATATATCATCCACCACCACACAATTCTGTTGCACCTAAAAGCATCATAAATTACATTATAAAAATGAAAACTAGAATACATAGTAGTAGGAATACAATACAGTACAAGTAAATAAAAAATAGAAAAAATGACCAAAAACAAAAATCTCCATAAGTATCCTGAGAACTTTCTCAATTATCTGCACCCAATATCCCAAACTAAAAATAAATCAAGTGTCTATAGCTATTTAATTCCCTTTATCCTTACATATATCCAAGTAATATATCTGATTACCAAAAAGTGGCTCAAAGAGGGTGTGAGTAAAACTTAGTAGGTCACCACCAATGGTGTCTAATAAAAATATAGTATATGAATATAAAATATATAGTCTATAGGTATAAAAATTTTAAAGAAGTAAATAAATGCAAATGATGTCGATCTCAGATTCCTCATGGGATACCTGGATGACACTACCTTTTTCATCCTTATATGGATGTCTCTAAGAATATGACCATAAATTGTTCAAGGACCTAAGTAACATATTCAAGGCATCAAAGTATAGTAATAATAATATGGGTTCCATGTAAACCCATGGAATCCATAACCTTAAAAGGTTTATCCCACTCACAGTGATCAATCGAGTTGTTAGGATATGGGTATGAGTGTAATCTAAGGGATAGACCCTTGGAATTTCACCCTAAAAGTTTCTAACTAAGCTCAAGGACAAGTATAAGGTAATAAAATGATAGCCTTGATTAGATCAAAATGAGATAATCTAAGAGGACATCAATCTGAATCTAGGGTGATAATCTAAGAAATTCTAATTTTTGGAGATGTAGGTGAATAATTGGTATCAATTTGGGGCATTAAAAAGTTAATACATTATCCAAGATTAATTTTGGTGTCTCAATTGGTGTTTTTATCAATTAATTTTTTGGTTTCTTATGATTTATCCCAAGTAATTACAAGTTAGGATCTAAGTCTTTTACATTAAAGGAAAAACCTTTAATAGTCTCATTAAGGTCAATAATAATAATCAATCATAATATAAGAAATCATGGGCTAATAGATACATTAATTAATTTTAATAGTTCAATTAATTAAATTATTCATTTAACTAAAAAGTGATGAAAATGTCCAAGAGTGGTATCCATGTCAATTAAAAATTCAATTTATCAATTTGGTCACTCATTTGTATAAGTTTTAAACTAAACACACATGACAGATGTTTTGGTTAAATTTTAGAATGATTTTCAAGAAAATTTAAACTAACACACCCTAAGGGGTGGTTTAATTTGAGGTTTTCAATGTCCAAAGGTCTAAAACGGTCTTATATCACTTATAGAACTAGGTTTAGATAACAAATTCAAGTAATATTAATTTTAGGAGCAATTCATCAAAAGTTCATCATACTCCACAATGGTGAAAATTTATAAACATCAATAATTTTAGGGAAAAGTATTAGAACACCTACCTTAGACCTATGGTTGAATCATCATCCAATATCAGTCATAGATTTGAGATGGAATGAGATAAAATAGAAAATCAGACAAAAACCCTAAAAATAGGGTATATTAGGTCACAATGAGAAAACACTAAAGATAGAAAATAAAAATGATAAAGTAATATGATGTAGTTTTATAATTAATTAGAGGCTTCCAATGTGACTGACTATAATCAATTCCGATATCGGAATATAGAGATACACCAAATACTATGAAGAGGGAAGAAATAAGATCTCTCACATGGCTAATGTGAAATAAATGGGTGAATAAAGGGGTGTTTTAGATTTAAATTCAATTGGGTGAAATCATAAATTCAATATTTTTAAAGGGTTTCATGGTTTACCCACACAGTTGGCCAAACCATGCAATAATTGTGCAATGACCACTGTCCATCAGCCCCCACCTGGCATAGCTTAGGAGTATAATTAGACAAATAGTGCACAAATCTTGCATGGTCCACTTGAAATAAATTATGAGTTTTCAATATTTTTCATCCCCTATTTCATAGTTTCACGAATTATATTTCACCCTCTGAATAATACTAGTTTTATGTGTGTAGTTAGTACTAATCATTTATTGATTGTTTGTTTCACCCTACCTCTCCCAAACCAAAACTCTAGGCCCCAAACCAAGACCAAACACTCCCAAAGGAACCATAAACCCTTTATACACTTCCATTTAGGTGAAAAAAGAGGTCTAGGCTATAATTTTAAGGCTTCATGACAAAAAAACCAAAATATTATATTCTCCCATATTTAAAACAACTTGTCCCTAAGTTCTCTTCCAAGGGTGTTTAAGTTGTATTCGAGAATAAATCTAGCCACTGAGCACGTATGTTAGACTCTCATTCTTAGGTATCATCTTGTACATAGTAGTGCTTCCATGTCACCCAAACTAGAGGAACACTCCTTCCTTGAATAGTTTTTTTGCTATGATCAATGATATGTATCGGATACTCCAAAAAAGAAGCATCATCCTCTAGATCAACTTTCTCATGATCAAAAGCATAATATGGCTCAAAGTGTTAATGGTGGAGCTATAAAACATGAAATAAATCATGCATATCTCCATACCACTGATAAAGAGGTATTTGATATGCTACTGGCCTAACTCTCTTTAAGATCTCGAAAAAACTAATGAATCTAGAGTACATCTTACCTTGCCTATGAATCTATCGATAACCCAATATTATAGTGACTCATAAGAAGACCTAATCTCTCAACTCAAACCATAGTGGTCGATGTCGACAATCGGTATATGAATTCTACCTAGAATGATCCATATCCATATGTTTTCTGATCATTTGTACCTATTTGGATGTATCCTGAATGAGACAAGATCCTAGTATCACTACCTCCCATATCTCTAACTAATAGAGAGGTGAATGGAAAATCCTATCATAGAGTACCTCATATGGAACCATTTAGATAGTCACTTGTAAACTATAATTATAAGATAATTTAGCTAAAGATAAGTTCTTTTACAAAGAACCTCTAAAATTAAGGACATGTGTATGGATCATGACCTCAAGTACTTGTATAGTGAACTTATATTTAACATCATTCTTGTGGTTTAATATTCTAATCAGAAGTACCTATGATCCAAGATCCCTCTAAAACCCTTTCTAGAATAGAGAATTATACCAAGAATCTTTATTTTATATGATGGTATGTAGAATTCCATGAAGGTGTATGGTATCTTGGACATAAAGTCTCCCAATTTCATCCACTGATAAGGTCTCCAAGATAGTAAATAATTAGGAAACCTTCTTCAACCTATCCGTGATTACCCACATAGCGTTACTACCTTGATGTGACTTTGGTAACCAAGTCATGTAATACATGGTGATGTTTTCCCATTTACAATATGGGGTGGGTAATGGTTTTAAGATACCTATAGGTCATTTCTATTCTATATTAACTTTGTCATAGGTGAACACCTAGTAACAAAGTCGGTAATCTTCTTCTTCATCCCAGTACACCAATACTAGTGGTTTAATCCATGGTACACTTTAGTGATTCCAGGATGTAATACCAACTTGGAAGGATGAAATTATCTCATAAATTCCTCTCACATGTCTATAGTTACCCATAAATTTCCATGGATATCTAGAATCTCATCCTCGTCAATAACCCAACCAAGTGGTAGGTCCTCACCTAAAAAAGTTTCCCTCATGAGTAAGCCTATGGGATCTAAACGTTTATTCCAATTTACTCGATCTATTAGTAATGAATTCACCCCTAATTACATGAAAAAAGGATATTTTTAACACTCTATAACTTCAAGATTCATTTTAGGAAGAAGAGTCATCAATAGTCATTCATTATTGGCTTCCTGAACAACTTGAGTTTGAGTCTTGCTGGTCAGAGTGTCAGCAAATTCATCGCCCTTACCTAGAATGTAAGAAAGATGAAAGTCAAAATACTAAAGGTAATTGAAACATATTTACTATCATATGCTCAATTCATGCTGATAGAATATGTATTTTATGATTTTATGTTCTGTATATATCATGAACTATTCCCTCGACAGGTAATGTATCCAATAACATATGGTATGAACAATAGCTACAAAATTGAGGTTTTGTTTTGGGTAATTGTCCTAATGAGGCCTCAACTAATGAGACTCGTATGTTAAAACTCATTCCACATTCATCAAAATATCTCCCAACCTGATGGTTGATGCTTTATAAAAAACTATGTAGCCTCTGCTGGGATTAGGTAAAATTAGGATCAAGGCTAAGTTCAACCTTCCTTTCAACTCCTGAAAGGACTTCTCACAAACTTTAGACCATATAAACTTTACACCTTTCTTGGTCAATCCTATAATAGTATCTACATGGAATGAAAAGGTTTGGATGAAACATTGATAATAACCAGATATCTCTAAGAAACTTTATTTATCAAAGACATTTTTGGGCTTCTCCCAAGAAACAATGGCTCTCAACTTCTTTGGATCCATATATACCCCTGATTATGATATAATATGACCAAAAAGTTAACTTTATCAATCCAAGAGTTTCATTTTATGATCTCGTAATGGAATATATTCTCTCTTAGTGTGTTCGGTATGATTTCAAGGTTCTTGGTATGATCGCGTCTATTCTGGGAATACACTAAGATTTCATCCATGAAAATGACCACAAAGGCGTCTAGGTATGGGTGGAAAACCCAATTCATCAAGGCCCTAAATATATATAGCATGTTTTTTAAACCTAATGGAATTACCAGCTATTCATAAAGTCCATATTTTCTTTAAAAATCTGTAAATGGTGTATATAAGGTCCTAACTTACACATGATGATAAACCAATCTCAAATCAATCTTCGAGAAGACCCTGGATCTTTAGAGTTGGTTAAAGATATATTCTATATAAGGAAGTGAGTATCGGTTCTTAATTATAAGTCGATTCAATCATCGATAATCCACACATATCCTTAGGGTATTATTCTCCTTTTTGGAAAAAAAAGCATAGGTGAACCCCAATGAGAAGTATCGGATCATATAAAAACTTTAGATTCTAGGTCCTCTAACTACCTCTTGAGTTCTTAGAGCTTCATAGAATCCATCCAGTATGGATTAATGGATACTGGTTCTTATCCTGGAACTAGTTCAATGGTAAACTCTACCTCTATCTTAGAAGGTGGCCTAGAAAAGTACTCAGGGAAAACATCTCTAAATCGATCAACCATTGGAAGAAAGATATTCTATCATACTCTCTGACCATCAATAAAAATACTATAAATATAGGACAACACTCCACCTAACCCATTATTCTCAATTCCATCCCAGCATTCTTGAAAATCCCATTATCCTTTGTCAATATAGCTACTAGTAATGAAAAATGGGACCATAAGATTTTCGAATATAGGGAAGATGCGAGTCATGGAGAGCCAAAATATTTTTACCATTAAACGTGTAGTCTAAGGAGGGTTGATCTCATGAGGGTATGGGCTAAGTAGGTTAAGCCCGCGTGTGTGTTGGCTTACCCGCATGCCCAATTTTTTAAAAAAATAAAATATATGATTTTTTTATTCACAACTTAGAAGTTTTTAGTTATCAGTATAGGTCATTTATGTCTATATATATATATATTATAATATAAAATATAATTTCCATTTTCAAACCCTCAACTACTGGTAATGAGGAAATAGTGTGGTGATGTAGAGCACGACGTGGCATAATAAATGCATTCATCATTACATGAGATGTGGCACAAATACCATGTATTGAATATGGAAATGTGTGTGAGTACTTAATGAACAAGTAGGGAAACCGATGAGACATGCACTGTGATACTACTAGAATTCCAAATTTCATAGTTTAATATTCCACTTGTCATCGGATGCCATGATGTGGGGAAACTGATGCGGCATTAGGAAGGTGAGGCTTCAATGGACATGCAGGGCGGTAGGTGTATGCATGGACTTTGTAGATAAATGTTTTTGTGTGGGATATGGTGATTTACATCATGTGAAGGTGTGAAGATGTAAAATTACTTTAATTCATTGATGTGGTATTTACTAGAAACTCAATCTATATGCCAAAAGTGGTGGTGGTGTATCCCCTTGTTGAATTAGGGATTGAGATGGGATGAAACTCCATTTTCCATGGTGTGATAGCTGAAGGAGGAGTTTCAGATGATACTCACTTAGAATATGGTTACCCTCAATAAAGCTATGTTATAAGACATGATTTTTAGGGCTTAAATCTTAGTGGATGTTGTCACTAAGGTTATGATTGGCGTCAAATAAATCACATATGTGATTATCAAAAGTTCTCATGTAACATATTAAAAACACATTCCAGAACCTATAAATCGTTGACATGTTCCAAAAACTTGTTCAAATGCTGATTTCAAGGAAGTTAATTGGAATCAATCAAATCAAGTTATACTTCACCCAAATCAAATTAAATAAAATTAAATGCAGTTAAATAAATATTTAATGCTAATAAATATAATACATTATTTTTAATTTTTTATGTAATTGATGTTTATATATTTGGAATGATAATTCTTTAAACCTCATTATTTTTAAAAAAATCCATCAGTACCTTACATTTTTTAACAACTTAATCAAGGAGACACAAGACATAAATACAAGAAAATAAACTGAGGAAAAAGACATATTAAGGTGATCTAAAATTATAAATCCCTAAACACCCATCTTTATCAAAAAAATTGGTGTCACATGTATCCATAAAAAAAACTTAAATCCATTTTTCATATATAGGCTTCGCAAATGAGTAATTTAATAATATTGATTTTAAAAAAATGGTAAATCCCAAAGGCTACTCACAAGCTTATGCAGGGTGGGGCAGGCTTGAGATTTTTTATTCTCATTGCATACATGATTTTTTGGACAAACCTGCATGGCTTCGAACCCAAAAAGGATTGTCCCACCCAACACATTTCTTATTATTAATATCTATCACCGTCGAGTGATGTGAATGAAACCCTTCGGTAATAACAATTGATATTGGCTTGAAAATGAATGAATAAGTTCATTATGAGAATTATGTAAAAACCTAACATATCAAAAAATAAAAGGTTTCATAAGAAATGGTAACCACCAATCTCAATGGGACACTCCTTGCATCAGCAAACACTTTATGACCATACTCCCAATGGAGTATTAAGAGTCATCTCACAATAAAAGTACTCCACCTTAAACCCAAGAATTTCTATTAAGTTCATAGATATGAATAAGTGTGAAGCACAAATATCAATTAAAGTAGATACTAAATTTTAGGATACTAAAATCATACCTCATATTTTACATGGTCTGAACTATGCTCCTTAGATGTAGGTTTTACCATATGAAACTTGCTTGATCTATTCCCGTAAGCTATAACCAGACCTCCCTAATAAGGTTTTCTCTCTTTTCATTGCACATTATAAGTCTAGCTTCTACTACCTCATATACCTCATCTACCTAAACAATCGGTGGTACTCCAACTCCCAACCTAGAATGGTGCCACTGATCCCTCTCCAGAATTTGGATCTGATGAAGATCCTATCTCACTGGGAACCAATGGAAAGGTCCTAAAGAATCTCTGGAGATGTACCATTATACCATAGGATCAACACTCTACTAGATATCAACTATACTAGGGATTTGTTTGGCCTAGTCTTTCATACTGATGGCATGTCACGTAATTTCTTGTGGGCATACTCTAACAGCTGCTACCCCACTAGTAAATTCACTTTCTAGATTTGGGTATGAACCACTATAACCTATACCTTTATCTTACCTCATATTTCACTCAAATATAAGGGTCTAGTTAACCATTTTAGAGATGGTAGAAAATCAAATGACGTTCACCTAAGATCGGATGGCATACTTGAGCCTATCCTTAAAGTGCATCTCCTTAAAGAGCTAATCACCATTAAGAGTTGTGTAAATAACTAGAGATAAGTGTAGAAATTTGATTATCCATTATATTCATAGTACCCTTCTCTTGGTGCATGAATTCCCTATCTAGATCATCTCTCAGGGTCTCTAGGAAAAATTATTCATATAAGGTAGTTTGGAAATCCCTTCAGACCATACCCTGATTCTGATCCACCTTTGTAAGAACCTACCACCTTCGCTTGGTAGATCCCAAATCATATATGATATGAGATTCACCCTCCTTTTATAGGTGTCTCTATATGATCAAAGATTTATATCATAGAACAAGCCATGACTCAACAGGCTAGGGATCGTCTTCCCTCAAAAACATAAGTGAGTGATATTGTTGGAACTCCCTTTTAAATTCTAGCATAGACAGTGCAAGTCATAAAACTCCCTCCATAAACTATACTACCCATGGGAAACTCTCTTTGAGATAAGAATCAGTGTTCAATCTAGGTAAAACATGTGGTACTACTAGAGGTGCCACTGGTGTCACTATTGGCAGGTCAGGTCCCACCACCTTAAGAGAATAGTTATTTCCACCTTTCTAGAGATCGAATAGAGGCCATCATGGAGGAATATATATATAATTCCAAGCATACACCTCAGAAAGTATACAAGGTAGAAGGATCCTATATATTAAACAAGGATAGGATCATGTCTTGAATGAAATAGCTATGCTATCTAACTTCCCGTTTCTAGGTTCAAGTTATAAGGTAAAATCTCAATTTTTAATCATATGGTTTAGTTATATATGGATTGTAAATTTCAATTTATTGAAGAAAATCTCTTTAAGTTGTAATTGGAATCCCTATTTAATGGTAAAAATTTCCTTTAAGAGTTAAAATTTAGTAAGTTTTCATATAATGCTTTAGTTAGATGTATTGACATTCCCAAGTTATAAATATATAAGATTTATAAGTTATAATTGGCATTCCATGTAACTGTAACCAACCTTTTACATCTAGTCACAGGATGTGACATGTCCATATATGATGGTTCAATTATATAGATCTCTATTCCCAATTTATAGATTCACAAACTTTATAAATTATAATTAGAATACATTTAATTGAAACCAAATAATGCTTCATCTCATGTAACTAAAGTTACATGGCTTAAACATGTCTTAATTAGTTAGTTAAGGTCTCATTAATAAGCTGTGTAGGATAATGCCACTTATATTGATGTATACACTTTAAATAACCAATTATTTTTCTTCTTTTATATGTAATAAATGTTAGAAAATTATAGTTATAACAATCAATGTGCACGTGGTAGGAAACAAGCAATGAAATAAACATGTTATGGAATATGCATGATATATATACCTATGTTCCCATTATGATACATGAGGCAGTTATCCCTTTCCATACCAGACCAAGGGTAAAAATACATAAATATATCATTGTAAATCATGTGTGTCACCTAATAGTTAAAAATAATACAGTTGTAACACGTGAAATACATAACAAAAAATCTCATCCCTAATAACTTGGATTTTCCCCCAAATGTGGATTAACTAATCCCAATCATGGATTATTAACAAGTTATGACACTTCTTAGTCTCCTGGATACCAGTCCAAAAATAGTAAGATAAAGCAAAAGAAACTTTAATACCACTTTTTAACATCATAAGACCAGTTTACTCAATAGCAACCGACCCAGGGGGCCACATGGACTCAATTGTACCTCCCCATATGCCAAAGGCTATAACTATCAGCAAGGGTCAATGGCAGTATGGTGGGGATACTATACCCTCTTTATCAAAGTAAAGCACAATGGTAAATAATAATAAAACAACATCAAAAATAATAATTCAGAAGAACATAATAATAGAGAAGTGTAAACAAACCATCCAAAAAATAATAAGCAAACATAGATATCAAAGGATCATATATAGATTATGTCATGATAGTAAAAAAATGAAAATAGGCAGACATGGTAGAAGACACACAATATGGTAATAGTATATAAAAAAGAGAAAAAAATACCAAAAACAACTATATCCTTGAGAATCCAAAGTATTAGCTTAGTTATATATACCCAAGATCCCAAAATAAATATAAATCAAGCATCTATAGTTTGGGGCTTCCCTTTATCCTTTCTTGTATCCAAGTAATATGTTCAGGCACCAAATGGTAATCTAAATGGGTAGTGAGTAAAACTCGATAGGCCACTACCAATGGTGTCTAATGAAAATCCATTCTATGAATATAAAATGTAATAGTGTGGAGGTGTGAAAATTTTAAATCATTAAATAAATGTAAATCATTTCAATCTCAAGTTCCTCATGGGATACTTATTCAACCCTAACTATATTGGCCTAAGATGTATTTCACTGTGCATGTAACCATTATTTGGTCAGGGGCCCAAGGAACTTATCCAAGATTCCTAAGTATAGTAATAATCATAAGGGTGCCAGAGAAATACATGGAATTTATGACCTTATAAGGTCAATCCCACTCACAGTGATCCACCAATATGATAGTCTATGGGTATGAGTGTAATCTAAGGGGTAAGCCTTACCATTTCACCTTAAAATCTTCTAATTGAGATTGAGAAAATTCCAAGTTAATCTCAAGATAGACTTTATTGGAGCCTAAGAAGATAATACAAGGTGGTCTATGTCTGAGGAAACAAATTTAAATATATGGAGTTGATCCAAGGCATTCAAATTTTTGGAGATGTAAGTGAATTTTCACTATCAATATGAGGCATTCACTAGCTAATACATTAACTAGTCCCTAGTTTTTTGTATCACTTAGTGGTCACATCAATGAATTGGATAGAATCCTATGATTTATCTCAAGGTATGCTAGGTTGGGAATCCAATTCATACTCATGGACATCCATGCCTTTAACTATTTCATCAAGATAAATAATAATACTAGAATAATGTAAGAAATAAAGGGCCAAGAGATATATCAATTCTTTTTAACAGTTCAATCTATTCCATTATTCATTTCACTTACAAGGGATAAAAAGGTCCAAGAGAAGTATTCATGTCAATTAAAAATTAAATTTATCAATTTGGTCACTCCTTTGTATAAGCGTAAAACCAAACACACCCAAGGGGTGTTTTGGTTAAATTATATATCAGTTGTCAAGATAATTTAAACTAAAATGCCCTAAGGGATAGTTCAAGTTGAGGTCATCAACCTTAAACAGTGTCAAAGGGTCTCATATCACTTGTAGAACCAAGTTTAGATATAAAAAAATTAGGAATATTTATTTTAGGAGTAATGTGTGGAATGTTTGGCGTGTAACACAATGGATACAATTTATAAACATCATGACTTTTAGGAAAAACTAGTGGACCACCCACCTTATCCCTATGGTAGACTCTTCATCCATTATCGACCACAGATTTGGGTAGGAATTATATAAAATGAAAAACTATACAAACACCCGGAAAATATGGTATATTAAGTCACACAAAGATAAAATTTAATATTTTGAATAAAATTATTAAATAAATATGGAAGACTTAGGCACACAGTTAGACAAACTATACGCAAACTGTGATGCCCACTTTCCATGAGCCCCCACCTCGCGCGACTTAGGAACACAGTTAGACAAACTATACACAAACTGTGCATAGTGAACCTATAATAAATTGTAGTTATTTCATGTTTGTTTGTAACTTTTTCATGATATTACATACTATGATTCACCCTTTTAGGGTTTCACATTTGAGGTGCACAGTCAGTGTTAATCATGCGCTAATCATACACCTCACCCTACCTCTCTAAAACTAAAAGTTCAGGACCTGAACTAGTCCCAAACACTTATAAAACCTCCATGGAACATTTATGAACTTATATTAAGGTAAAAAAAGAGTTTTTGAATAGAAATTAAAGGATTCATACCTCAATGAAAAATTGGGATCTTATAGAGATCACCCCTTCTTATGTTTCTATTTCCCCAGGTTCTGAATAAAAGTAGTACACATGACATGTTTAGAAAGATAGCACGTGTGAAATAATTTATGGTATATTTTATAGATTCATTATTTATTAAGTATATTCATATATTATTGGATAATTATCCATTTTATACAAACAACATAGGATTTATTAGTTTATGTTTTGTTATAATTATTTAAAGCTCTCGGTCTAAAAATATCATTCAAATGTAAGAGATAAAATAATCAATTTAATTTTTTAATTAAGGTTGTTTAAATCTAGGATTTTATAGCTGGTATCAAATAAAATAATATAAATTATGTGTTTATGATCACCAGATCTAGGAGTGCTGGTCTAGGACATCACATTTATGGGTTGAAATTTATAATTTTACAATGGTATCTCTTAAAATAAATTATCTATAAAATTTTCATTACATAAATGAAATTATTTGAATTATCAATTATCATACTTTACACCATTATCATATCTCATACACTTCACTTTTAGGCCTTCTTTATTTTCTACATGACACCTCCATTTATAGAAAGTAAAAAAAATACAAAATGTATTTTTTAGAAAAATAAACATACCTTTTGTGTTGAGTTATCGATGAAGGTCTCGTAATATAGTGTTCTTCTAATAAAATATAATGGTAAGGTTCTCCAAACATTAACATATAATAGTTCTTATTTTTCTACCTTCTTTGTATCACCGCCTTTAGAGAAGAAAACATTATTTTTCTTTTAAAAAATATAATCCTCGCAAAGTCGAATATAAAATGAATTTAAATCTAGTGATATTTCATTTTAAATAATAAATTTGATTCCCTTTTCACTCATGTGACCCAATCTGCAATGATGAATTTTAAAATTTATTCTTGAATTAAATGGGGTCACAATATGATTTAAATTATCTATAATATAAATTATTCCATTTTGTACTCCATGTGTTATCATCATAGTACCATTTTTGATTTTCCAAGATCCTTAATAAAATATGGCACAATTTACATTATTTTAATATATCTAAATATAAATTAGAGTCCTTTAATGTCTAGGAATGTGTCTAATATTATTTAAAATCCAAATATTTCCATTTTTGAGTTTTAATGTATATATTACCTTTCCAAGAAATATCAAGTGGTTCATCATTGACAATAAGTTGAAAACAATGTATTGTATTACATCATGGAATTTTCTGGTACAACTTCTATACAAATACAAATAAATAATAAAACCTAAGTAGTGATATTCATTATATAAAATAACCCTTATTAAGACTAGAACAAAAAATAATATTAAATAATCCCTATTGAGCCTAGTAAAAAATAAAATTAATTTATATTATTAAAAAGGGGGAAATTATAAATATTTACATTAATTGATCCATAAAATCTTAACTTCTAGGTGTCATTAATTTGAACACTCACCCTAAATTTTGTACAAAAATATTATACATACCCAACTTTCTAACACACTTGAATAATATTTGTTTAATACCACTTTGTTAAAAATAAAATAATTAATCTTTTGTGAAAATCATTGGTAGCTCAATAATATCATTTTTTAACTTTTCTTTGAATAAAAATATATCTACGTATTTATTTTTTTTGTGGATAGGAATGTGGGAAACATCGCATGATGCTTTATTATAAAAAAAAGTCAAATGGGGTGCTTAAGTAGGTATCTCAAATCATATAACAAAAAAAAAATTCATAAATATTTACAAAGTCTAAATTTTATCCCTCTAAATTCGTCTTCTTCACATGATTGAGTAATACAATTATATTTATTACTTTTCCATATGACATGATTGGATCCTAAAAAGTGAATAATCTTGAAATGGATATTATTTCATTTATTATTATAGTCCATCAAAATTTATATAAATACTTAGATTTTTTCAATCATTCTTCTTAGTGAACATTATCCCTTTTCTTATAGTAGTGTTCAAGTATCTTATAATATGCATGATTCAATTCATATGTTCTTATCCTGTATTATTATTAAACTTGATTATAATACTCAATGCATAAGTAAGACCCTATCTTATGTTTGGTAAGTATATCTATCATCTTACAAGCCATTATTATCTCCATTTATCAACTAGTACTTTATCTAATCTATAAAAGAATTGTTAATCCTTCCCCCATTAGTGATTAATCATAATAAATGTATACATACTTATCTCTATAAACAAGTCATGTGTATATTTTATTTGGGATAAATATATTCATTTTTGATCAAGATACATAGACTACAAGGAAATATTTTATAGAACTAAGATCATTCATTTCAAAATCCTTGGTCACTTACTCATATAGTAACTTCATTTCTTCTATATCATTTATCAAGAGTGTCATATCATCAATATAAACAATGAATGAAGTAATTTTACCATGATCTTTTAAAAAATATATGATATGAGTTTCTTTGGGAATATTTAAATTCTCTTATGTAATTTTTGAATTTAAATGTGTTAGAGACCTAGATTTTTCATAAGAAAGACTTAATTTATTTTTGAGTTTATGAGTTTGGTTCCTTTAAAGAGGGTAAAATGGTAAAAAATCTATCAATTGACCTTGAAAAAAAATTATTATGGTTTCATTGAACTATTAATGTGGTATTTACCCTTGGGATGATTTTTTTTTTAAATTTAAATCTTGTTGAATTTAAAGGATATTTAATTTTTATTGAATAAATATTTATTTATCCCGTGAGTCGAAACATTAATATCTCCTAAACAGGATCTTGAATAAAACTCATGACACAATAGTTGTTTATAGAAAGGGGTTATTTTTATTGGTGAGTTATAATTTATGAGTTTGAACCTTGGGCTCAGAACCAAACATTTTTTAGGTTATTTAAAAATACAAACTTTTTTGATAAAGATAATTTATTGTTTTTATTAGGGAATAGTGATGATGCATTGACATGTTATGGGGGTGATGATGTTTCCTCTAGGGTTCTAGAAGTAAATATTTTTGGGTTTTCTTATTTGTTACACATCTATGATAGAATCGATTATGTATGTCATGTTATATACCAGGCTTAATATTGGTTATTCTCTGAGAAAAGTAAGTAGATATCGAGTATATCTATGAGAACAACATAGGGATACTATAAATATTATTCTTAAGTATTTGAGGAATACTATAAATATATTTCTGAAATATGGAAGAGATGAGGATCTAGTTATGAGGGTACACACAGATCCTAGTTTCAAGACTAATAAGGATAACATGAGATCATAATTAGGGTATGTATTCATACTCAATGGAGGATATGTGAGTTGGAAGAGCTCAAAACATCCAGTTGTGGATGATTCTATAGCAAATTTTGAGTATATTGTGGCTTCCAAAGCAGCTAAGGAAGCATTTTTTGATTCACAAATTCATCCATATATTGGTGTGGTGCCTAGTAGTACTGACCCTATCATAGTGTACTATGATAATACTACAGTGGTGGATCTCACAAAGGTGATAAGGTATCACCAAAGGATAAAGAACAAACTCTAGAAGTTTCATCTCTTGAGATATTTTTTCTCAACATGGTGAATTAATAGTGAGAAGAGTATCCATAGTAGATAATATGGTCGACCCTTTGACTAAATCATTATCTAAATAGAAGCATGAATATTATATGAGAGCCAGTGGGATTAAAATTTTTAGTAGTTGGATTTATTGAAAGTGGGAGGCTATCAGAGTTGGTGGTTTCCTAAAACTAAATTACCTTTTACCATCGATAAAATTATATATTCATGGTATTTGAATATAATATAATATAATTTCCTATCACATCCTAATTTTTCTTCTACGTGATAGTGTATATAATAATTTTATAAAGATAATTTTCATGTAAAAAGTATTATGAAGTTCTCTGATATGATGTGATACTTTAGATTCTATGATAGTATTCCTTAAACCTATCTTCTATTGTCAAAATATGTTTTCGGATGGGACATAGATGATACAGGCTATCTATTTTAGGATTTTGATAAGATATTTAGACACCTTATCATGGTGTCTACCCATAGTAATCTCCATAGAGAGAGTTTATGAGAACAAACCTGCAAATATGAATTCTATATGTATAATGTGTTGTTGGATATTTATATATACAAACCTAGGTAATGATCCTTTGACTCTAATATTATTATTAATTTCTGTCTTGAATCATGTGCTTAGATTTATTTCATAAATTGTGATGATGGTAATTCATGGTGAAGTTATATATGTTTGGTGTTTCACAAGTGGCATTTCATTAATGAATAATGTGAGAGAGGATTTTTTCCTTTCATTGGAAGTGAATATCTTATGACCTTTCATGGAATAGAATATTTGTATTAAGTCAATGTCCATGATTTTTTATCATCATTTTCATTTATTAAAAGTCAAATAAAGAGATTCGAGTATATAGTTTGATGACACAAGCTATGAAACCTGTTTGACGATAAATATCAAGACAAAGGTATTATATTATATGGTAAGAATTCGAAATATTTTGAAATTAGTTGTGATATTAACTCTTTTCTCTATGGATTCTTTAGAATCTTCTAGATGATAACCTTGGAATTTAAGTATTTTGGCCTAATGTCACTGAGAAAGGGGACTAAAGGGTCACACACTAAATGAATCTAAGAACCTCAGTTAAATTCCATATAATTTTAATAGGTAGATTAGAATATTATTCTCATGTATTAGGAATAATATTTAATTGGGTTTATTGGATGATCATAAGTATTCATTTATCAGTTTATAAAGTGATGACATTTATTTATTTAAATAAATAGGTATTATAGTTGGTCTAATAAATAATGAGGATGAGAATATTGGGCTATGGTTCGGTGAGAATGGAAATATTATTTCAATAAATATTAATTTATTTATTTAAAATAAATAGTATTTAATTATTATTCATGTTATGTGGATGTAAAGTAAATATTATTATTATTATTATTATTTAGACATGTGGTATGTTGGGTATTTATATAATATTATAGATCCTTTGTGTAAATAATATTCTAACCCTAGCTCTATAAATACCTGAATATAGAATTCTCTAAATAAAAATTTGTTGTGCACAAAATTTTTCTCTTTGAAGAATTATCTTGGCCCAAATTTATTCTCAAGAACGCTCCAAGTCCTGTGAGTATTGGTGATTCACCTCCACTCTCTCTAGTTGTGAGAGAACCAATAGAATCCAAAAAATCCTCTTTGGGATTCTAAAGGAGCGATCAAAAAATAAGGATGTGAGGCATAGGGACATCCACACTAGCATCTATATAACACTACCATGATGTTCAGAGTTTCTATGTGCAGGTGCAGACCACAGATAGATGGAATCTACCATTTATTCCTCCATCATAATGACAGTTCAAAATAAAGGGTCAACCTCATTTGATAATCAAGAAATAATTAAAATACAAGGTAATTCTTGATATATATAAAATAATTATAAATTACATGGTAGATCCTGTCGTTATAGATTCTAGGAACACATTTCTATCCAATTATGAGGAAAAATCTGAAGAAGTTGATGAAAACAATTATTGATAATCACCCAACATGCTTCCATTATGCCTTGAATCATTCATAAACCACATATCTCTCTAATGTATGATGTGGTAGGTATGACTAAAAGTGTGTATTTTTAATTTAAAGTCATATTTTAGTTTAAAACAAGTATAACATGTTAAAATAATAATTAAACATAATTGAATGAATCACATGTCATTCTATATAGTGTAATCAGAATGATCTAAATTGATTTTTTACATCATAAGCATTTAAGAAGTATAAAATACACATCACATACTCAAAAGTAATAAAACATGCTTGGATTATTATGAAACTCTATAATAATAATCATTGATTCATTTCTTACATATATGAATCAGCCACACATCATTCTAATATGGGGTGTGTCTGGTATGGTTGAAAGTTTATCTTTTTAATTTAAAAGTGATTTTTTGTTCAAAACTTGTGTCACATTTTAAAAACCAAATAAATTGTGATTTAATTATCAACATACTCTATGAAAATGATAGATGATTCATTTGTGACATATAATAATTAACCTTACTTCATTATGACACATAGTGTGGTTAGAATAGCTAAAAGTGTGTGTTTTGAATTTAAAAATTATATCTTACTTAAAAATATGGATATCATGCTCAAAACCAAATAAATGATCTCATATTATCATCAAAATCTAGTTCAAAGATTGTTTATTTATTTTTGACCTATGGGAATTAACCACTTGTTATTCAAACATGTTGTATGGTCAAAATGACATATATAATATTTTTACATCTTAATATTTTATATTGTAAAAAACACACATCACATGATAAAAACTGAGTAAGTGTTCTTGTATATTCATAAAACTCTATGAAAATGATCTTTGGTTCATTTTTGACATATAGAAATTAATCACATGTCACTCGGATGTGTGATGTGGCTAATATGACTGAAATTGCATGTCTTAAATTTAAAAGTCTTATTTAAGTTTAAAACATGTGTCACAAGCTCAAAACTAATCAAACTTTATCAAAGTACTTTGATCCTATATGAAAAATTATATTATTGTATAAAACATGTCTCGTGTTAAAAATCTACAAAATAATCTTGGATTATCATGAAACTCTGAGAAATTATGGTTGATTTATTTTTGACTTGTAGGAATGAATTACATGCCATTTTGGCATACAGTATGGTTGGGATAAAATAAAGTGTATTTTTATATATTAATATTTTAGGTAGTACAAAATACATTTTATATAATAAAAATAGTGAAAATTTGGTAGTATTTTCATGAAAATATATGACTAAGGTCACTGATTCATTTGTGATATGTAGGAATTAAACTCATGTCATTATGATGTGTGGTGCTTTCAAAATTTTAAAACATATAATTTTTTATTTATAATTAATTTTAAATTTATTTACTAGTGGGTTTGGTATTGTTGAACTTATTACATGTATCATATTCATAATTAACCCTAAAATTTTCATCCATGAAAATAAAAAAAACAAACTAGAGAGAATAGTAATAAAAAAATTATAGGTACATTTTTTGGTTGGATAAAAGGCAAAGGATTATTGATTCTGTGAAACACTAATCTAAATGTGTTCTTGTTATGAAAATGTTGTATTTATAAATGTTGTAACAAGAACCAAATGAAAAAATATATTTTGAAATTATTGAATTTGAAATTTTTTATATTCTATTGATTTTAATATATATCATGTTGATTCCCCTACTAATTACATTGTATATTTTTTATATTTTTTATTTTTTTGGTGTTTCTTCAGCCAGATACTTCAGAAAAATAGAATCACATTTTATCAATGTTATAAAATTCATTTCTTGGTGTTAAAAATCATTAATAAATATACTACTAAGAAAGGGGGATTTCTCAATGCTAAAAAACATTGAGAATGGTATACTTTATCAGTGTATTTATAGTGTTGAAAAGGATATAAACTGCTACAACATAATTCTATATAGTGGCGTGCCAAAAACACCAAAAAAAACTAATATAGTAAATTAAAAAATGAAATAAAATATTAAGAATAAAATAATAAATATCCATTATTATGTCCCAACATATTTATATATTAAATTACTATTCTAAAATTTATAAATATAATAATTTCATAACAAGAGAATGTTCAAAAGAGTGTGTTGATGATTCAATAATTCTTTAACTATTAACAAACCATAAAAATATGCATATAATTAAAATGAGTAATATATAATTAATAATAAATAAAATTTATTTATTAATAACACTTAAAAAATTGAAAACTAAATAGAAATTTAAAAATTCACATTAAATTAACCTGACCACAATGCACATCTGAGTGGTGTGCCTTTAATTTTTATATGAAATAATTGAATTAATTCCCTTTAGAAATGGAATCCCAAGGAGTGGCCTTTTCAAACCCTCCACCCTCAAGAACCCCCCTCCCCATGAAGGGATCACTCCAGAGAGTTCCTTAATTGGGAAGGAGTTTTTGTCAGCCGAGATGGTAGAGCATCCCATGGGGTGACAGTCCGATCAGTGATGGTTCAACACAACAATCCATCAGCTATGTGGGTTGCATCCTTCTTCCCACCGGATGTAGCACTAGGTGACTCAGTAAGGTGAGTGGATTATGGGAGTCATAAATCCCCCTAAGAGTGGGATAAATAATTGAATTAATTTTCATTATCATAGAGTTTCTAAAAAATCCAAGCATGTTTGATCTGTTTTGAGAATGTGACTTATGTCATGAATAAAAATATAGCTTATAAGTTGAAAACACACACTTTGGTCCATACCTGGTGAACCATGTGTCAAAATGATCTGTGGTTCATTCTTATAGAATAAAAATGATCCATCATTCGTTGTGTTATAATTTCATGAAAATCTAATATCATTTGTTTTTTTTTTTGAGCATGTGCTACACATTTTGAAATAAAATATCACTTTTAAATTTAAAACACATACTTTAAATAATATTGGTCACACAGTATATCATAATGATGTGTGGTTCATTTCTACAGGTTACAAATGAATCATCGATCATTTTTCTAGATTTTCATAGTGATTTGAGTGCATTTTCTCATTTTCTAGTTTCAAACTAAATTAGACTTATAAAATAAAAACACACACTTTAATGATATAGTCACACCACACATCAAAATATCATAAGATTCATTCATATATGTTGTAATGATTCATATTTCATTATCCTATAGTTTCACTTATATTAGATATTTAGTATTAGTTTTGAGAAAATAGTGCATGTTTTGAACCATAATATAACATTTAAATTGAAAACATGCACTTTTAGTCATATCAAATGTATCTCACATCAGAATGAAATGTAGTTAATTATTAATTGAAAAAACTGAATCAACATTCATTATTTTTTAATTTCATGATAATCTAATCCTATTTATTATGTTTAAATATTTTCACTAAAATATATCTTACAAATTGAAAATGTGCACTATCAATGACATCAAATTCACTACACATTCAAAATTTAATTTGGTTTATTCTTACGGGTCAAAAATAATTCATCAGTCATTGTACTTGAGTTTCACATCAATCTAATATTTTTTTCTTTTTGTTTTCATGTGACGCATGTTTTGATCTAAAATACAACTCTAAAATTGAAAACATGAACTTTTATTCATATCGACTGCATCGCATGTCAAAATGAAATTTTTTTATTTCCCATAGGAAAAAAATAGAGTAAATTATTTTTTATAGAATTTAGTGGAAACTAGACCATGTTTACTTAGTTTTAGACATGTTTCATGTGTTTTAAATGAAAATATGATCTATAAATTTAAAACATACACTTTGAGTCATATAGGGTACACCATGCAATAGAATGATGTGCAGTTTATTCTTACCAATCACAAATACTCCTTGGTCATTATGATAGATTTTCATGAAAATATGAGATTGTTTTTTTTTAAGCATGTAAAAGATGTTTTGAACTAAAATATTACTTTTAAATTGAAAACATGTACTTTCAGTTACATCAGCTCCAGAAAAATATTGGAATGCCATCCATTTTAATCCTACGGGTCACAAATGATTAATCAGTCTTTTTTATAGAATTTCACAATAATCAAAGAATATTTTCTTGATTTTGTATTTTGAACTAAAATATTACTTTTAAATTGAAATCATTCACATTCAATAATTTTAGCCACACCACACCTATAATTGATGTGTGATTAATACCTACATGAAAAAAATAAATCAACATTCATTTTAGTATAGTTTTGTGAAAATACGATTTTTTTTCTTATTTATGAGTATGTGATGTTAATTTTAAAATAAAATATGATTTATATATTAAAAACATTCACTTTGTTCACATGAAACTAAAATATATTTCATTAAATAAACAAGCTTATACCTTTTTAAAAAAACTACATTGGGGTTAATAGCATCTCAAGGTGTAGGAGAGATCATCAACATCATATGTTTGACAAATAAATTTGATTATGTAAGCTCTTATTAAACATAGATAATATAAAGAGAATATTTATTTTATAAAACTCATATAACGATATACCTTTGTTTTATAATCTTTTATTTTTTTAATGGTTGAAATGTTTTTTCCATTATCAATTATCCAAATTCACTCTTTATGATCTCACCAACTTATAGGACATCATCTCTACTATGTTCAACATGAAATGTGTGTTATTTCCCAAGGAAGGGATCATCATCCAATTAACTAACACTTGATTCTACATTTTCATTCATTTCTAGAGGCACAATGAACCAATTCCCATTTATAGGATCACGAGTGTATAAAAATCTGTATTTTTTGCGATACCATTATGAAATTCTCATCATTGTATCCTCATTTATGGAAAATTACTTTTATAAATCTCAATTAATAAACTTTTGCATAAATTATGTTATAAACCCATCTATATTGTAAAATTGGCACATGAAATTCCATAGAGTTTAACTCCTATATTTTTTTCATTAATCCTAATGTAAGATATATTCATGTAAATTGGATTTACTTCCTTCATTCCCAATACATGTATCTCTTCATCCATAACAATTACCCCAACTATTTTGAATTGTTCTATGTTCATCATGTTCCTTTTTTTAGAATGTATAACCATTAATTATGTATCCGTTATAATATAATACATGTACACATAAATATAGTACCCTAAAAAATAATCTAATCAAGGAAGTAATGTATCATACATAACAACTTGTATCTCAAAACAATCTTCTTTCTTATGAGCATCATACACCATTACACTTGTATTATAACATCCTGTTATCCGCTTTTAGATATTTCCCATCTCTATTTTCATTTCCCTCTTTGTTTGGGTGTGTTTTGGGGCTTCTAAGGATGGAGATCCTTTATTGAAGAAAATAACCTAAATTTTGAGAGTGTATATTTGCTAGAATTAATGGAGTCTTGGTATAAATGTGAAAAATGATTAAGAGGATTTATTTTGGGGTCTGAGTTGACTAGGATACATTTTCTAATTATTTCTGTGGAATCTATCTATTGGATGGTTCCACATCATGAAATGGTTACATGACGTGAATTTATTGTGAGGATGATGTTGTGAATTGGTTTAGAGTGTAAAATGTTTACACATTGTGAGAATAGTTCACATTTTTAAAAGTTTGATCGGTGTTTTTTAATTGAGAAGATGCCATTTTCAGTGTATATGTATTTCATGGATTTCACACCATGAACCCGTGATTCAGGTCAGGTAATATTCATGACCAGTAGGTTTTTATGAACTGCACATCTGATTTTATTTTCATTTGGTGGTATCCCTATATCTTGATATCTAGGAGCTCTCCTAGGAAATTATGTGGATCTTCTCTCCTTTTAGATTGTTTTTTTCAGTGATTGATCTTCATTTTGGTTTTCCTATGACTCTCCAGGTAAGTGATCTTTCTTCTTCTCTATTTCCATTGGTCGCAGTATCACCATTACACTATGTTTTTAAATCTATTGGTCTTATATTTTTTATTCCCTTGAGCCTTTCTAGATCCACTATGTGATCTACCTCTAAAGGCTGACCTTTTTTTGGGTTGTGGTGTGGTTTAATGACCTTAACCATTATAAATAAATTTCCCCTTGTGTTTTAATCAAATGTATTATTATGTAATATGGATATATAAACCACAGGAACTTCTTTGGTTTTATTATATCCTATCAGATTTAAATGAACATTAATCATCATTATCGTTGATAATATATTCATTGAACAATGATCACATGGTTACTATAAATATAGGGTTTTAACAAATCCAATTAACACAGAAAAAGGAAATGATGGCCTCAACCAGTAGAATTGTACCCTACGAAGCCCATTTATTGGAGATTCTGAGGGAGATAGAATCATTGCACTTTTCCCTTAGCCAAGAAAAAGCTGAAATCCAACAAATTAAGCATGATATAAATCATTTATGAGATAAATTCAAGCTCATTGAGATCACAATCCAAACCATGTAAGTTGAACCACCCCATGAAAGCTTCACTGTCACACACCTTGCACTTTGGGTGTTTGTGGGTGTATTAAAGGGATATGTATCAAGACCCTATAAATATTAGTATGTGAATTATTTTGTGGAGAATAGTGAATATATTTTCATCCTATTATTTCTTACTTTATAAATGATTTTTATTTTGATATAACAAAACACAAATATTATTTTTGGGTAATATTCAAATTAAATTAAGGAATTTATTTTAATGATTTAATAGTTTTTTGAAATAAATAATATTTTAATAAAATATTATTATTAAATAATTTTTGTTAAATATAAATGATCATATAATTTTTATGAATTCAAATGTAATTTTTATAAGGGTCCAAAAACTATTATTGTCAAAAAATCCAATATTTCTAAATAAATGTCTATTACTATTTTAAAA
Organism: Viscum album; assembly: GCA_963277665.1. Taxonomy (NCBI): domain Eukaryota; kingdom Viridiplantae; phylum Streptophyta; class Magnoliopsida; order Santalales; family Viscaceae; genus Viscum; species Viscum album. The sequence goes on from OY728141.1 coordinate 1,456,782,856, forward strand.
ATAAAAATGACAATATTTATAAAATAATTTAGATAAAATGATTATTATTTTTTTTATTAGAACATAGAAATTATCTAATAGTTAATTTCCATAATTTTCTGAGATAGTTGAATTTTTTGGTAAATATTAAATACTGTATAAATATATTTTGTGTATTATGACATCATAATGACCCAAAAGTGATGTAATAAATACTATAAAGGGTATACACGATCAAATATATGTTTTCTATTTAAAATAATGTGATTTTATGTTGATTTTATTAATTTTATAAATCCTTTATGAATCCTCCAATATTATTAATATATTTTAAGGTTTTAAAATCATTTATTTAATAGTATGACTAAACTCCACGTAAGAAAGGGGTTATTTTATTAAGTTCTCCCCTTTCCATTATAAAATAATGAAAACCACTCCCATTTTTCAGAAACCATGGTAAAAACCATGGGAATGTTTGTGGTTTTGGTTATTTTATTTTGTAGGGTCGAAAACCTAAATAACAAAGAAATACCCCCTCATTTCCTATATAAACCCACATAAGATCCCATTTATCTTCATGAAAACTCCTTGGATCATATCCATACTCTTCCCTAAACTCTCTATATCCCTACCAAGGTGTCTCAAATCTCTTAAGAATCCCTTCCCAAGCATTTAGAGCCACACACTCAAGTAAGGGATCCCCATCTTCTTTTCCTTATTCAAGTTTCCTTATTATCTTATGCCTTTTATTTCAAATTCCTAATATTGAGATATCTCTTTACATGTACCTATTATTTCCAATTTTATTTCCAAATGATTATATACCCCCTTTTCTCTCTCATCAACCCATTTTATAAATTTTTAAGTGACATTGTTATGCTGTCAAAATTTCACCATGATTTTTTCATGCCAAAACAATTATGTAGTGAATATCATACCCATATCCTATCAATTGTGTTCACCTTTATACAATTATACCTCTTTTAATATGGACTTAAATTTATTTATTTAACACTCCTTTATAGTGTAATAAATGATGATGATGAATAAATCCATGTTGTATGATCTATGTGGTACACTTAAGCATGAGAATGAAATGAATGTGATGGGTGCGCCCGAAATTATATAGTGCTCCAATGAATTGGATATTGTTTAGTATAATGATATGTCATGTTGGGATATTGATTAAACCTTATTACTTTATGGGAATTTTTCCATCATGATTTATTGGCAGTTATCCTTGACTTATGTTTATGATGTAGTGTTTTAAGTTGTTGCTACATTTTCCATGTTTCCTTTGTGATTATAATGTTATATAATTATTCATGTTTATGATTACTAATACTTTTATGCACCATTTATATACCCTTTCTAACATGTATTATTCTCTTCATGTTATTCCATGTTTATTCCCTTACTGGTCTTTATAGCTCACCCCTTTCTTATGTATGTCCTCAGGTTATCCCGTGTAGTTTTAAGTGCAAGCATGATAAGAAAGTTTTCAATAAAGATATTGTTTTTCATATTTTAAAATTGTTATGTAATGTATCTAATTATCAAAGACACTAGAATTATAAATATTTGGGTTATATTAAGTGTAATCTTATGTAATAAATCATGAATTAATGTGTAATCAATAGTGGAGATATTATAGTTTGTATCAAAGGAATTGTTTGGTTATTTTGAATATTAGGATTAGAAAACTCTAGAGACAGCCTTAGGGATAAGAATAAGTATAAGAAAACATTACTAAATTTTTTTTAAGTATAGAGTAAGTGATTTATCATTAAAATACATCCTCGTCTAGATACTACAAGTGAATGTGGTTCTAGTATAGATGTACCTAGGGGTAATAACTTCGACAAGGTGTGTCGTGGCTGACTCAGTGTAAACGGTTACACAACAATGGATCTTACTATTCACCTAGTTTGAAACTCCCATGGGATATGATTGGGTAAATTCATAAGATCATTAGGAACCATTATTAAGGGAACAACAGCAAAAATTCCCATAAGAATATTTTCTAGGAAATAGATCGTGGATAACATAGATTGAATCCTAGAAATTCATAAGTTAAGAAATAAAAGTAATTTATAAGTTATCCCTTTAATGTCATTATATAACCCTTTATGTGTTTAATAGTTTAAAAATACTCTTCCCTAATTTTCCTTTTATCCTATCTAATAGCTAGAAATATGGGGAATTGGATAAATAGTCAATGTGATGGGCAATGTGATGACTACCCCAATGAGATGCCCAACCCGATGGGAGAAGGAATCATGAACTTTATAATGATAATCTCCTAGATGACTCAGGATATATAGAGAAACCTGGATCAGGTGGAGTTCTCAAACCCCACAAAGAGAGAATAAGCTACAATCGAGAGCTTCATGCAACAAAGGCCTCACACTTTCAAGGGATCATATGATCTCTTAATAATAGAATAGTGGATCAACTCCATTGACAATATATTCTTTGTCCTTCAATGTTCTGAACAAGAGAAGGTTCTACTGGCTATTTATCATATGGAGAGATAAGTTAATCAGTGGAGGAAATTGATCAAGAATATAAAGCCTAATTAAGAGATCGAAGTAATGGAGTGGAAGGAATTTTGGAAAATGTTTTTTGATAAATATTTTCCCTGCACTCTCTAAATTAAAATGGAAAGGGATTTCCTCCCAAGTAAAAAGATGATGAATCTATCAGGGCGTATGAGGAAAACTTCACAAGACTTGGATGATATTATTATAGATTTGTCGTTACCCCCCAAATTCAAGGTTGACCGCTTCTTTGGTGGGATAAAACCTAGTGTCACACCTAGGTTTTTAAATTTACCTTTGTTCCAGATTGGGTCAGGTTTTCCATTATTTTTCTCGGGAACTGGGTGTGATGAGTTTTAATTTTTGAGGTATTTTCCTTTATTTATTCTTAACCTAGTGCTTAACCTTGAGTCTCCCCTTGGATTTTCAAGAAAATAGAATATTTTTTTGGCCAATCCATGGAACACAGTTGGTTCACAATTAGTAATAACTGTGAACCTTCCCCAGGTAATCGTGCGGTAGCTGTAGGTTGAGGTAGTAGCTACCACACGGCCAGTGCACGACCATGAACCTTGGCCCATAAAACCATGTGGTAGGTTAGGGTCATGGCCAAAATCAACTGAATATCTTCTTCAAGATAATTCAGATCATGTGGATAAATCGTGCGGTAGGTATACTCCTTGGAAGAGGCGGTCACATGGTCACTGTATGGTTTGAAAAAACCATGTGGACTAACCATGCACCCTTCCAACTCATTAAAATTTGGGGGTTTATTTTCTCTATCCTCATCATTTTAACCCCTTTAATCCCCTAATTTCTCCCCTCCTTTGGTATTTCAGACCCTAGGTGCGCCTCCCCCTCTAATATCCTCCCTTGGGGATACGATTTTGAGCCATATTTTGGTGCTTATTCCTCAATTCATCAAGTGTCCTCTCTCTCTCTCATTCCCTCTCTCTATTTTAGGGTTTTCTCCATCTTTTCTTGGGGTTCCTTTTATCCAGTGGAAAAGGTTATGATTTTTAGGGTTAAATCTTGAATTTTTGAGTTTGGTCTTTATGTTTAGGGTTTGATCTTGCCTCATTGTGGTGTGGTTGAGGTGTGATTAGATATTCGCACCAATTTTAAGAGATTTCTACACCTGAGGTAGGTGGTTCCCTTCCCTAACATTATTAGATGAATTTATCATTCTTGTTTGAATTTATAAATATGTTTTATGGTTTAATTGTGTGGTTCGAAAGGTATTTTTAAGTTTTTTGGCATTCTTATGTTGTGGAAATGAATTTTATAAAGGAAAATTTCTAGGTTTTGTGTGTGTGATTTAGTGTGGTGTTTTGTGGAAATGTTTTATTGGTTGTTTGAAAGCTATGAATCATGTTTTCAAAGGCTCTTAAGGTGATAATGTGTTAAAAATTGTATTTTAAAGGAAATTTATTAATTTGGTATGTTGAGATTGTTGTCCACATTTGAATTTGAATTGGTAACTGTTTAAATGATGAGAATCGTGTTTTAAAAATGATCTTATCTTTTGTATTATTTTTTAAAGGGGCTTGTCCCATGGAATTGGTTGATCAATAGTGTGATTTTCTTGTTTTTTGTAAAAAAAATGGAAACTATGATTTTTGTAAGTGGTGATAAATGCGTTTAAAGGGGTTTTGGTGTGAGTAAAATGGGAGAATGGTTTTTTAATGGAAAAAGGTTTTTTTCTTTTAGTTCTTGACATTATTGTATGAATGTTGTGGCATGTGTGAAATGCGAACTTTAACTCAATCACAAGGGAAACACAGGTATCTAGGTGGGATGACTAGTTCTAGTATGCTAGACATCTCAGAAGTGGTTCATACCGAATTCATCCAGCATGTTTCATGCTTACAAAACTAACTAAACATTGTGATAATGGGAGACCACTAGGCCAATGGGGTGTCCCCCTCCTAGGGGCCCGTGCATGAGAAAGTTTTGATTGTGGTTTTTAAGACACCTTACATCATGGTACGAGGTTCTAGTGTCCCACTCGAGTTAGATTAACCCTAGGTATTTACCCATGGTTCTCTACCTTATATGAAATGGTTCCATCCATCGGCATACGTTAGACCTCATGTGTGTGTGTGTGTGTGTTTATAAATTCCCTTTTTCTTTTAATAAAGTGGTTGTGAAATGACTTTCATTGGTAGTGTTCCTTTTAAAAATGTTTACCCTATAAATTTTTTTCCTAGAAATTTTTTAAAAGTATTTACTTAAATGAGAATGTTATGTTATCTTCTAAATGTTTTGGAATGGAATGTATTTATTTGGGTGGCATCCTACTGGGCTTTGTCTCACACCCTACATACACATTTGGGTGTATGTATACCTTGTTGTATGTTTGACACATGTAAGGTAAAGGAGTTCGGTGATGGTAGTTTTGGTTGTTAGTGGCCTTATCTTATAGGTCATGGTGGCGGTGGATTAAGGATGTTACTCCTCTTGATGAATGAAAGTTTGGGTTGAAGTTATATTTACTTTTGTTGTAGTCCTTTTTGGGGTTTTTCAAATTGTAAATTTTAACTTGGTAAGCATTATGCCCTTTTGGTTGTGAATTTTCAGTTTTGGTTTATTTGTCTTGTTGGTTCTCTGTATATATGAAAATGGGTAAAATCATTCCCAAATATTATTGTTGATACCCAGGCACTAGTTGATAGGTCGTGGGTATTGGGAACACCCTTCGGACCATGCCATGGACTGGGTTAGGCATCGGGTCAGATGTTGACCCGGCTTGGTTCATGACACCTATTCTACAAAAATCCTTGGTGATCCGAGACTTTGATAGCTATGAGGAAATTTTACAATGTTACCTCAAATTTGAAATGGAGATTATAAAATATCAAGGGTATCATAGGGATAATAAGAGGAAAGTGGATTTTAATTATGCTAGTCTGATGGAGAAATCTATTGGTGACAAGAAATTTCAACATCCCACTTTTCAAATGTGTAGAAAGAAGCACCCCAGAAATTACCTAAGGGGGATGGAGAAATTCTCTAAGTGTGGGAAGGAAGTTAACCTATCTAGATATTGCATATAGGAGAAACCCACTAATTTTAAGGAGTAAAGGAATGATCTGGAAAACCCTCGTTGAATTGTTAATTTCTTCAACTACAAGGAACCAGGGCACTTTTCAAACCAATGCACTAATCCAAGGGGTTTCAGAGAAAACCAACAAACTCTAAGACATAAAGGATGAGATTTTTCCATCACAACCACTGAGGTGGATCCTGATAATGAAGTAGTGTTAGTTACATTGGTTATTCATTCAAGGATAGAAAATGTACATTTTTATTTTTTGGTTCTACGCATTCCTTCGTATCAAGAAAGTTTATTAGAACTGTTCAAACATCACCACAAATCTTGTAAGTGGATTTATCAGTGTAAATAGAAAATGGGGCAATTATTACATCCCGAGAATATAACTCCTCCCCTGTCACAATTTTCAGGCTGAACTTCCCAATAAACCTTGTAGTGGTCCCTTTGGTATAATTTGATGTAATTCTGGGCATGGATTGGATTTCCCTATATATAGCAAACATAACTTTCCATGAGAATGAAATCACTCTCTGTATTAAGAATCGACCCCTAATTTTGTACAAGTACAAGGAAGGGGATGAATATTCTTGAGCACCAACATATCAATCATGGATATTATTTCCCTATGAGAAATAATATCTAGATAAAATGATTGAGTCTAAATAAATAACCATTCTCAAGACATGACTATTGTGAGGTAATACACTGATGTGTTTCTTGAGGAATTTACTAGTCTTCCTCCTAATAGAGAGGTTGAATTTTCAATCGATCTTATACTTGGTGCATTACCAATATCTAAGACTCTGTATAGAATGGTTTTTTGGAACTTAAAGAGCTAAAGAAACAACTATAAGATATTATGGATAAAGGGTTCATACACCCAAGTGATTCATCATGGGGTAAACTAGTCCTCTTTTTCTAGAAGGATGGTTCAATGCACCTTTGCATTGATTATCATGAGATAAACAATATCACAATAAATAACAAGTATCCTCTATCAAAGATTGATGACTTGTTTGATTAGCTATGTGGAGAACAATACTTATCCAAGGTGGATTTTTGGTCATGATATTACTAAGTTAGGGTGAAAGAGGAGGATATCCCCAAGACTTCTTTTTGTAAAAGGTACAAGAACTATGAGTTCATAGTGATGCCTTTTTGAGCTCACTAATGATCTAGAAATCTTCATGGACTTGATGAATGAAGTCTTTAGAGATTACCTTGAAAAAAAATTGGTATCCTTTATAGATGATATTCTAATATACTCCAAAAGCAAGGAGGATCATGAGGAGTATCTGATCATTGTGCTAAAGACCTTGTGAAAGGATAATATTTAGAAAAAAGTATAGAAAATGTGTGTTCTGGTTGAGGTAAGTCTCATTCTTGGGACATATCATCACAAGCAATGGGATATATGTGGATCCTTCAAAAAAAAGAAATTGAAGGATGGTAGAGTCCAACATCTATGATATATATTCGTAGTTTCATTGGATTAGTTGGGTACTATCACTGATTTGTGAGAAATTTCTTATGATTATTAAACCCTCAAACCAATCTAACTTAGAAGGGAGTCAAGTTTTCTTGGAATGATGAATGTGGGGAGATATTTAAGGAGCGTAAAAGGAGTCTTATAATTACCCCTATGATCATAGTACCCACAAGTGGAGAACTTTTCATAGTATTTAGTGATTCTTTTAAGAAAGGATTGGGATGTTTATTAATGCAGAATGAAAAAATCATAGCTTATGCTTCAAGGTAGTTGAAAGTTCTTGAATAGAACTACCCAATTCATGATCTGGAGTTGGATGTAGTGATCTTTTCTTTAAAAATATATCAGCATTATCTATTTTGGGATAAGTTTCAAATATATACCAATCAAAAAATTCTCAAACATATATTCACACAAAAAGATATGTATTAATGCTTGAGGAAGAGGTTTACATTGAACAACCTTGTGGTTTTTTACTTGATGAGGATGAAAAAAAGTTTTCAAATTGAAGAAAGCCTTGTATAGGCTGAAACAAGCTCCATGAGCATGGTATTTGAAGATTGACAATTCTATAAGAAAGATGAACTTTTCTAAAGGAAAGGTTGATAGAAACTTGTATGTTAAAGATGTTGACTCTGGAACTTTAATTGTAATCATTTGTGTGGATGATATAAATTTTGATGGAGATGAAGAAAAGGTTTGTGAAGAGTTCGCTGAAGAGATAAAGAAAATTTTTTAAATGTCAATGTTGGGAGAATTAACTTTCTTTCTTGGCTTATAAGTTTAACAACAAGAAAACTACATTTTCTTATCCCACAAAAATTATGCCAAGGAATTGTTAAAGAAGTTTAGTATGGAAGAATAAAATTAAGTTTCAACTCCTATCTCAGTGGGCACAAAGTTGATTAAAGATGAATCTGGGAACAAAGTGAATCAAAAAGACCTTCAAAAGTTGATAGGAAGTCTTCTTTATCTTACAACTTCAAGGCCTGATATTTCTTATGCTATAACTCTATTTTCCCAATATCAAAGTAATCCAAAAGAATCACACATGTTGGTAGTTAAGAGGATTCTAATATATGTTAAAGGAATAACTTCGCATGGGTTGTTATACAAGAGAAACAATGAGATGAAGTTTCATGGTTATACCGATGCTGATTGGGCTGGTGATTGTAATGATAGAAAATCAACATCAAGAGGAACATTTTTCTTAGGGGAATGTTGTGTGAGTTGGAACAGTAAGAAACAAAGTTCAGTAACTTTAAGCACAGCTAAATCCAAATATGTTGCAGCTACTCAGGCTTATACTCAAATGATATGGATGAAGGTTTAGCTGGAAGATTTTAAAGTAAAAGTTTCTAAGCCTTTAAAGATACTCTGTGATAATAAAAGTGCCATTGATCTTTCTAAGAATCATGTTCAACATTCAAGATCAAAACACATTGATATAAAGTATCACTTTTTGAAAGAGAGAGCTGTTGCTAGAGAAGTATTGATGGAATATATTTCAACAAAGTATCAGATTGCTGATATTTTTACAAAAGCAATGTCAAAGGAAAGGTTTGTTGAACTGAGGCTGCAACTCCATGTTCAGCCTCCTCCCATGACTTCCTAAAAACTTATATGGAAGTATCCCCCACCATGCTTTGGATTATGTGGACAAAAGGGGAGAGTAAGTAACAATGTTTACTTGGATTTAATTTGTGAATTGGAAGCTATGGTTATCATATAATGAGGGAGAGAGAAAGAAAAATGAGAGAGGAAAAGAAAAGTGAGAAAGAGAAAGATAAAAGTTGAGGGGGAGTTTGATTAAGGTGAAGTTTATCCTTACATGGCTGCAAAATTTTCTTATCACTGAGGGATGGAAATCCTTCAAAAACATTACTTTATATAGAAGTGTGGTGTCCAGACACTCTCTTTATGGGAATGGATATGTTTTGGTAAAGTTCAAGAACTTGAGATGTGAAAAAAAAAATGAGGTGAAAATTTGTTAACAAGGGTTGCCAACAAATCCAAAGGGGGAGATTGAAGAACCTATGTGGTGTTTTGTTTTGAAAAAGTTTTGTATTTGTTGACAACTAATCTTTTTGTTGAAGAATGTTTTTTTAGCTACAGAAAGTTGAAGTTGCTGGTTGCTGAAGATTTTCTTAAAGAGTATGATGTTGAAAAATAAGAAGTCGGAAGTTAAGAAAGTATCTCAAACTTTCTAAAAAAATCAGATGATGCTTTGCTGATCTTAAAGTTCTCACATATCATGAAAAGTTTCATGATAAAAGCTGTTGAAGAAATGGTGAAGAGGGTTGACGATTTTCACTAAGAAAAATTCTGAGAAAATTCAGAACATGTTTCTTGAACCAGAGATCCAGAACCTGTTTCCTAAACCAAAAATCCAGAACCTGTTTCCTGAACCAAAAATTTGGAACCTGTTTCCTGAACTGGAAATCCAGAACCTGTTTTCTGAACAAGAAATTCAGAACCTATTTCTTGAACCAGAAATCCAGAACCTATTTCCTGAACCTGTTTCCTGAACCAAAAATTTGGAACTTGTTTCCTTAACCAGAAATTCAGAACCTGTTTCCTAAACCTGAAATCCAGAACTTGTTTTTTTGAACCAGAAATTCAAAACCTGTTTCCTAAACCAGAAATTCAAAACCTGTTTCCTGAACCTGAAATCCAGAACCTGTTTTCTGAACCAGAAATTTGGCACCTGTTTCCTGAACCAGAAATTTGGAACCTATTTCCTAAACCAGAAATTCGAAACCTGTTTCCTAAACCTGAAATCTAGAACCTGTTTCCTGAACCAGAAATTCAGAACCTATTTCTTGAACCAAAAATTCAAAACCTATTTCCTGAACCTGAAATCTAGAACCTATTTCCTGAACTAGAAATTCAGAACCTGTTTCCCAAACCAGAAATCCAGAACCTATTTTCTGAACCAGAAATCCTGAACCTGTTTCCTGAACCTGATTTCAGAACCTGAATTTTTAGAAACCTTATGAGGAAACCTATATCCTACTTCTGAACATGTTATTTGGATCCTACTTCTGAGCATGTTGTTGGGAAACTCAGATCTTGCAACCCGAAGATGTTGTTGAGCTCAAGGAAATGTTTCCTACAACAAACATCCTTAGATAAGGAACATTTCCTTAAAGAAAGAAAAGTTTCTCACAGAAAAGGTTTGTCAAGAATATTGAAGAGTTTAAGAATTCAAAGGAAGATCAAGAAATGTTTGGAACATGAATTTGAAACCTTATGAAAATTCTGAGTAGCATGTTGAGAAAACCGGAATGAAAATTCTGAGCAACATGTTGAGAAAACCAGAACCTGATTTGTGTACAATTTAGAACCTGATTTCTGAGCAAGTTTCTGAGAAAATCTGAACCAAGATCCAGCTTTATAATTCTGAGAAAGATATGAAGAGTTCAAGAAAACCCAAATTTCAAATTTGTGTAAATCTTAGATAAATTTAAGGCGATTTGAAGAAGTCAAATATTGAATATTAAATGTGAGAGATTTATGGAGTTTTTGAAATTTGAGGAAGCGGGAAAAAATTTCAAGTTTCCCACCTTTGTTTTCTGAGTTGCCTATAAATATGTGCACAGACCATTTACTCATTTTCAATTTTCACACATGTAGAAAAAGCGGAGCACTGGAGAATTTGAAGTGAAAAGTTTCTACCATCTTGAAAAAGTTTTTTTGATTGTTTGAGAAGAAGAGAATCAGAATCATCTTACCTTGATAAGAAGATCAGAATTGTCTTGAAGAAGTTTTTCTTGAGTTTTTTAGCAGAAGGAAATCAGAATCATCATTACCTTGTTGACAAGACTGGTTTCAGAAAATCGGATTCAAGAAAACCAGACTGCATATTCAGAGTGAGCATTTGTGGAGCATCTTCAACAAAGTTCTTATTATTTTTTTGGCTCATTTTTTATTTATGGAAACATTGTAAACTGGCGGGAGTTAGTATAATCTTTCCTATAAAGAGATAGAAGATGTCTAATGGGAGTTGGAACAAGTTTTATTCACTTATTTATTATAGTGGATTTCCATAGACCCACAGGAGTGGCTATGGAAAGAATGTAGGTTCTCTTATTGAGGCCGAACCTTGTAAATCTTGTGTGCCTTTGTTTATTTACCTTTCTTGAATGCTTGAGTTTCTTGATAAATGTTGATAAGGAAATAAATCTTAACAGGTTTCAAGGGTTAAGTTTCTTAAAGTTTTGAAACTTATAAAAAGTTTAACAACTGATTAACCCCCCCCCCCCCCCTTCTCAGTTTTTATTCGATCCTTGGAACTTCAGATTGTTGCAGTGTACAATCGAGGGATTCTAGGGATAGGAAGATAGAGGTGTCAACTACCTTAAAGTTAGAGGATTTACTTGATGAGTAAGACAGAGGTTCCAACTACCTTGAAGTTCGAGGTCTTGTGGGGATAGCAAGACAGACTCTGATATCTTATCGAGGGCTTACCCTGGTGTGGGTAAGACAGACTTTCTTGAAAGTATAAATCAAGGGACCTTTATCCAAGGTTGTTGGATACCCTACTCTTTGGGTTAAAAGATTTCATACTTGTTACTTATATTTTTTCAAGTTTATTTTCCACTGTATTTTGATTAATAAGGAAAATATAATTGTCTTATATTTTCTTGTACTTGTATACTCTAATAAGTAAGATTATATACGCTTTAAGGTTGAATCTTTTTCCTTGTAAACTTTTCTTATGTTTTATTTCTGGAACCTGGAAAGTTTTTAGAACTAAGAGGTCTTGTGAATTTACCTTGTTTAACTTTGTTAAACATAGAAATTTTTATATCAACTTTAAGAGTTCCAAAGGAATTTTTATAGGATACAATTCACCCCCCCCCCCCTCTTGTATATTGAGCATCTACATTCATTATTTCGATCCTACAATTGGTATCAGAGGAGGTCTCTGAAATACTTATATTCACATATAAGTTTTCTTGATCAAGTTTTCATTGTTCTATATTCTCCTTGATTAAGATTTTTATCCTTACAAACTTTTATTATTAACAAGTTTCTGTGGAAATATATTTTCTTTTAGTTGGCAGGAATGAATTTTGGTTCGATTGACAATCTTAATCCTTCTAGACCACCTATATTTGATGGGAATGATTATGAATATTGGAGAGATCGTATGAAGAATTTTGTTATTAACACTGGAGTGGACAACTTTTTTATTCTTACTAGAGATTACAAGATTCCTGATAAGTCATAACTTTTACTTATCAAGAAAAGTCAGAATATCAACTAAACTACAAGGTACGCAATACTTTGTTGTATTCCGTGACCAGAAATATATACAGTCAAATTTCTTCTTATAAGCTGCAAATTTTATTTAGAAGAAATTAGAGGTTACTCATTTTGGTACATCCAAGGTTATAGAAACTAGAAGAGCTATGCTTAGAGTAGAATATCATGGATTTATATTTCCTTATGGAGAACCAGTGTACAAGGTACAACAAAGGTTTATGACTATTGTTAACAGTTTACAGTCCATGGGTGAGAAAGGTTTAGATGATGAGGCACTTGTGGAAAAGATTATTGATATCATGCCTAATGAGTGGGAATCTAAGAAAACAGTTATTGATGAGAATAGGAAAGTATATCAGATTACTCTTGATGTTCTTTTTGGAAATCTTCTTCAACATGAGACAAGAATGAAAAGAGATGATGATTTGAATAAAAAGAATAATGGCAATGTAAGTGTAGCCTTTACTACTACTAAATCAAAGACTCTTGAAAAATTTGCAATATCCAAGTCAAAGACGGTCACTATTTTTTCTGAATCTAGTGAGGGTGAAAATTCTAAGAAGAAACTAGCTAATCTTGCTCGAAGGATGAACAAGATAGTTGGGAAGAAATACTTTCAGTATAAATTTAAGAAGAAAGAAATAAAGGACAAGAAAGTCACTGAAATCACTTGTTATGAATGCAAAAGAGCAGGGCATATAAGGCCAGATTGTCCTATGATTAAGAGAAAGGATATAAAGGAAAAGCATTCTGAGAAGAATAGAAAGAAGTTCTACAAAGCTAAAGCTAAGAAAGTTTTGAAATCTAATGACACCTGGAGTGCCAATGGTGGAGACTCTTCTGATGAATCCTCATAGTATGAATCTTTTGGTCAGAAGAATCTTGGTTTACTAGCCATATTACCTATTGAAAATCATTGTTTAATAGCCAAGGTACGCAATGTTGAATCTATAACCAATGTATCCTTGAATGATAATTATAGTGATAGTAAATATTGTGAATCTTCGGATGAAGAATCTTCTTCTGATGAAGATAATACTTTACCTAATTATGAATAATTTTATAGGTTTTCTAAGCTCCTTGAGAATAAAAATTCTAAAGTCAAGAAAAGGCTTGATAAATCAAATTCTAGAATTTTTATTCTTACTAAAGAAGTATCGAATCTTTCTAAAGATCTTGATAAGAAAATTTATGATTTTGAAAGTATTTAAAAAACCCTTAAGGAAGTTAATTCTGAGAAGGATAAACTTTCTAAGGATCTAGAAAAAGTAATTTCTAAGAAAAATGTTTTAGAGACTAACTCTAGTGCTAAAACTAATGTTTTTGAGGATAAAAACTTAGTTATTAGACTAAAGTCAGAAATATTTTCCTTGAGGAAGTGTTTTTCAAAATTTACCTTGGGTAAGGAAAACTTTGATAAGATGTATTCCCAAATTCGACCTCTAAGGAATAATTCTGGATTTGATTATACTCATTCAAAACCGGTTTTTAGTCATAATTATTTTGTTCCTCAAAGTGCTTCATTATGCACTAAGTGTCAGTGTGGTGCACATTGGGCAAAAAATTGTTCCTTAAACAAAACTCATTCCTTAGGTTTAAATAAAGCTCATTTTTCAAAGAAAATATGGATTTCTAAAATTTTTCTTTCTAAAGTTTTTGGATCCAATAAAGTTTGGGTTCTGAAAGTCTAACACTCTAATTTTCAGAAAAATAAAGATAGTACCAACAATAATACATGGTATATGGATAGTGGATGTTCCCGACACATTACTTGTAACAAAAAATTCTTTTAAAATATTATCAAGACGAAGGGAGGAAAAGTAACTTTTGGAGATAATGCTCAGAGAGAAATTATTGGTATAGGTAACATTGTTCTTCTTGGAAAAACTTTGATTTCAAATGTTTTATTTGTTAAAGGTCTTAGGCACAACCTTATTAGCATAAGTCAATTATGTGATGAAGGTTACCTTGTGAATTTTAGGAATTATAAGTGCTTAGTACACAATTCCAAGGAAGAGTATATTCTTTCTACCAATAGGCAAGAGAATGTTTACACACTAAACTTAGAAGACCTTAAGAGCCAAGATCTACCTTGCTTCAGTGCAATGGAATGTCATTCTTGGTTGTGGAATAGAAGGTTAAGATTCTGTAACCTTAGGAACCTATGCAAACTCTCTAAGAAAAGAGTAGTTAAGGATCTATCGGGGCTTAGATTTGATTCTTCAAAAGTTTGTGATCCTTGTCAATATGGAAAGCAACATAAATCAAGTTTTAAATCAGTTGGTGAAGTCTCAACCACTGATGCATTACAGTTGGTACATATGGATCTTTTTGGTCCAACACAAACTGAAAGCAATGTAGGAAAATATTATGTGTTTGTCTTAGTTGATGATTACACTAGATTTACATGGGTCTATTTTCTATCAAAGAAATCTGAAACTTTTTCTTATTTCAAAATTTTTAGAGCCCAAGTTAAAAATAATAAAAACCCTCTATTAATAACTATTCATAGTGATCATGGAGGATAATTTCAAAATTATGATTTTGAAACTTTTTATAGTAGAAAAGGCATTACTCATAACTTATCAGCACCAAGAACTCCTCAACAAAATGTTGTTGTTTAAATAAAAAACAAAATTCTTCAAGAGATAACTAGAACCATGTTGAGTGAATATTTGGTAGCCAAGCATTTTTGGGATGAAGCTGTAAGTACTGCTTGTTATACAATAAATTGAGTTTTGATTAGACCTTTTCTTAATAAAACTACTTATTAATTATGGAATAGTAGAAAAACTAGACTTTCCTAATTCAAGGTTTTTGGTTGTAAGGTATTCATTCAGAATACTAAAGATAATCTACACAAATTCACACCAAAATCTGATGAAGAAATTTTCTTAGGCTACTCCACAACTTCTAAGGCTTATAAGGTTTTTAATAAAAATACTTGTATTGTTGAAGAAACAATACATGTTAAATTTGATGAAACCAATCCCTTTGTTTGTAAACAACCCCAACCTACATCTTCCAATGTGTTTTCAAAAACTGATTATCAACCCTTGATAGAAGATCCTTATGATAAGGAAAATGTTCAATAAAATATTTTTGAAGCATTTACCTCATAATATTTCCTACCATATGTTGACGAACATATTTTACAAAACTCAAATCAGTTGTTTCTTAAGAATCATTTCAGTGATAGAATCATTGGTGATGTAAATAAACCTGTAAGGACTAGAATTTCCTTAAGAAATGAAGTAGAACATCTAGAATTCCTTTCTCAGTTAGAACCTAAAAGCACTGATGATTCTTTATGTGATGATGATTGGATAAAAGTCATGCAAGATGAGCTAAATAAATTTAAAAAGAATAAAGTCTGGACCTTGGTTAAAAAACCTAAGGAAAATTATGTTATTGGAGTAAAATGGGTTTTCAGAAATAAGTGTGATAAAAATGAAATTATAGTAAGAAATAAAGCTAGATTGGTTGCTAAAGGCTATAATAAACAATAAAAAATAGACTATGAAGAAACCTATGCTCCAGTAGCTAGACTTGAATTTATTCATATTTTACTTGCCTTTGCAGCATTCTTTAACTTCAAAATTTTTCAAATGGATGTTAAATGTGATTTTCTTAATGGTTATGTTCAGGAGGAAGTTTTTGTTGAACAACCTCCTATTTTTGAAGAAACAAAACATCCTGAACATGTTTTCAAACTTACCAAAGCTTTATATGGACTTAAACAAGCTTCTAGAGCTTGGTATGATAGAATTACAGGGTTTTTGCTTCAAAACAATTATGTTAAGGGAAATGCTAATACAACTCTTTTTATAAATAAGGATAAGAAAAATGTTTTGATTGTTCAAATTTATATTGATGAAATTATATTTGGTTCAACTCAGCAATCTTTAACTGATTCCTTTGGGGATCTAATGAAATCTGAGTTTGAAATGAGTATGATGGGTGAGTTAACATTTTTCCTTGGTTTTCAAATTTCTCAAAAACCAAAAGGAATCTATGTATCCTAACATAATTATATTAAATATCTTATTAAAAAGTATGGATATGACAACACTAAGAGTATAAGTACTC
This sequence comes from Viscum album, assembly GCA_963277665.1. Classification (NCBI taxonomy): domain Eukaryota; kingdom Viridiplantae; phylum Streptophyta; class Magnoliopsida; order Santalales; family Viscaceae; genus Viscum; species Viscum album. Next base: position 1,456,799,279 of record OY728141.1, read on the forward strand.
CCATTGGTACCTCAAATTCACTTGATCTTGATGAAGCTGGGAAACCAGTAGATCAAACATATTTTAGAGGTATGATAGGAAGTCCGCTTTACTTGATATCTAGTCATACAAACTTAATGTTTTTAGTATGATTATGTGAATGATATCAATCCAATCCTAAGGAGTCTCATTTAAATGCAGTGAAAAGGATTTTTCGCTACTTAAAGGGAACCATGGATTTATGACTCTTTTATACTTCTAGAAATGATTTTGTTCTAAAAAATTTTTCAGATGATGACTTGGGTGGATATAGAATGGATAGGAAAAGTACATCCAGAACTTGTCATTTCTTAGAAGATTCATTAGTTTTTTGGTCATGCAAAAAAGAAACACTAAGTAGCACTTTCTACTACTGAAGCTAGATATGTAGTAGCTAGAAGTTGTTGTGCTCAAGTGTTGTGGATGCAACACACACTCACAGACTATGGTATGAGTTTTACCAAAACAAAAATATTGTGTGATAATACTAGTGTCATTACCTTAAGTAAAAACCATGCACATCACTCTTGTGAAAAACACATAGATATTAGGCATCACTTTCTTAGGCATCACATGCAAAAAGGAGATATCATTCTTCAATTTATCAGAACGCAAGATCAACTTGTTGATATTTTCACAAAATCTTTACCCTCTGATAGATTTGAATATATTAAACATAAGTTAGGAATGATAATCATAAGGTAATCTTATATATTAACTTCTTGTTGAAACCTATATCCTTATAGTAAGAAACTTGTTTTCATAGGGGGGGTACACTTTCTTATTAGTCAAATTTTTCATAATCAATTTTTTTTGTAGTCAAATTTTTTTCTTAGACAAAATTTTTTGTAGTCAAAATTTTCGTACTCAAAGTTTTAGTAATCAATTATTTTAAAAAAAAATTAGAATCTAAAGTTCTTCAATAAGAATTTTCCTTATTAAGAATAATTATCTTCACAATCTAGAAGGTATGTTCTCTTTCCTAAGTTTTCATAATCACGTTTTTACTTGTTGGTATTTTTTTATCTTGTTTAAGAAACTTTTTCGAATTAACTTTTTCTTAAATCCAAATGCTTATCTTAAAAACCTCAAATGATCGGAACCTATCAAAATCCTTCTTCGATTATCATGTCAACTGTCAGATTTGATTAGAAGTTTTTCAACTATTGGATTAACCATGGAAGTTGAACCATCATCTCAATTGCCTATATAAATCCCTCTCGATGGTTGTCCCACATTGGTTTTCTCAAGATTTTGTGTACTAAAGATCTGTATCTGTACTTAAGGACATTCTAAATCTTTAAAAGTTTCCTCAGTTCCGAATGTCTTCTAAAGCCTCTCCTCGGAAAGAAATATCTACTATTAAGGAAATCTCTGAGTGGAAGATATACAGAGAAAGGTCAGTCGATCCGAAGTTTTATGATAAGTACGACTATATCATATCTAAGAATGTCAAGCTAAATAGTTGGGAGAGTGTATGTGTATCAAAACCAAAAGCATAGGATCATGTCTATCCTAACTTGTTGATTGAGTTCTATGAGACAACAAGTTTCTTCAAGGAAGAAGGCAGAGACAAGTTTTCTATTTTAAGTGTCATGGAAAGACCTACTCTCATACAGTAAGGCAGCAAGTCTTATTGTAATTCCTTATGAAGGAGAAGCAAAGTTTTGTACTCATAAATTACTTGATGTATCCAGATATTTTGATAAGGAAAAGGCTATTGAGTGTTTGGGCCTGAAAGGAGTGAAGACTACAAAGATTGTTCATCTGTCAATGAACTTACGAATTCTTGAATTATGGGTTCAAGGTTTTATAATTCCAAGGAAAGAGGATAAGGATACTCTGAAGAAGAGTGACATCTATATATTGGATTTCTTAGTGAACCTCAGGAAGATAAAATTGGTTAAGTATATCCTGGTTATGATTGAGAATATCAAGAATAAAAATTTGAAGTCTCAGATTATCATGTATCTAGTAATTTTGTCAAAGATTATTGTTCTTTGCCTTCAGTCATTCAAAATTCCATTCAGGCCATGTATTTCCAAGCCTAGGAATTACAAGGTGATATTTCTGAGTGATGAAACATTAAGGATAATGAAAATTGGTTTTTCCAGTGAATCCAGAGAATTTTATGATTTATTTGAAGAAGAAGAAGTAGAAGCTTTTTCAAAGAAGCTGGAAGTGGCTGAAACCTCTAAGAAAGGTAAAAGGAAGAGAAAGGCTAAGGAACCGGAAGATAAAAGAAAAACTATTATGGCCAAGGAAATTCAGTTAGCACCTCTAAATCCAAAGAATCAAAAAACGTATCATAATGAAGTAGTGGCTAAGTGGAGAGAAGATAAGAAGAACAGGAAGGAAGAGGAGCCTAAATTCAGTTTGGACCCTACTGAGGCAAAAGCATTGAAGGAAAAGGATGTTGAGAATCTTGAAAAATAAGAAAAAGAAAAGAAGTATAGGAATAAATTATCAGAAGCTGAAATCGTTCAATCTCTTCTCAAATCTACTGAAAAAGCCTCTAAGAAAATTCTGGTACCAGAATCTTTTTTATTAGAACCATTACCAGAGACTCTGGGAAAGAAAGTGGTGATTCCAGAATCACATCTTGAAGAAGAAATAGTTGAAGAAGAAGAAGTGGAAGAGGAAATATAAGAAGAAGAAGAGGTGTAAGAACAAGGGAATGAAACTGATGACATCATAAAGCAAGTTGAAGATTACTATGATAAGGAAAGCCCCTCTGTAAAATTATCGATCCGGACTTCCCAAGATGAATCCTTAAAAATTGCTACACCAGGAAAAGATGAGAAGGGTGAAGAAGAAGTGAATAAGCTAACAGATGATGAAAGCAGTAATCAGGATTTCAATCATCTAGAAGATCTAGTGGATGATGCAGAGAAAGAGGAAGTTGAGGAAGTTAAAATTGTTCAGTTATCTGACAGTGAGCATGAATCTCCAAAAGAACAAGACATAATTCTGAGAGCTGACAATGGAAAGCAGGTGGTAGTAGATACATCTAGTAAATATGTGGTAAAGAAGAAAGATGTTGGTGCTTCATCAAAGAGAAAAGCTGAAGACATAGAAAAAAAATCCTCACCAACCAAACACTCAGATTCAAAATCATCTTCCCTCAGACATGATTTTGTTGTTCAATTTTTGAAAAAGATGGTTGGTACTATTCCTTTATTCCCAATCATAGATTCAATATGTCAGGTGCTTTAGCATACGATAAATTAGAAGTCAGATTCAGTTTCCATGGTGATGGACAAATATGTCGCACCAGAGGCAGATGTAAAGACCTTCCTCATTGGTTATGAGGCCCATAAAAGATCTTGCAAGAATATGACAAGTTGGTCAAAGAAGACAATAGAAGAAATGAGAATCTTTGATAAATTCCATGATAATGTCAATGATGTTTTTGATACTGAATACGGGAAGATCAAGGATCTTACAAATAGTTTTGAGGAAAAGTTAAGCCTATAACAGACTACTCGGAAGAAAGAAGTTAAGGATCTGAATGGCAAGCTTAACTCTGTGGCCATGAATTGGAAGAGGGAAAGGGATATCAGAATTGAGATTAAAGAAAATATTGTCAAGCAAGAAGAAGTGTTGAAAGCTCAAGAGGAACATCTTAAGGATCAGGAAGAGAAAATTAAATCCTTAGAGAAGAAAAGTGAAGACCAGGATCATTTGCTTAAGTATGCATAAGAGGATCACAAGGAGATCAAGAAGCTAAAAACCATTGTGAAGAAGCTGATTCCAAAGAAGAAAGAAGGATAAATTCTTTCCATTCTGATATTTTGTTGTATTTTCTTCATTGTACAAATTCTTTCAACATTAATGAAATTTTGGTTGTTCTTCATATATTTGGTTGTTTAGTACTAATGTTTCAGGTACCAATTTTTTCATTCCCTTTTATTCATTTTTGAAAATCACAAAGGGGGAGAAAGGAATGATAAAAAGAATACAAAGTAAAGAATAGATTTCCCTAAGTAAGGGGGAGTTTATCTATAAGAAAGTTCTTATCAATGAAGTTTTCCAAATGCAAGAAAATGAAAAATCTCATTCAGGAAATCAAGAATATGATCCTTAGTGATTTCAAAGCCAAAGGGGGACTTAGTCATATTCACTATGATCCATAAGTAAAGGAATATAAGTTTTTATTTTCAAGTCTATAATATTTCTAAGTCCTTATATTCTTTTTAGTAAGGATGTTTGTGTTTCCCAAAATGGGGGAGATTGTTGAGTCAATAAGGTTTCCTTATGAATTTTTCATTACTTTATGTTTTGAAAATCAAAAACACTCTATCTTAAGGCAAACATCATTTCCCATAATATTTATCTTATTAAGGAAAATTTTCCTTCCCAAGGAAATTTTCTCTCTACCTTTATTTTCATTATTCATGATTTAGTTTCTCTAAATCTAAATCATTTTATTTCTAAGTGTAAAATTTGGTTTCATATCTAAAAACTTAGAATCCTATAAATACTTAGATATAGAGCATTCTGTTTTCAGGTTCTGAATTCAGATTCCGAATTCTATGAAATTTACACTCTGAATTCCTCTGAATTTAGATTCCAAATTCTCTGAAATTCAGACTTCAAATTCCTCTGAATTCAAATTCTGAATTCTCTGAAATTCAGATTCCGAATTCTCTGAAATTCAGACTTTGAAATTTTCTGAATTCAGATTCTGAATTCTCTAAAATTTAGATTTTGAATTCTCTGAATTTTAGACTCTAAATTTTCTAAAATTCAAATTCCAAATTCTCTAAATTTTAGACTTTGAATTTTCTGAAATTCAGGTTCCGAATTCTCTCAGAATTTAGGTTCCAAATTCCTCAAAATTCAGACTCTGAATTCCTTATAATTTAGACTCCAAAGTCTGTAGAATTCTGATTCCAAATTCCTTGAAAAAATAATATGAATATCCATGTAATATAGACTCTGAATGTTTATTTTCTTAGACTACGAACTTTATTTTTCTTAGAATCTGAAAAATATATTTGGTTAATCAAAAATGTTTTACTTACCCTTGTTATAGTTATGAAATGATGTTGTGTATTCTGTTTCTAACTAACTGTTGTTTGAGTGAAACGTGTACAGGTCCCTTCGAGATTCAAGGAAAAATATGACCATTGGAGTAGGGATCCGACCGTTGGAGAAGTTCCTATAAATAGGAGCTCATTTGAACGAGCTCAATAACTGACTCGATTACTCTAGAGATTACATGCTACTGAAGTGATTTCTAGAGAGAGAGACTCTTATGCTTTGTTTGTACTGAACTTCTTATTCAGCTTGATTTGTGCGACTCTGATTGTTGCAGTGTACAATCGAGGGCTTCCAGGGATAGGAAGACAGAGGTTCCGACTACCTTAAAGTTCGAGGACTTCCTTGATAAGGAAGAAATATGTGTTGACTACCTTGAAGTTCGAGGGCTTGCGGGGATAGCAAGACAGACTCTGATATTCTTATTGAGGGATTACCCTAGTGTGGGTAAGATAGACTTTCTTGAAAGTATATATCAAGGGATCTTTATCCAAGGTTGTTGGATACCCTACTCTTTGGGTTAAAAGATTTCATACTTGTTACTTGTATTATTTCAAGTTTATTTTCTATTGCAATTTTATTATTAAGGAAATTATAACTATCTTATACTTTCTTGTACTTGTATACTATGATTAGTAAGATTCTATACGCTTTAAGGTTGAATCTTTTTCCTTGTAAACTTTTCTTAAGTTTCATTTCTGGAACCATATTTTCGGAACCTAACAAGTTTGTAGAACTAAGAGGTCTTGTGAATTTACCTTGTTTAACTTTGTTAAACATGGAAAGTTTTATATCAATTTTAAGAGTTCCAAAGGAATTTTTAAAGGATACAATTCACCCCCCCCCCCCCCTCTTGTATACTGAGAATCTACATTCATTATTTCGATCCTACACCATGCCCTAGTCGAGGTCCCTGAGGAGCGCCCTGAGGTTGGCCTCCTCCTGTAACGTCTGCTCTCGGAGGAGCGGGAGCTCGCTGTCCCTGCTGTTGTTGATGAAAGTTCCTGGCTGCAAACTACTGTTGCTGAGGTGGGCGCTGAACCTGCCCACCCCCGCTGTACTGCACTCGGTCCAGACACTGATTCTGAAGATTCCCACGACTGGTAAGATGAAGCATCTTAGTCCTGGGCCTGAAAAGAAAGGGCGAGGATCAGGAGATCGAAACTAGAACTACTGGGGCCTACTCCCCACTGGCCGAAACCTAAAAGGCCCTGATGCTGGAGGCCTACTAATGAAAGTTTTTCCCTTTGACGAGCCCAACTGAATTCTCTCTCGCGATACACCTCTCAGCATGTGCATCCTCTCCACCACTTCAGCCTTCTTCTGGACCTCCAAGTATGTCAGTAGAGTGAAGGGAGTAGCAACATACTAAAGAGAAGGTCAAAGTGTCTCCTCTAAACGTCTCACCCATGACTTCTCATCCAAAAAAAGGCCTGGAGACAAACGAAGGAGATCCTTGAACTTGATTCCCAGCTCCCTCACTTACATGCTCCCCTGCTGAATGGATAGTAGCTCCTGCCTCTTTTCCGCCTTCATCGTGGAAGAGAGGAATTCCGCCCGGAACTCCCTCTCTAATTCTGTCCATGAAACCTTAGCCTCCCTCTTCTCCCCAAGATAAAGCGTCCACCACTGATGCGCTACTCCTCGCATCTGGCTTACATCCAGAGGAACCCAGTACTCCATCGGAGCCCGGATCAAGCTGAAAGCTATCACCAGCTCCTCGAGCCAGATCTTTGTCTCCATGTCTAAGACGTTGCTCTCGTACTTCTCGAGGGTCTTCCGCTGAAAGGCACGAAGCATCCTCTGTCATTGGTCATCCTATTCCTCCCAATCAGTCCTCTACTGATCATCCAAATCAGCCTCCTAGGCCTCGATCGCCCGCACTACCTATGGCCACTGTCCCGGAGCCATGGATGCAAGGTAAATAAGGAATGCCTAATCCTGAGTAGTGTAGAAGATTTCTTTTAAATTTTTCTTAGACTTTTTATTTATTTAAAAACCCCAAAATACCCAAGACACACAAGAACACAAGTCATTATGATGCATGTACATTTCCTAAGGTCTCTACCCTGCAATCAGTGTAGCCTCACTTGGTCGTTCGGTAGGTTCAGAGTCCTTGCATCGGATCACGGGGGGGCCTAAAATCTTGTGTCCTAGCTGGTCTCCCCTGGCCTATTTCACACGCCAAGATTGTCTTACGTTGTTGCCCTACCATCTCATGCAATCCTCACTGTGCCTAACTCCGGACTTCATCCTATCTCTCAACCTCTTGCCTCTAATACCATTCTGTCACGACCCGCCTTCACCAAGATGAGGGAAGGGATAGCAGATTGTCAGACCCTTCCTTCTTCAAGTTGAAGGATAGATAATGACCCCTGAGACCCGCCTTCAATAGATCTCGGAGTGGCAACTAGCACTAAGGGTATAAAATCACGTGCAAAATGGAAGGCATTACCCTTTTTATTTAGTAGGATCAAAAGATAAGATAGTAAATCCCAAACAACACCAAAACTGGAAGTAAAAGTAAAGCCCAAACGATCCATTCTCATATGCATGTTTCAATAATAAGTGCTACAATACAAGAAAACTCCAAAGGGAAGTACCAAAATAAAAGAAAAACAGCAACGTCAATGGTCCCGGCATCCGAGCTAATGGGGTCCAGCACGGTCCTCGAAGTCCTCCTAGAAACCTGAAAGCAGTTTAATATAAGTAGGGTGAGTATACAGGTATACTCAGTGGGGAAAACCAAAGGCTCTCGTGCACAAGTGGGGAGGCATTCTAATGCCCCATGAGAAAAGGAGATAACCAAAGCACCTGGTAAGAAAACTATCCACCCAAATCTCACCAAGGCACAATCCCCAAATAACGCAAGTCAAGTAAAGTAATAGTAATAACACATCGATGTTTGGGTACCCCACACCACTTTCCCACTGGTTATTGAAAACATCATACGCGTCAGACGTTCCCTGCCATTTTCACCACAGTCCCACTGCCATACCCTGCCCGCACACACCTGGGCTACCACAACCACATATCTCGCCCGCAAACACCTGGGCCACAACCACACGTAACCACGCCCACAGACACCTGGGCCAGAACAACTACCTCCACGCCCGAAGACACCTGGGCCCAAACAACTACTGTCGTGCCTGAAGACGCATGGGCCTCATCCCGAAGACACTTGGGAAACAACCTGCCCGCACACACCTGGGTTAACCACCACAATGTTCCCTGACTGAAAAATCTTGGGCTATAATGGACCTCAGGCCATCACATCCTGCCCGAAGAGTCTTGGGCTACTCGGGAAAGGGAGCAGAAAAGAAGCTAATAACCAGCCACTCATAGGAGTGTTGGGAAAAACACCATCCCCCGTGAAATGGGGGTGTTCGGCACGAAGTGATCAACTTGGGCGGGGTGCGAATAAGAAACATAAGAACTAAATTATACATATAGGTAAACAAGCACTCTTCCCAACCTAGGGGTTCCAAAACCAGTCCATAGACAAACACCCTTATTACTATTCATTCATAAGAAGCACCACAGCTACAACCAAGTCACAACTCGTTCCCAGAAAACAATTTCCCATTGAATTCATTCTTGTTTTCACATTCAAGTGATTCCATTTAAATAATTCTTCACTACCGGGCAATTATCAGGCATAGCCACAAGCTAAGGAAGGAAAAACAACCAAGTAGCAATTTAAGCATTCACACCCAGTTCTCTTGTAAGTCACAACAACAAAAGGGATTTGTAAGATCCCTCAAAGTACTGGAATCAAACCAAGCCCCAACATACGGCCCCACACGACCTCGGATCCACAAACCAACAACTACACCACGATAGAAAATCTCATCCCCATCCACGTCACCCCACGAGAATCAAGCAGAACAACCACACATGTTACCAAGACAGAGTAAGGGAGTTTTCCAGATTCTAACACACCATTCATTAAGTATCTTCTTTCCTTTTGGTTAACCGGGGTGATCACACAAGAATTCTTGTTCACTTGATATCCATTTAATCAACCGACTTTACGTGACTAACCAATTTCCATGTTACAGTCATTCAATCATCACAGGAGACATGGGTCCATTAGTGCGCAAGGAAAGACCACCAACTGCCATGATTTTCAGTGGACATAAGCTCATTCAATTCATAACATATAAGCAAGGGTAAAAGAGTACAACAACATCATCAAATACACCCCTTCATTCTTTAAAAGTCCGTTTATTATCTTCGTTAAGGTTTGGCTTCATCCATCCCCGTAGGAACATTATCATGCTCACCCGCATGATACACAGTAAAGAGAACTCCAGCACAGGCGCACCACTAGCTTCGGGAAGGGGAACTCCAAGCGCACCAAGGAAAGAAAAAGAGACCAGCCAAGAAGAAGAAAGAATTCTCATGTGATAAAAAGTAAGATTCTGGAGTTACGGGATATGAAATTTTAAACGGCTTTAAAGACGGGTCGTGGTTTCACCACGCGGTTGGACGGTTACACACAATGGAATTAATTGTTATTTAATAATTCTCATCAGAGAGGTGGCTAAAACAGCTGTGTTAAAAGATTTCATTTAAAGAGATGAAAACGGGTCCATTGAGGGTCACCCCACTCTTTAGGGGATTTAAAACATTGTTTATGGGGCTAAAAACGGCTTTAAACCACTTTAAAAAGTTTAAAAGACTCAAAAGTGGCGTTACGGGAAAACTGGGGAAAGAAAACCCGAAAAGCCACTGTGACACCGATGGGTGACACCACGGTGACATCCTGCCACTGATACGCTGCCCTTCGGATCCGGACTTATGGGGTCCAGGGCATCCCAAACACTAGAAATTGGCAAAGTAATGGATTAAGAGGGTCCGGGCCATTACAAGCGGGTTTGTGAGAGTTGAACAGACCTCGCACGAGGAAAGCTTCTGTCATCACCACCCTAATCGAAGAATGCGCCTAACCCTAATCAGCATCAGGAGATGGAGTAGAGAGAACCCGAAGGTCACCCGCCATCAACTCATTTATCTTATATTATTCATTTATTATTTATTATTTATGTATTATCTATTATTATTATTTATGTATTATTTGTTATTATTATTTATTATTATTGATTATTATTTATTATTATTATTTATTTATTATTATTTATTGATTATTATTTATTGATTATTATTTATTTAATTATTATTTATTTAATATTTGATTATTTATTTGTTACGTATTTATTATTTATTTAATAATTATTTATAATCTATTTATTATTTATCTATTATTTATTATTTATTAATTTATTTTTTATTTATTACGTCTATTATATATTCATTATTTATTATTATTGAATATCATTATTTATTTTTTATCTGTATCGTGCATCATATAGTGGCAGTTTAAACTGCCGCTAAATATCAAAAAAACCGCTAAGAAACGCCATTTTTTGTAGTGATATCACAGTATACACTTGTATGTAAAATATATTGACATTCCCCTTGCTAAATAAATTTATTTGTTCTCCATATGTTTGGTCAAATATTTTTACTCTAATCAATTCCGCAATATATCAAATGTTTTTCCAATCCGATTGGATCAATTCACTTTGAATAACAACAATGTTGACACATACACATGATTCGATAAGGGCCATCCGCATTATCTGTTGCAAATTTGATGAACTCATTGATACCTTCCTCATAGTCTTCGGTTATACGATCAATGTTCATCCATTTTTTGTTCATATGCATCCTATTTTAGTCAACAATGCATGAAACTTATTAATATAACAAACATACATTAATTACATATAACAACACATAATCATATATATACACACACACACATAATAAAACAGTTATAAAATATTATATATATATATATATATAATATACAATGACACTCTAAACACACACATACACATATACACAATATACACATATATAAATATATCTATATATGTATTATCTATAATATAAAATATACGATATATATATATACACATGCACACATAAAGTATAAGCACAATACACACACAAACACATACATATGTACGTACGTACGTACATACATATGTATGTATCTATATACATGCACACACACATATGTATAACATAAGTAAAAACCTAATATAGATAATTTTAATACAAACAAATTGTGAACATCTGTATATATATATATATATCATATATATATTATAAACAAACAATATAACATGCAAAAAGAAAGTAAATATAAAACACACACATATGATTCGACATAATGAAGAACGATGATGAATATTCGCAAAAGACAATTAAAACCCCAAAAACGAGTGACTTGGATTAAAAAAATCTGATTCAAATATCTAGGATTTTGAGTTGATTCAAAGAAAAAAAATCTAGCATTGGCAACCGAGGGGTAGTAATTTGGCAGAGGCAATTGAGCAACGACAGTTGGTGAAGGAGAAGGAAGAAGGGGTTTGTTAAGGTTTTTACCGAGGGTACCTTTTCTTAGTGCTAAATAATCATTGAGAAAAGGAATCATTTATTAAGATCAAATCTGTCATATTGATTTCTTAGTATTTTTTTTTTAAATGTTGAGGAAGACTCCCTTTCTCCATGCTTTTTTTATGGTGACAAAGACCCTTCCTCTTCTTCACGTTAGCTTTCTCAGCCTTAACACTATTTTTTGAGCGTTGACGAAAGAGTATGTTGTGTGTCAATTAAAATTTCTTCCATGTTTATAAGGTATTCTTGTTTATAATGGGTTAAATGAAGGAATTATCATTCAATCTCTTGAATGATGAAATGAACATATCACTATTTATCTTAATCTCGTATAAAATATAATTTTAGGATCGCTGACCCTTTATTCATTTTTTCAATTCAGCACTACTTCATTAATAAACTTATTCTTAATTTGTATTTACACATAATATTTTCATTATAACCCTGCCAGCTTTTCAATGAAACTCACCCCCTTTATCATGCAAATCGTACAGATGGAGAAGCATCATCATTTAGTGAAGAATGATGAATGAATGATGGGAGAGTCAATGTGAGAGGCTGAATGCCACTAAATTCTGAAGGACGGACCAGTTGGGGTTTGGTGAGCTAAAAGCGGGGAGACTTATTGCAGAAGGTGCCTAAAATCCCTACGGGTTTGGGTGGGCGGTCAAACATGGACTTTTGAATGTGAGCGCTCAGGCTACAGTCTAGGGCTGTAGCTTTGTTTTCTCTATTTTTTCTAATTATTGTTTTTTTCATTATTATTAATCAATTCAGTGTACCCCTAAATCCTTTAAAATAATTCAGTGTATTTAAATATTTAAGGTATTTAGATATTTAAAATATAAGTCAACCGTCAAATATTTGATTTGTAACTTTATTTTATTCATTTATAAATATATCAACTGACCCAACTTAAAGGAACACATTTGAGGTATTATTACTAAAATTTAGGTAAAACCATGAAAGTGGCGCACGACGCAAAGAAGAAAATACAAATAAACCGATGGTCTGAAGACTTGACCTCACAACCACGCCCCAAACTCATCCCCACCCTTACCACCACACCCGATTACTTCCCTCTATGAGGTACCGATGGCCTAACCCAATGCAACTATACAAGGTGACCACCCCCTACCATCATTGTCTCCCAGTACACCACATGTGCCACCTCCACCAAATGCACAACATGCCCACCACCCTATATTCCTATAAACCCAATCCCTCCGTTGCATCATCCCCAAAGTTGTCGAACGCCCACCACCCTAGTATCATGCCCTACTTCTCCTTTGCATTAAACATCAAATCAATTGGGCTCATTGTTGATGTCGGGATCTCATCAAGCCTTGTTTGTTGAAGATCAGTGACATCAATCGTTTTTTGCTTAGATTACCGTTGAGCTGCCCGAATTATAACCGGGTTTTTTCATCACTACTTAGATTACCATCGGGCTACCCAGATTACCATTGGGTCATTTTTGTCCTAATATTCGAGTGTTGTATCACCCGACCCTTTTGATGAAATCAAATGTGACAATGATGGTAGGGAATTAATGCAATACACAGCAGGAGTAAACAAATGAAGCATTAAATTAGGCACCCGATAATGGGTTAAATTAAATTGCCCATACGCACACCGACTCTCTAATTTAATCATAGGGTCAGAGTTATATATTAATCCTGGAACAGGCACAATTACCGATACAGCAGGGATGATTTCATTCCCAACGTCCCACACGTAAAACCCTATTAATAAATAAAATCTAAAGCATTTAAATTCTAATTTACTATAATTTTACGTAAATGTATCGAGTGCATAAGTAATATTACATCTGATCAAAATTATGATAAAATTGATTATTTAAAAAGTCGCTAGTTGAAAATGCAATTTTTTACGTGTTTCTTTTATTATCAATATGTCAATAGTGAGATAAATTATCAAATGTTTTATTTGAAAATAGAAATGTAGATGAGATATTTCATATTTGTTATTAGTGTAACAGATGTGAAAACTCGAATGAAAACACTCAATGCATGGATGGTTATGTATTATTTTTATAATCGACGTCGAATTTATTTTAATATATAATAGTTTTTCATAGATATTAAAACCAGTTTTGACAACAAAAAAAAAATATTCCAGATTCCAGAATTCCGGGGCTCTCACTGCTTACCGCAACTTCTTGCGACCCCATTGCCAAAGTCAAACAATGAAAGTTGCGGGCTTAGATGTATAGTTTAGACCGGAGCAAAATCAAGCTCCATGCGCTTTTAATGTTCTCCCACTTAGTGACTCATTCCAAAGATATTGCCCCTTGTAAACTCTTCTATTATAATGAGCAACGGCAATGTTGCTCCTCTCAAACATTCATAAGCATTGAAGTCCAATTGAGTTACGATAACACCTCAATTTCACTACTATAGATATGCCATTTAACTTCGTGTAAAAAAGATTTTAATAGTGCTAAAAAAACATTGTTAATCGCAGCGCTGTTAAAAGAAGATTATTTATCGGTTCTAAAAAAGTGTTGATAAAGGGGGTCCTTTATCAGTGCTAAAAAAGTGCTGATAAAAGACATTCTTTATCAGTGCAAGTTAAAGCCACTCTTTATCATCGTTATTTCTAGCGCTGATAAAGACCTCATCTGTTGTATTGTGATGTTTGTATAACAGCACACTCCAACAACCTCCTGTACAAAAAAATATCACACCACAACCTCCTACTCACAAAATACATAATTTAATTGAAATAAATTTTACATTACGAATACTAAAAAAAACACTACTATATACATTTCAATTTTATATAATTACATTTACAATTACTATCCACGAACAATTTAAAACATTAATATTTGTCTTTGGCACCCGTGATCCCTTCTCAAAAAGGTCCGCCCATGGTATCTGTTGCCGAACAAATTATCTCAACCTGAACAAAATAATCTACCTATATAAGAAAACAAATCTTATGTTGGTAATATTATAAAGAAATAAATTAAACATTTTTCTTTTTGAAAAAAGGAGTAACTCGTATATTAAGAGATCGAAGATCAGGTAAAACAAGTGAAAACAGCCAATTGATGAACATGTCCAACCAAACTTGTGGGTGATTCGAGAGGCCTCGAGTAGCTAAATGATGAGGTGCCATATTACTCTCTCTTTTGGTAAAGGAGAAGGAGCAAGTTAAACAGTGAAGCCGAAGTGGACTGGATCTTTGAGATCAGGTGGCCAAAAGAATGAAGACCTTCCTCTGAAGCAGAGATAACACAGATGATTGTGGGACAATCTAATTCCAAAATGATGGATTTCCACCCCTGCTCCAAAGCGAATTTCATTCCAAGAACAATTGCTTAAGATTCGGCGACTGTGGGTAAGAGCGAGGCCAAGTGGGAAGAGTGAAGAGCAGCAATGATTAACCCATGGGAGTCTCGGGCTATAGTGACAAAATCTGTGATGCCTCTATCCGAAGGTGATGCATACACATTAATTTTCAGGGTGCCATCAATTGAGGGTGTCCAGGTATAGGGATCATGCTTGAAAGGAGGGTCGTCAAACAAATGCTCGCTGTGGTTCCATGCTGGTAACCACTGGGATGCGTTCTCGACCCAAAAGGTGCATGGCTTGGAGATATGGTTAAATAGAATGTCATTTTTCCTCACCCAAATGATCCATGCCATTGTGCAGTGGGAAGCCAAGTCCTTGGCGGCAAGGTGCAAAGACCATTCAGTGAGAAAAGTCTTAAGGTCAGGAGCCATATCCAGGAGGTTGTCAGCACGAGGGTTGAAGGTGCACCAGACATTCCTTGCTCCAGGGTAGTGGACAATGGTGTGCATGGGAGATTTAGGCATGGACATACATATATGACATGTTGGGTTGTCTGATACGTGGCGAGAGGCAATGAACTCCAAAGAAGGATCCCGGTGCAGACTTGCCACCAGAAATAACGAGCTTTAGGGGGGAATACGGAGGTGCCATATAGATTTCCAGAGCACCTCCACCTCGAGATTCGGAGCAGTTGAGGCAAGAGCATACCCAGATTTGATGGTATAAGTACCAGAAGTTTCCCCACTCCAGCATAAATGATCAAGTCCCAGATCCCTAGCGACCGAGATGCTAAGAATAATTTTTTTTCCCTTTCATTGATCCGAGAGGAGATTTTCTCAGGCCACCATCCGCTTCCATCCTCATTAAGGAGGGAGAGAACTTTTTCATCTTCGAGACTTTCAAGGGAGGGAGAATTTTTTTGAGCCCATTTCCATCAACCAGCCACGAGTCTATCCAAATATTAATGGAGGATCCATTTCCAATTCTCCAGTAAAGTCCCCTCAGGAGGATCATGCATGATCCCCATAGGCTACGCCAGAGGAAATTGGGGCGGGGGCCAAGTGGGGTGCTTCAGAAATCAGTATGGGGAAAATATTTAGCCTTGATAACCTTTTCATAGAAAGAATGAGGTTATTGAATGAATCACCATCATTGTTTGTCAAGAAGAGCGTCATTGAAGAGGTGTAGGTCCCTAAACCCCATTCCCCCACAAGGCTTGGGTTTGCAGAGTTTATCCCAAGCGATCCCGTGAGCCTTGCGCTTTCCTTCATTGAGACCCCACCAAAAGTTTGCGAAGAGAGCGTGGAGCTTATCGATGATGAAGTTGGGGAGCTTAAAGAGTGTCATAAAATAGGAGGGAATGGATTGGGTGACTGATTTAATGAGAATTTATTTTTCTAATTTGGAGATTCTTTTGTAGCTCCATCCTTGAATTTTTTTATCCACCCTCTCCAAGATGCTGGAGAAAACTTATTTTTTAGATCGACTGAAGACCATAGTAAGTCCAAGGTACTTGTGGTGTTTATCAACCAAATGGAATCCAAATGCTCATTGGATCTCAGCCTTTCTAGTCGGGGGCATGCCTGCGCTAAAAGAAACTTTCGATTTAGAGGGGTTGACAACATGCCTTGATGCATTCTCTTAGAGGCGGATAAGGAGGATAATATGCTCGAATTCTTCCAAAGTGAACCTGGATAAAAGGAGACAATCATCGACAAATAAGAGATGAGAAATGCCCCCCTCCCAGCGACAAGCCTTCATTTCTTGAACAAATTTATCCTTAGCTGAAGCTGAAATGTGATTGGAGAAAATGTCAGTCATTAAAACAAACAGTGAAGGGGAAAGGGGGTCTCCCTGGTGAAGTCCCCTAAAGGGTGAGAATATCCATGAGAGTCCTCCATTAATGCAAATCTTGAATGAGACAGAGGTAACACATTTCATAATTATGTCAACCCATCTTGAGCAGAATCCCATTTTGTTCAAAACGAACTGGATGAACGACCATTCCACTATGTCAAAAGCTTTAGTCATGTCCAGCTTTCAAGACATGATGCCTCGTTTGGCCACATTTTGGGTCTTCATAGAGTGAAAATTTTTATGGGAAATAATTGAGTTGTTTGAGATAAGCCTGTTGGGGACAAAGGCACTTTGGTTTTCTGAAATAATGGAAGGAAGAAAGGTGTGAAGAAGTTTGGATAGAAGCTTGTAGAACATTTTATAGGTAACATTGCATAGGTTGATGGGATGAAACTCAGAAACCTGAGAGGGTTTCTGGGTTTTAGGAATGAGAGTGATGAGGGTTTCATTGATGGATGTGAAGTCGACCTTCCCATACCAGAGGTCCCTTATAAGTCTTGAAACATCAAGCCACACAATGTTTCATAAGTTTTTAAAGAAGAGGGCATGGAATTCTTCTGGTCCTAGGGATTTAGTGGTGTGGATATATTTGAGGGTGGACAGGATTTCCTCATCAGTAATGTCCTAAGTGAGCTTGTCGTTTATAACCTCAGTAACGATAGGAAAAATGCAGGAGGTGACCTCATTGGGGATGGAAGGATCACTAGGCGTGTAAAGATCCTAAAGGAAATGAAGGACAAGGTCATGGATCACCTCTTCTTTCATGACAGTTCTTCCATATGATGATGTAAGACATGAAATAAGGTTTTTTCTTCGCCTTCCAGAAGCTTTATAGTGTAAATAATGTGCATTTAAATCTTCTTCTTTGATATTAATGTCACGAGAACACATAGACCAGTAGATTTCTTTTCTTCTGAGGGTTTAATTAAGCGCAGTCTCAAGAGTTTCAATTCTAGAAATGGTCATGGATGAGGGTGGGAGAGATTGGATCTTGGTGAGTCTTTTTCAGTGGCATCAAACTATCGACCTGGCTGGTGGAACTGCCTACCACTCCATTTTTTGAGGTTATATGTGACCTGGTGAATTTTAGCATGAACGCTAGGTCCACTCGCATTCTATCATGCTTTAATAACTTCTTCACAGCCCCTTTCCCTCATCTAGTAGCTTTAAAAAATAAAAGGTCTTTCACATCTCGACTTTACGTGGACCGTATCAAGTTGAATGATAATTGGATAGTGGTCCGACATGGCTGGGGTGAGGTGGGAGACCTGAAAGAGGTTAAAGATGGTGAGCCAGTCGGAAGATGCAAAGAATCTGTTAATTATCTCCTTGATGAGGGTTTTCTCTAGGCAGACATGGTACCACGTAAAGGGGTTACCCATATGTCCCAAGTCAGTAAGACCTATGCATTGGGTCTCTTGGATAAAGTCTCTCATATGGGAAGAGAGAATGCTGGAACCCCCTATCTTTTCACTTTGAAACATGATCTTGTTAAAATCTATTCCCACGAGGAGAGGTCCTAGGACGCTGTTCCTAATTATTTTAAGGAGTTCCGATGACTTTCACTTATCATTTTGTGAGGGCTAACCATAGAAACAAAAAAAAGACTAAATAGGAATGTTAGGTTGATGGAAAGAGGTAGCAATATGGTTTAGAGAGAAGTTCTTAATTCTAATGTTCACATCCTTCTTCTACAGGAGGCAAAGGCCTACAACATGGCCTTAGTGTGGGACGGGGATGCATCCCTCAAAACCCACTTTAGAGGCAATACCGTGCATGTCCTTGTTTTTGAGAATGGTTTCGGACAAGAAAACCACACTAGGGAGACTTAGAGCACTCCTATGCTGAAGCATACGAACTGTGCGTGGGTTGCCAAGCACATGATAGTTCTGTCATACGATTTTCATTAGGCTAGGTAGGGATGGGTTAAGCCACCCCCACCTCTTAAATTTCAACAAACAATCCATTATCTATAGGATTCCATATTTTTGGGAGATTCTCGCTTCCCAGGGGTGAATCCGTGCTTCGCTTGTGTCCATAATGTTCTACAGGAGGGGGGTAAAATCCCAAGTCCCCCTACTTATCCTTCTCTACTTCTTGTGTTTTTTTTCATTTGTTGATGTTAACCATTGCATGTTGCCTCTAAACTATGAGGCGAGTCGTGGTATTTCTAGGCCTGGGAGAAGAATCGAGTATGGAGGTTCAAATCCTAGGAGAGGAATCATTTCTGGAGATTCAAAGCATGAGGGAGGAACTGAGTCTGGGGGGTTCTTGCAGATGTGTTTTGGGCTGGGTGGTGTTTTAAGAGTATCATTCAGAAAATGAGGCAGGGATGAAGGCAAGGCTTTCATTTTCATGGAGTCTTTATTTAGGATGACAGTGGCACTCTCAGAGGCTTGAGGGTCATCTTGAGGGGATGTGGTTACTACTTCTTTTGGGTGAACTTTATCATCGTAGCTTGTAGTAAATCATGATGGACCTAGTAAAATGGTCCTTTTATGTTCCATAACTATGTTCTTGATTAAGGACTTGGAAAGATTCTCTCTATCCATATGTTTTTCAGATTTTGGAACAAATTCTTTTCCAGGATTTTTTGCATGGATCCAAGGGCCATATTGCATGACCACATTACCTTATCCATCGGTTTTCTTTGAGGTTCACTCCTTCTCCGTGTGCCTGATACGCCCATAGAAGAAACATAAGACTTTCATTTTTTCCTACTCGAACCCAATCCAAGTTTTTGAATTCTCCATTTATAGGAAGGTGCACCTTATAAGGGGGAAAAACATCAATTGAGACCCTTATATATGTGAAAGGCCCCCATAGAATAGGGTCTGATTGATTTCATTCCATGAAGTCGTTGATACGTGATCCGATTTCTCTCATGATGCGCTCAGATCTGGACCAGTAGGGGATCCCTGAAATCTGAACCCAGAAGGGTGATTTGGAAAGGGTTTCATTTAATTCATCCTCATGATTTTCCAGATCCTCCATTAGGATCAGTTGGGTTTCAAATGACCAAAGCCTTTTGAGAAGGACCTTGTGTCTGTATTTTTTGTTGACGAACTTTAAAATGAGATGTACAGATCCGATCTCACGTATGGCGACTTCATCTTCCAAACTACATATTGATTATAATGTGTTCTTCAGGGAAGAAAAATTTATTGACCAATTTGAGATGAATTTTCCTATAGCAAGAAGATTCATACAACTAACCATAAATGAGTCTTCATTTCGTGTTACAATGATAGGGGATTTTTCCTTTTCAAGGAGGGAGAGGTGTTTCCATTGAGATACTAATTAGTTCTCCATTGTCTCGTGGGTCTGTAGATGACCACTATAGGAAAATATCATCGCGAGGGAAGCACTCCACAATCAAACCCTTCATGAGAAAATCCCACTTCGTGAGCATAAGGGGATCCCCAAATTCCTCCGCAATCAACTCCCACTTTGCGGGAAAAAGTATGTGCGAGAGGCAGTCCCTTTGTGAGAAGAGGAAGTATGAGAGATCTTCACGAGTGGGAATATTAATGAGCCAAAACGTCCATGAGTAGGAATATTTTTGAGAAAAAACATATGTGAGCAAGAATATTTGTGAGAAAATACTTCCATGAATAGATACCTTCACGAACAAGGATGTTCAAGAGGAATTCCCTCCATGAGCAGAGATCTTCGCAAGCAGAGAAAACTTCCATGAGAAAAAAAACTTCCACGAGCAATATAATCATGAGAAGAACATATGCAGGTGAATTATTCCATGATCAAATCCCTTTGTGATAGAAAAACTTCTGTGAGCAGAAAAAACCTTTGCGAGAAAGATCACCATAGGTAAAACCTTCACGAGAGGGACTGCAAGCCGTCAATCGGAATCTATAGGCCATCAGGTAGAGGCCATGATTGGAGCCCAAAAATCATGGATATGAAATCTTAAGCCTTTGATTGGATTCCTCTAGCCATCGATCAGAAACCATGGGAAAGATCACCACCTCGGAAACCGTAGGCCATCGATCGGAAGCCACATGTAGTCGGGGAAAGGACACGATTGAATCCCACAAATCGTAGATATAAAATCTTAAACCTAAGATAAGAACTCTCTGATGAGATCTAGGATCAAAGATCCAATATAGGAAAACAAACTCTCTGATGAGATACAGGATCCAAGATCCAAATGAGATCTAAAATCCAGCGTCAGGGTTGCATCAGGGAGAAAGACTGATGTGCCGATGGGAGCTCTAGAGAAGACGAGGCCGCTGATGATCACTTTAGGGAAGACGAGGGCACTGATGAGCACACTAAAGAAAATGTGTCCATTGCTGATTAGAATAAAGACCTAGGATAACCTAGGAAACAAAACCCTAGGAGGACCTAGGAGAGATCTCTCACAAGCGATAGAGACTTACCTAGAAATAAATTAAACATTAATATGAATGAATACATTAAAAAAATATAAACTTTAAATAAAAAACACTTAGAGTTATACCAGTCACAACGTGAATTGTATTGAGGTGCGGTTGATTCCTACATGTCAAAAATGAGGTATGGATCATTTTCCTAAAGTATCAAAATAATTCAAACGCGTTTGCTTAGTTTTGAGTACGTCACCTATTCTTTTTAATGAAATTAATGTCAATTTTAAATAAAGAAACATTTGGAGTTATACTGGTCACACCGTATGTGGTATTGAGGTGAGGGTGATTCCTATACATCACAAATTACCTAAGGATCATTTTCTTGAAGTATAAAAACAATCCGAATACGTTTTCTTGATTTTCAGTATGTCATTTGTATTTTCTATTAAAATGTCATTTCAAACTGGAAACACACACTTTGAGTCATATAGGTCACATCATGTGTCAGTTTGATGTGTGACTGCTTCTTACATGTCAAAAATGACTTATCAATTACATTTCTAAATTATCAAGACAACCGGAGCTCATTTTATTGGTTTTCAGTGAGTGACACATGTTTTGAACTAAAATGTCAATTTTAAACTGATAATGGGAAATTTGAGTCATACCAGTCACACCATGCATCAGATTGAGGTGTGGGAGATTCCTACACATAAAAAACAACTCATAGAAAATTTCTCTAAATTACTTAAACAATCTAAATACGTTGTCTCAGTTTTCCGTAGGTCACTTATTCCTTTTACTAAAATTAATGTCAATTTAAAATTAAAAGATGCATTTGGAATCATATCAATCACACTGTACATAGAATTGATATGAAGTTGATTCTTACACATCAAAAATGACTTATAGATAATTTCCCTAAAGTATAAATACAATATTAATGCCTTTTCTTAGTTTTGAGTAGGCCAGTTGTCCTTTTTACTAAAATTGATGTCAATTTAAAATAAAAAAAATCACTTTGAGTCATACCACGTCACATTGTGCGTCAGATTGAGGTGAGAATAATTCTTACATGTCTCAAATGAATGATGTATCATTTTCATAAAGTATAAAAACAATTATAATGTGTTTAATTAGTTTTGAGTAGTTCGGTTTTCCTTTTTACTAAAATTGATGTCGATTTTAAATAAAAAGATGCACTTAGAGTCACACTGGTCGCACCGTGTGTCAGATTGAGGTGATGATGATTCCTACATGTCCCAAATGAATCATAGATCATTTTACTAAAATATTAAAACAATACTAATGTTTTTTCTTAGTTTTCAGTTTGAAATTTGTTCCTTTTGGTAAAATTAATGTCAATTTTAAATAAAAAGACACACTTGGAGTCATATCGGTTACACCATGTGTTAGATTGAGGTGAAGTTGATTCATACAAATTAAAAATGACTTATGGACCACTTTATTAAAGTATCAAAACAATATGAATGAATTTTTTTTGGTTTTGAGTAGGTTAGTTGTCCTTTTTACTAAAATTGATGTCAACTTTGAATAAAAAAGATGCACTTGGAGTCATACCAGTCACACCGTGCCTCAGATTGAGGTGAGGCTAATTCATACACATACCAAATGACTCATGGATCATTGAAAGAATGTATAAAAAAAATATGATTTTTTTGCTCAGTTTTTAGTAGGTCACTTGTTCCTTTTGCTAAAATTGATGTTAATTTTAAATAAAAAGACGCAATTGGATTCATAACGGGCACATCGTGCGTTGGATTGAGGTGAAAATGATTATTACATGTCTAAAATGACTCATGGGTCATTTTAATAAAATATAAAAACAATAAAAATGTATTTTATTAGTTTTTGAGAAGGCTAGTTGTCCTTTTTGAAAAAATTGATGTAATTTGTTTTAAAAAAAAGATGCACTTAGAGTCATACCAGTCACGACGTGTCTCATATTGAGATACGAATGATTCCTACACATCTCAAATGACTTATGGATTGTTTCCCTAAATTATAAAAACAATATGAATGCATTTTTTTATTTTTCAGTATGTCACTTGTTCATTTTTACTAAAATCAATGTCAATTTTAAATAAAAATGTAACGAACCAATCTTTTTGAGTAGTATATTAACTTACTCTTAATGATTTAATAAGATGTTAATGGTTAATGCAGAAAGTGGAGGCGATGGCTTCATCCAGTAGACTTGAACCTTATGAAGCCCACTTATCAGAGCTTGGGAAGGAGGTAGCATCTGTGGGCTTCGCTTTGGACCAAGCCCAAGCCGAACTCCAGCGTGTCAAGCTTGAACGGAAATGCCTACGGGAGAAGTTCAAGTTAGTAGAGATTACTACTAGGGCAATGTTATCTGAGCCTCCCTCAGATTCTCTCACCATAGCACACCTTACACTTAGGTCATATGCCGGTGTTATAAGGGGCTATGTGACGAGACCCTAGCTTCTTTGTGTAATCCTTTGGGACGAATGAATTGAGATTTCTTCCTTTAGTGATGTTTGTGAAATTTCAAATGTCCGGATAATTTTAGAATGTACTTTATTGATGAATTTTGAAAAAGGGATATTTTAAAATATTTATGTAAACCCTAAATAACTAATGATGTGTAATGATTTTCAAAAAATGGTCTTCTACAAAAGTGTTCAGTAAGGAATTTGAAGTCTAATAAGATCAACTTAATTTTTGATGAATAGTAAATTATGAATAGTGATTTTACGCTTAGGATTAGTAATGTGACCAAATGGATTAGTAATTTCACTCAAAGAAATTTTTAATATAATTTAGACACCTAGATTAAGTAATGTGATTCAATAAAATGGGTAAATAACGGTTTCATAAATTATTATTGAAGTATTAGTTTTTTCGGATGAATAGTGTTTTTTAATTAAAAATTTAATTAAAAATAATTAGAAAATTATTTTTATAAAAATGACTTTATTTTTGAACTCAGAGCATCGATATTATGTTATGGTAATTTTTGGGGTTTTTTCTGAAAAAAATGAATTTTCGATGAATAGTGTTTTTATTTAAAAATTAAATTAAAAATATTTAGAAAAATATTTTTATAAAATGGATTTCATTTTTGAAATCAGAGCATTGATATTTGGTTAAGTTGAAATTTTGGGATTTTTCTGAGAAAAAGTTTAATTTTCAATGAATAGTAAAAATACAGTTTTAGGGTTTCGGTATGTTTAATGACATCATAACTGTGTCATGATGATTTCATGAGATCTTTTAAGGGTTGGCCGGCCAAGGGTGATGAATTATTGTTTTGAGGGCCCCATGTGGCCTAACTCCTTGATAAATGCCAAGGGAGAGCACATGGGTTTGAGAAAAGCACATGTGAGGTGTCCCTTGGCCATTAATGTCTTGTCCCCTCACTTTCCCTATAAATACCCACCCTTTCCTCCTTTAGTTTTCACTCCAAACTCTCCCCCAACGAAGTTCTGGTCTTCTTACCTTCCAATGAGTCCTCCCAAGGTGCCCCCAATCCCTCAAGGTCCAAACCTTTGAGTTTCAAGAGTCACGTTTTAAGGTAAGGGATCCGACCCCTCTCTTTCTTTTCATGTAATCTCTTTTATGTCGTTCCTTTTATGCTCCATGTTCTTATGTGAGAGGATGTTCTTTTATATTCCTATTACTGCCCTTTTCATTCTTATATGGTGAGAGATCCCCTCTTACTCTCATCATTTCATTTTATGAATGTTTAAGTGATGCCGTTAGGCTGCCGAATTTTTAAGGGATTCTTTCACCCTTCTCATTTTTCAAGTTCGATTTTCATGTCAAGTATTTCAAGTTCCTTTTTATTATGTTGGGGTATGATCTCTATATCTATCATACTGATCTCTTATGATCATATGATGAGAGACCCTATTTGATCTTGTCAATTCATTTTTATTGAAGTTTAAGTGACGCCGTTAGGTTGCCGAATTTTCATAAGAGAAATCTAATTTTTGTCTTCCTTCCATGTTTTTCATTTCAAATGGTATGTCCTTAAAATTTCATTACCATGTCCATATATCCATCTTATTCTATCCCCCTACTGTTTTATGGATCATTTATGAGTGGGTGACCCATGTCCCCTCTCTTTTCAATGTTTTCTAAAACCTTGTAACATAGCTGTTATGCTGCAGAATTTTCGTCTCAAAATGCCTCTCTCTTTTCTCAAAAATTATTTTATGTTATAAAGTGAATACACAAAGCTCTTATTTCTACAAGGGTATTCACATATACACCAAAATGTTCTATTTTAAATTCTGGGATTTACATACATGAGACCCACTTTCCCTTTTCGTGGGTTTAAAGTGACGTAAAGATCATGTCTTTAAAGCAGTTTTTAAAATGTTATGATTATGAAATGAAACCCATTTGTTTTATTCTATATGGGTTATTTATGAAATGTTTTATGATGATATATGTGTCTCACATGATAATAAAGGCAAATTTAAGGGTGCGCCCTGATAGCGCTCCAATGCATTGGGTAATGATGTAACCACTAGAGATTACAATTTTCACGATACCTTGGTGAATAACCTTGGTAATTTTCAAATGACACCTTGGGGATGGACCTTGGTGATATGTTCATGATTGTCTATGTTAAATTATGTACCCACATCTTCAAGTTATGGAAAATGTTATTTTTATTATGAAATGCCTCATGAGTTCTTTCTCATGCCTTAAAGTTCTTTTCATGTCCTTATTGAAGTATCTCAAGTTCACATGAAAAATGTTCCTCTTGTTTCCCTTACTGGGCCTTCTGCTCACCCTTTCTTTTGATGTATGTTCCCAAGTTATGAGATGCAGTAATTAACCTAGGATGAACTTAAGGAGAAGCCTTTCAAGTGTTTAAGAAGAATGTTTTATGTTGTTTTCATGTATTATGTTCCTGGTTTCCAAGACACTAGACCTTAAAGATCCTCAGTTTTGTGTAATGTAATGAAAGTTTATGTTATAAGAAGACGGGATGTTATAGTTGGTATCAAAGGATGGTTTAGTTATTTGTGGAAATTAGGATATAAAAACTTTAGGAAGAACCCTATAGAAAAGTTTAAATATAGGAAAACTTCCTGGTATTTTGGTAAGTATTGAGTAAGTGGTTTATCAAACAAATACATCCCTGTCTGGATACGAGCAGGTAGAGGCGGCTCTGGCACAGATGTACATAGGGGTAAAACCCGAAAACACCGCTTTGAGCTAGACTCGAACGGGAACTGGTGCACGATAATGGGCCTTGCTGCACTCTTGGTTACGACACTCCCGAGGGATATGTTTGGTTAATCACAAGCTTTTTATGAATCATTATTAAGGAATTATAGAAAAGTGTAATTGTCTAAGCATGAAGTCTTAGTTAAAAGATCCATAAATGAAATAAGTTTCTTATTAAGGTTTTATTCTTTTAGAAAATGGTGGGAAATAGGAGGAATCGTGCCGATGGTGACCGCAATGCACCATGTGCTGACGGCCCTCCGATGGAAGCCGGAATGGAAACATTCATGCGAATGATGAACCAACTGACTCAAGTTATGAGTAATAACTTGAATCAAGCTGAGAGGCCGACCTCACCACGAAGGGAACAACTTTCTGTTGAGTCCTTCATGCGTCAACGACCACCAACATTCAGTGGATCTACTGACCCATTGGTTGTGGAACAATGGATAAGCTCCATTGAAAAGATCTTTTCTATACTTCATTGTTTGGAACAAGAAAAAGTCACCCTTTCTATTTACCGCCTAGAGGAAGAAGCTGATCAGTGGTGGTCACTGATCAAAAACACGAAGCCACGAGGAGAGATGGAAGCTATGGAGTGGGAAGAGTTTCGGGGAATATTCTTTAATAAGTATTTCCCTCGTTTGATGAGAACGAAAATGGAGAAAGAGTTTCTCGAGCTGAAGCAAAAGGAGAATGAATCAGTTGGAACCTACGAGATGAACTTCACAAGGCTTTCCCGTTATACCCCAAGCTTCGTCATGGACCCTAATGGGAAGGTTGATAGATTCTTTGGTGGACTACGACCTCATCTGCAGAAGAATCTAGCCAACATGGACTATGATAACTATGAAGAAATAGTTCGAAGTGCCATGAAAGTTGAACTAGAGTTTGGGGAGACACAGTGGTCTCACAAATCTAATGAGAAGAAGAGAACTCTAGAACCGAGCCTGGGAAGAAGTTTTGATCAGGAAAGAGGTGGAAAGAATATGCAACATGCCACATGCAATAAATGTGGAAAGAAGCATTCGGGGAACTGCTTGATCGGAAGTGGTAAGTGCTATAGGTGTGGAAAAGAAGGCCATATTTCTCGGAATTGTCGTAGTGATGTGAAGCCTCAACTTCCCAACACTAACGACAGAGGAAAGATGGTTCTGGACCTACCCGAAGTCACATGCTTCAAGTGTGGACAGCTTGGGCACTTTTCTAATCAATGTCCAAATCCGAGGGCGGTGGAGGGGAATCACCATCAACCTCAGCAGAGGCCAAGGGAGCAAGGTCGTGCTTTCGCTATCACAACAACTGAAGTTGAAGTTCCAAACGATGTGGTAGCAGGTACTCTTGTCGTCCTCTCAAAACTAGCAAGTACTTTATTTGATTCTGGTTCCACACATTCCTTTATTTCCTCCAAGTTTGCAAGGAATATAGAATCAATCCCTGAACTGCTAGAGGTAGAGTTGTCAGTCAAGACTCCAAGTGGGATTATCCTTGCATCAAAAGTATTTAGAGACTCTAGTGTTTACTTTGGTGAGCACAATCTTATCGCAAATCTAGTAGTCATTCCCATGATGGAATTCGACATTATACTAGGGATGGTCTGACTCTCAAAGTATAATGCTAAGATCAAATGCAGAAGTAAGGAAATCTCAGTAGTCTTGAATGAACGACCTACAATTATCTTCCAAGGAGAGATATCCCGAACTGATCCCTATCTAGAAGCACCTCTTATAGCTTTCTTTATGGAGTTAATCGGTGATGAGGAAGAAGGGAAAGGGAGCATACAAATTGAAGATGTTCCGATTGTTCAGGAATACATGGATGTATTTCCTGAGGAGTTACCTGGACCTCCCCCAGAAAGAGAGGTAGAGTTCTCCATTGAACTCGTACCTGGGTCCCAACCGATATCAAAGACTCCATATAGAATGGAAAATGTGGAGCTTGAAGAGTTAAAGAAACAACTCCAAGACTTGTTGGAGAAGGGGTTTATCCGACCGAGTGTGTCTCCTTGGGGAGAACCAGTTCTCTTTTTGAAGAAGAAGGATGGATCAATGCGGCTATGCATTGATTATAGAGAACTGAACGGGATCACAGTGAAGAACATATATCCTCTTCCAAGAATTGATGATTTATTTGACCAACTTCGCGGGGATCAATTCTTCTCTAAGATTGACCTTCGATCTGGTTATCATCAACTGAGGGTGAAGAAGGAAGATATTCCAAAGACTGACTTCCGATCAAGATATGGGCATTATGAGTTTACTGTTATGCCATTTGGCTTGACTAATGCTCCTGCTATTTTCATGGATTTGATGAATAGAGTCTTTAGGGACTACCTTGATAACTTTGTGGCAGTTTTTATTGATGATATTTTGATATATTCAAAAAGTCGTGAGGAGCATGAAGATCATCTAAGGGTTATTTTGAAAACTCTACGGAAGGAGAGGCTCTTTGGGAAGTTCAGCAAGTGTGAGTTTTGGTTACAACAAGTGGCTTTCTTGGGGCACATCGTAACTAATGAAGGAATCTCGGTTGACCCTGCAAAGACAATGGTTGTGGAGGAGTGGCCTCAACCCACAACAGTAACTGAGATTCGTAGTTTCCTTGGTTTAGTGGGATATTATAGGAGGTTTGTGAAAAACTTTTCACGACTTTCTAATCCACTAACCAAGTTGACTCGAAAAGGGGTTAAGTTCATCTCGACAAAGGAATGCGAGGAAAGTTTCCAAGAGCTGAAGAAGAGATTGGTTACTGCACCTGTGTTAACACTACCCTCTATCGGAGAAGGATTCGTTATTTTTAGCGATGCATCTCTGAAAGGTCTTGGGTGCGTCCTCATGAAAAATGACAAGGTGATTGCTTATGCATCTCGACAGTTGAAGATTCATGAGCAGAATTATCCTACGCATGATCTAGAGCTGGCGGCAGTTGTTTTTGCTCTAAAGATATGGAGGCACTATCTTTATGGGGAGAAATGTGATATATACACTGACCACCAAAGTCTAAAGTATATTTTCACACAGAAAGAATTTAACATGAGACAAAGGAGATGGTTGGAGCTTATTAAAGACTATTATTGTTCAATTCATTATCACCCTGGAAGAGAAAACAAAGTCGCGGATGCGTTAAGCAGGAAAGATCCTGTTGTTCTGGCAACAATGAGGATCCTAGGGGATCCCTTGATTAAAGATCTAGTAAAACTGGACATGGGAATTATAAGGAAAGGGACATCATCAACCCTATCCCAAATGATTTCTCAACCTTCATTACTAGAGAAGATCAAGAAGGCTCAAAAAGAAGATCCCTTGCTGCAGGAGAAGTTCGAGGCTGTAAAGGATGGTAAGTTCCCTGATTTCAATGTTGATCAAGAAGGTGTATTGAAATTTCGTACAAGACTATGTGTTCCATCTATTCCGGAGATAAATAAGGAA
The DNA here is from genome assembly GCA_963277665.1 of Viscum album. Taxonomy (NCBI): domain Eukaryota; kingdom Viridiplantae; phylum Streptophyta; class Magnoliopsida; order Santalales; family Viscaceae; genus Viscum; species Viscum album. The sequence continues at coordinate 1,456,829,000 of OY728141.1, forward strand.
CTGATGGATGAAGCTCATAGCTCTACTTTCTCTATACATCCGGGAAGCACTAAGATGTATAGAGACCTTCGTGATCATTATTGGTGGGATAACATGAAGAGGGAGATTGCTGATTACACTACAAGGTGCCTGGTGTGTCAGTAAGTAAAGGCAGAACGACAACTTCCTAAGGGGGTATTACAACCGCTACCCATACCAGTATGGAAGTGGGATAATATCACTATGGACTTTGTAACTGGTCTCCCGAAAACATCCAAAGGAAACAATGCGATATGGGTTATTGTGGACCGTCTCACCAAGACAGCCCATTTTATCTCTATTCGGGAAGATTTCTCTCTGGATCAGCTTGCCAAGATATACGTGAAGGAAGTGGTAAGGCTGCATGGGGTACCACTATCCATCATATCTGATCGTGATCCAAGATTCACATCAAAATTCTGGAGAAGTCTTCAACATGCTCTGAATACTGAATTGAATTTTAGTACGGCCTATCATCCTCAAACTGATGGCCAATCTGAAAGGACTATTCAGACACTCAAAGACATGCTGAGATTATGCTCAATGGAATTTAAAGGTGGATGGGATCAACATCTCCCATTAGTTGAGTTCTCCTATAACAACAGCTACCATTCGAGTATTCAGATGGCACCCTATGAAGCTCTGTATGGAAAGCGATGTAGAACTCCTACTTGTTGGGATGAAACTGGTGAGAGGAAGCTTCTTGGGCCTGATCTCGGGCAAGAGATGACGGAACAGGTTCATGCCATCCAACAACACATAAAGGCTGCTCAGAGTCGGCAGAAGAGCTATGCTGACAATCGTCGAAGGGACTTGGAGTTTGGTGTTGGTGACAAAGTCTTCCTTCGAATTTCTCCATGGAAGAGAGTCATGCGGTTTGGGAAGAAAGGGAAGCTCAGCCCTAGGTACATTGGCCCCTATGAAATCCTTGATCGCATAGGAGCAGTGGCCTATCGTCTAGCACTTCCACCGAACCTAGCTCAAGTTTATGATGTCTTCCATGTATCTCTCTTGAGGAAGTACATACCCGACCCTTCGCATGTACTGAACCCAGAGGTGGTACAACTTGAACATGACCTCTCTTATGAGGAGCAGCCAGTGGATATCTTGGACCGTAGAGACAAGGTTCTACGAAACAAGACTACCCACCTTGTGAAAGTGTTGTGGAGGAATCATAAGTATGAAGAAGTGACTTGGGAGCCTGAGGGAACGATGAAGCAAAAGTACCCTCACCTTTTCGACTAGGCCTCAAGTATAAATTTCGGGGACGAAATTTCTTAAGGGGGGAAGAATGTAACGACCCAATCTTTTTGAGTAGTATATTAACTTACTCTTAACGGTTTAATAAGATGTTAATGGTTAATGCAGAAAGTGGAGGCGATGGCTTCATCCAGTAGACTTGAACCTTATGAAGCCCACTTATCAGAGCTTGGGAAGGAGGTAGCATCTGTGGGCTTCGCTTTGGACCAAGCCCAAGCCGAACTCCAGCGTGTCAAGCTTGAACGGAAACGCCTACGGGAGAAGTTCAAGTTAGTAGAGATTACTACTAGGGCAATGTTATCTGAGCCTCCCTCAGATTCTCTCACCATAGCACACCTTACACTTAGGTCATATGCCGGTGTTATAAGGGGCTATGTAACGAGACCCTAGCTTCTTTGTGTAATCCTTTGGGACGAATGAATTGAGATTTCTTCCTTTAGTGATGTTTGTGAAATTTCAAATGTCCGGATAATTTTAGAATGTACTTTATTGATGAATTTCGAAAAAGGGATATTTTAAAATATTTATGTAAACCCTAAATAACTAATGATGTGTAATGATTTTCAAAAAATGGTCTTCTACAAAAGTGTTCAGTAAGGAATTTGGAGTCTAATAAGATCAAATTAATTTTTGATGAATAGTAAATTATGAATAGTGATTTTACGCTTAGGATTAGTAATGTGACCAAATGGATTAGTAATTTCACTCAAAGAAAGTTTTAATATAATTTAGACACCTATATTAAGTAATGTGATTCAATAAAATGGGTAAATAACGGTTTCATAAATTATTATTCAAGTATTAGTTTTTTCGGATGAATAGTATTTTTTAATTAAAAATTTAATTAAAAATAATTAGAAAATTATTTTTATAAAAATGACTTTATTTTTGAACTCAGAGCATCGATATTATGTTATGGTAATTTTTGGGGTTTTTTCTGAAAAAAATGAATTTTCGATGAATAGTGTTTTTATTTAAAAATTAAATTAAAAATATTTAGAAAATTATTTTTATAAAATGGATTTCATTTTTGAAATCAGAGCATTGATATTTGGTTAAGGTGAAATTTTGGGATTTTTCTGAGAAAGTTGAATTTTCAGTGAATAGTAAAAATACAGTTTTAGGGTTTCGGTATGTTTAATGACATCATAACTGTGTCATGATGATGTCATGAAATCTTTTAAGGGTTGGCCGTCCAAGGGTGATGAATTATTGTTTTGGGGGCCCCATGTGGCCTAACTCCTTGATAAATGCCAAGGGAGAGCACATGGGTTTGAGAAAAGCACATGTGAGGTGTCCCTTGGCCATTAATGTCTTGTCCCCTCACTTTCCCTATAAATACCCACCCTTTCCTCCTTTAGTTTTCACTCCCAACTCTCCCCCAACGAAGTTCTGGTCTTCTTACCTTCCAAGGAGTCCTCCCAAGGTGCCCCCAAGCCCTCAAGGTCCAAACCTTTGAGTTTCAAGAGTCACGTTTTAAGGTAAGGGATCTGACCCCTCTCTTTCTTTTCATGTAATCTCTTTTATGTCGTTCCTTTTATGCTCCATGTTCTTATGTGAGAGGATGTTCTTTTATATTCCTATTACTTCCCTTTTCATTCTTATATGGTGAGAGATCCCCTCTTACTCTCATCATTTCATTTTATGAATGTTTAAGTGATGCCGTTAGGCTGCCGAATTTTTAAGGGATTCTTTCACCCTTCTCATTTTTCAAGTTCGATTTTCATGTCAAGTATTTCAAATTACTTTTTATTATGTTGGGGTATGATATCTATATCTATCATACTGATCTCTTATGATCATATGATGAGAGACCCTATTTGATCTTGTCAATTCATTTTTATTGAAGTTTAAGTGACGCCGTTAGGCTGCCGAATTTTCATAAGAGAAATCTAATTTTTGTCTTCCTTCCATGTTTTTCATTTCAAATGGTATGTCCTTAAAATTTCATTACCATGTCCATATATCCATCTTATTATCTCCCCCTACTGTTTTATGGATCATTTATGAGTGGGTGACCCATGTCCCCTCTCTTTTCAATGTTTTCTAAAACCTTGTAACATAGCTGTTATGCTGCAGAATTTTCGTCTCAAAATGCCTCTCTCTTTTCTCAAAAATTATTTTATGTTATAAAGTGAATACACAAAGCTCTTATTTCTAAAAGGGTATTCACATATACATCAAAATGTTCTATTTTAAATTCTGGGATTTACATACATGAGACCCACTTTCCCTTTTCGTGGGTTTAAAGTGACGTAAAGATCCTGTCTTTAAAGCAGTTTTTAAAACGTTATGATTATGAAATGAAACCCATTTATTTTATGCTATATGGGTTATTTATGAAATGTTTGATGATGATATATTTGGCTCACATGATAATAAAGGCAAATTTAAGGGTGCGCCCTGATAGCGCTCCAATGCATTGGGTAATGATGTAACCACTAGAGATTACAATTTTCACGATACCTTGGTGAATAACCTTGGTAATTTTCAAATGACACCTTGGGGATGGACCTTGGTGATATGTTCATGATTGTCTAAGTTAAATGATGTATCCACATCTTCAAGTTATGGAAAATTTTATTTTTATTATGAAATGCCTCATGATTTCTTTCTCATGCCTTAAAGTTCTTTTCATGTCCTTATTGAAGTATCTCAAGTTCACATGAAAAATGTTCCTCTTGTTTCCCTTACTGGGCCTTCTGCTCACCCTTTCTTTTGATGTATGTTCCCAGGTTATGAGATGTAGTAATGAACCTAGGATGAACTTAAGGAGAAGCCTTTCAAGTGTTTAAGAAGAATGTTTTATGTTGTTTTCATGTATTATGTTCCTGGTTTCCAAGACACTAGACCTTAAAGATCCTCAGTTTTGTGTAATGTAATGAAAGTTTATGTTATAAGAAGACGGGATGTTATAAAAAAGACACACTTTGAGTCATACCGGTCACACTGTGTGTTAGATTGAGGTGAGAATTATTATTACACATCCAAAGTGACTCATGGATTGTTTTACTAAAGTATCAAAACAATCTGAATACATTTTATTGGTTTTCAGTATGTCACCTATCTTTTTTACTAAAATTTTATTTTAAACTGAAAACATGAACATTGAATCATACCATTGACATTGTGTATCTGTTTGATATGAAACCAATTGCTACAAATCAAAAATGATTTATGAATAAATGCATTAAATTATTAATACAATATGAATGAATTTTCTCTATTTTTAGTGAGTGATACATTTTGAAGTAAAATTTCGATTTTAAACTGATAACGGACTCTTTGAGTCATACTGGTCACACCGTGCATCATATTAAGGTGAGGTTGATTCCTATATGTCCTAAATGACTTATGTATCGTTTTAATAAAAAAAATATAAATGCATTTTTTTTGGTTTTGAGTATGTTAGTTGTCTATTTTACTAAAATTAATGTCAATTTTTAGTAAAAAGACGCACCTGAAGTCATACCCATCACACCGTATGTCGGATTGTGGTGCCGTTGATTCCTTCATGACCCAAAGTCTCAAAAAATTCTAACTTCCAATGTTACCACAATTAATATATTCTTTCTCTATAGAACTTCCAACATTGAATATCGATTTGAGAAAGTTTTTTTCATCCAAGAATATCAAATCAATCAGTAGCAGTGGTAGTTCGACAAATAAAAAAATAGAAAGAGTGGTGACATTGGATGAAAGGAACATGTTATATCTTTATAAAATACATGTGAAAACAACTAAATAAGTATTAGATAAATATGGTAGGGAAAATAACTTACAAATAGTAGATAAAAGGATGAAAAAATTAATTAAAAAGTAGTACGAATTCACCTTTTTATGATGATTGTATACATTCTTGACCCATAAATATAAAATGAATCCACCTATATAAGAAAAAATTCTTATGTGAGTAATACTAAAAATAAGTAAATTAAACATAAATATGAAACAATCCACTACTTCAATAAAATTCTTATCTTCATTCTATTTGTGTACATTCTTCCATCAGGTATGTTGCCCATTCATTTATAAGTAAATCTATATCATCTTGTGAATATGAGTATTTTTGACAGTCATAGTATTACTAAAAAAATATAAATACACAAAGGATTAATAAATATTTTAAATTAAATAATAATTAACTTTTAAAATACCTTTTTGGGGATGCTAGTTTATTTATGGAATACGACATCTCTCATAAATTTAAAAGCATAACAACCACAATATTTTCCATTTGTTTGTTTAAGATACTATAGAAAAATTGAGGAGAATAACTAATTTGTTTTGATATGTGTTTGGATAGTGAAATGTTATTATATATACCCTGATACTTGTGTAGTTGTATAACTCATCAGGGTACTTGTGGTTAGCCCCTGGCCTCATTCCTTATTTTTTTCTGATATTGATGCACCACCCTATCATAATAGAATCCTCATTAAAATATAATATAAATTATATAACTTTATGTTTATTTCTAAAATGTTGGATGTAGTGTATTAAAAATTGAAAAATTCCATCATGTGTGGTCGGTTTTTTGGGTATCCATGCAGTGAATCCAGAAAATAAATCTTTGGAGTATCCAAATTGACTACAATGAGCATCCAATGTTGCCTAAAAACACAAAAAGGAATAATTAATGAAATAAATGAAAATATATTTGATATGGTTAAATTATATAGTTTTACCCCTACAATGATGGTATTAATAAGAGTTTGTAATCTGAAAGTTTTCTTTCAAACAATTTGACCAAGCCTACCACTATTTCATCCTTTTTTTGAATTTTATTTTTGTTTGTTCGGTAGAGGTGGTGTGAAGACTTACGAGTCCATTTTTTTTTCATGGTGAAATACCTTCATTTTTTTGATATATACACATTTCAAAAATATGAAATGCATTTAGTCATAATTAACATAGTATGTCAGTTTCTGGAAAATAAAACCATGAAAACATACCTCATGTATACATTTACAACTAAGCCGCCTAGACAATCATAGTTGCGGATTTCATTTACGTTCTCAACACCAATTTAGTTTTCAAATTCCTCTTCATACATATTTTCTTAAAAATAAACTATGTGACTACTACCATTTTTTAACTTTGTATCCACATGAACCTTCAATGTTAGTAAATGTGGATATGGAATGAGTGGGGTAAAGGTTCTTTTGAAATATCTTTTTGATCAGTTGGTTGAACCTTTAGATGGTTTTGAGTTATTCTTTCGTTTCACCCCTTCCCTTTGTTTGTCTATAAAAAAAAATTCATCGGTTCATACCGTTTTTGATTAATTGTTAAAGGTTGATCTTGAAAAATAAATTGGAAATGAATAACTCCTTGTCGACATGTTTTTTTTACAAGATGTGATGACCATGTGACGAATGTTCCAAAAACTCAGTTGATTGTATGAATATCATCATCATCAAGTAGAATATATAGCTTGGTGTTCGGCTCACAAGCTATGCTAATCGACACTCTCACATGACTTGTTGGAAGTGGTTTGTTGTGTAGACTATCATTTTGGATATTGAACACTATATCCCTCACTACAAGGAGATGTGTGGGTGTTGATAGATATAAATCATAGTCAGTTTCACCCTGTATAATATCAGTACTGAAAAGATATCAATCTCTATTTGATTCAAATTTCATAGAAAAAATTATTAGAATATTGATTACCCGAATAAGATAGCTCTTTGATGGGAATGGCTCATCTCAAAGTTGGTGGGGGTGAGATAGGATCTTTATGCAATGGTTGTTCTTTAGTTGTTTCTTATCTTTGCTTCCCCCATAAAAGTTTCTAGCAACTCTCTATGCCATTGGAATTGTTCTTCAAGGGTATCTAGTCTTTCTTTCATCTGTTTAATTTCTTTAACTTTATCATCTTGTTTTTTTTATCAAAATATGTTTAGGGTTTTACCCCAAAACCCGCACCTGTGATGCGACAATACCGTTCTGGCTGCTTCAAGGCCACTAATAGTAGGTATTCATACAGTATAGGTGTTTTTGATTCCTATGACTATATCAGATAGAAAATACAGTAAAACAAGTAATCATTGTTATGTAATAGTGATTTAAATAATTTTTTTATTATGTCATACTTACACAGGTTTCCCACACTTTTTGTGTGTTTTCATCCATTAGTATCTCATCTCTATTTACACATGCCTAATTCCATAGAATATGGAGTTGGGTAAAATTAGCTATGGATTTGGAGTCATAAATCTACATATAAATAGAGTAACATAATTTTGTTGGTGTTTCATGTCATATAAAAGTATTAAAATATATTTAAAATAAGTACCATTTTTTTTTCAAGTGAAGCATACCCCATCCTTGATTTACTTTAGGGGTATGTTGGTTTTGCTTCATGTTCTTTATTTTCAGCACTCAGTTGCTGTTTCATAAATAAAAAATTATCAATCAAAGTGATAAATACCGATATCATCAAACAATGTATCACTAGTCACAATTTACCGAAAAAGACACATGTGTACGACAGCTAGTAAATTCATCTCATGCTTCTTGGGTTATTAGGTGTGCATACATAAGTGGTGGATATGGTTTTATTTTCCCCTCAACATATTTAAGATGATGTCTCATTAAAATCATGTGAAAGACTCTGTGAATCCTTCCAACAAGCATTAATACATATTTACTATGAGATACATCTACTATAAATGCACTCTACAAGGGATGATTAATAGTAATTCAATGTATCATTATTTTATTTTTTAGTAAAATAAATAAATGATATCATAATGTTACCGTAATCTCTTCCCACATCAGTGTTTTAAGCGTGGGAACAACATGGTGTCATGAACCTACATCAATAGACACACATAGTCGAGTGATGATTCCAATGTAACTACCAAACATAGCCTTGTTGGGGTTAATATTCTAGCCCATACACATTCCATTCGTCCTCATATTTGATGCCTTTGATTTTCACCTTAATGATTTTTGCTAACACCGTCAAACTATGAGGTACCGATAGCCTAGCCCAATGCAACTATACAAGGTGACCACCCCTACCATCATTGTCTCTCAGTACACCACATGCCCCACCTGCACCAAATGCACAACACGCCCACCACCCTATATTCCTATAAACCCAATCCCACCATTGCTTCATCCCCAAAGTTGTCAAACGCCCACCACCCTAGTATCATGCCCTACTTCTCCTTTGCATTAAACATCAAATCAATCGGGTGCATTGTTGATGTCGGGATCTCATCAAGCCTTGTTTGTTGAAGATCAGTGACATCAATCATTTTTTTGCTTAGATTACCATTGAGCTGCCTGAATTATAATCGAGTTTCTTCTTCACTACTTAGATTACCGTTGGGCTACCCAGATTACCATTGGGTCATTTTTGTCCTAATATTTGAGTGCTGTATCACCGAACCCTTTTGATGAAATCAAATGTGGCGATGGTGGTAGGGAATTAATGCAATACACAGTAGGAGTAAACAAATGAAGCATTAAATTAGGCACCCGATAATGGGTTAAATTAAATTGCCCATACGCACACGACTCTATAATTTAATCATAGGGTCAGAGTTATATATTAATCCTAGAACAAGCACAATTACCGATACAGCAGAGATGATTTCATTCCCAACTTCCCACACGTAAAAACCTATTAATAAATAAAATCTAAAGCATTTAAATTCTAATTTACTATAATTTTACATAAATATTTCGAGTGAATAAGTAATATTACATCTGATCAAAATTATGATAAAATTGATTATTTAAAAAGTTGCTAGTTGAAAATGAAATTTTTTACATGTTTCTTTTATTATCAATATGTCAATAGTGAGATAAATTATCAAATGTTTTATTTGAAAAAAAGAAATGAAGATGAGATATTTCATATTTGTTATTAGTGTGACAGATGTGAAAACTCGAATGAAAACACTCAATGCATGGATGGTTATGTATTATTTTTATAATCGACGTGGAATTTATTTTAATATATAATAGTTTTTCATTGATATTAAAACCAGTTTTGACAAAAAAATAATATTCCAGATTCCAGAATTCCGGGGTTCCTCACTGCTTACCGTAACTCCTTGCGACCTCATTGCCAAAGTCAAATAATGAAAGTTGCGGGCTTGATGTATAGTTTAGACCGGAGAAAAATCAAGCTCCATGTGCTTTTATTGTTCTCCCACTTAGTGACTCAGTCTAAAGATATTTCCCCTTGTAAACTCTTCTATTCTAATGAGCAACGGCAATGTAGCTCCTCTCAAACATTCATAATCATTGAAGTCCAATTGAGTTACGATAACACCTCAATTTCACTACTATAGATATACCATTTAACTTCGCATAAAAAAGATTTTAATAGTCCTAAAAAACGTTGTTAATCACAGCGCTGTTAAAAGAAGATCCTTTATCTATTCTAAAAAAGTGGTGATAAAGTCAGTGCTAAAAAAGTGATGATAAAAGGCTTCCTTTATCAGCGCTAGTTAATGCCACTCTTTATCAACATTATTTCTAGTACTGATAAATGTTCCATTTTATCAATGTTTTCAATAGCGCTGATAAAGGCCTAATTTTCTACATTGTGATGTTTATATAACAACACTCCAACAACCTCCTGTACAAAAAAACAGCACACCACAACCTCCTATTCCCAAAATACATAATTTAATTGAAATAAAGTTTACATTACGAATACAAAAAAAAACACTACTATATACATTTCAATTTTATATAATTACATTTACAATTACTATCCACGAACAATTTAAAACATTAATATTTGTCTTTGGCACCTGTGATCCCTTCTAAAAAAGGTCCGCCCATGGTATCCGTTGCCGAACAAATTATCTCAACCGGAGCAAAATAATCCACCTATATAAGAAAACAAATATTATGTTGGTAATATCATAAAGAAATAAATTAAACATTTTTTTGAAAAAAAGGAGTAACTCATATATTAAGAGATCGAAGATCAGGTAAAACAAGCGAAAACAACCAACTGGGGAACATGTCCAACCAGACTTGTGAGTGATTCAAGAGGCCTCGAGTAGCTAAATGATGAGCTGCCATATTACCCTCTCTTTCGGTAACGAAGAAGGAGCAAGTCAAAAAGCGAAGACGAAGTGACTGGATCTTCGAGATCAGGAGGCTGAAAGGCTGAATACCTTCCTCTAAAGCGGAGATAGCGCAGATGACTGTGAGACAATCTGATTCCAAAATGATGGAAATCTACTCTTGCTTCAAAGCGAATTTCATTCCAAGAACAATTGCTTATGATTCAACAACTGTGGGTAAGAGAGATGCCAAGTGGAAAGAGTGAAGAGCCGCAATGATTAACCCATGGGAGTCCCGGGCTATGGCGACAAAACCCGTGACGCCTCTATCTGAAGGTGATGCATCCACATTAATTTTCAGGGTTCCATCAATGGAGGGTGTCTAGGTATAGGGATCATGCTTGAAAGGAGGGTTTTCAAACAAATGCTCGCTGTGGTTCCATGTTGGTAACCAGTGGGATGCGTTCTCGACCCAAAGGGTGCATGGGTTGGAGATGCGGTTAAAGAGAATGTCATTTTTCCTCACCCAAATGATCCATGCCATTGTGCAGTGTAAGCCAAGTCCTTGGCGGCGTGGTGCAAGGACCATTCGGTGAGAAACATCTTAAGGCCAGGAGCCATATCCAGGAGGTTGTCAGCACGAGGGTTGAAGGTGCACCGGACATTCCTTGCTCCAGGGTAGTGGACAATGGTGTGCAAGGGAGATTCAGGCATGGACATACATATATGGCATGTTGGGTTGTTTGATATGTGGTGAGAGGCATGGAACTCCAAAGAAGGATCCCGGTGCAGACTTGACACCAGAAATAACGAGCTTTAGGGGGGAATATGAAGGTGCCAGATATATTTCTAGAGCACCTCCACCTCGAGATTCAGAGCGGTTGAGGCAAGAGAATACCAAGATTTGATTGTATAAGTACCAAAAGTTTCCCCACTCTAGCATAAATGATCAAGTCCCAGATCCCTAGTGACCAAGATGCTAACAATAATTTTTCTATCCCTTTCGTTGATCTGAGAGGAGATTTTCTCAGGCCACCATCCGCTTCCATCCTCATTAAATAGGGAGAGAACTTTTGCATCTTCGAGACTTTCAAGTGCTGGAGAAGTTTCTTTGAGCCCATTTTCATCAATCAACCATGGGTTTGTCCAAATATTAACAGAGGATCCATTTCCAATTCTCCAGTAAAGTCCCCTCAGGAGGATCGTGCATGATCCCTATAGGCTACGCCAAAGGAAATTAGGGTGGGGGTCAAGTGGGGTGCTTCAGAAATCAGTATGGGGAAAATATTTAGCCTTTATAACCTTTTCATAGAGAGAATGAGGTTATTGAATGAATCACCATCATTGTTTGGAAAGAAGAGAATCATTGAAGAGACGCAGGTCCCTAAACCCCATTCCCCCATGAGGCTTGGGTTTGAAGAGTTTATCCCAAGCGATCCCATGAGCCTTGCGCTTTACTTCATTGAGACCCCACCAAAAGTTTGCGAATAGAGCATTGAGATTATCGATGATGAAGTTGGGGAGCTTGGAGAGTGTCATAAAATAGGAGGGAATGGATTGAGCGACTGATTTAATGAGAATTTATTTTTATGATTTGGAGATTCTTTTATAGCTCCAACCTTGAATTTTTTTATCCACCCTCTCCAAGATGCTGGAGAAAACTTATTTTTTAGATCGACAGAAGACCATAGTAAGTCCAAGGTACTTGTGGTGTTTATCAACCGGATGGAATCCAAATGCCCGTTGCATCTCAGCCTTTCTAGTCGGGGGCATGCCCCTGCTAAAATAAACTTCCGATTTAGAGGGGTTGATAACTTGCCCTGATGCATTCTCATAGAGGCGGATAAGGAGGATAATATGCTTGAATTCTTCCAAAGTGACCCTATAGAAAAGGAGACAATCATCGACAAAGAAGAGATGGGAAATTCCCCCCTAGTGACAAACCTTCGTTCCTTGAACAAATTTATCCTTAACTGAAGCTAAAATGTGATGGGAGAAAATGTCAGTCATTAAAATGAACAGTGAAGGGGAAATGGGGTCTCCCTGGCGAAGTCCCCTAAAGGGTGAGAATATCCATGAGAGTACTCCATTAATGAAAATCTTGAATGAGACAGAGGTAACACATTTCATAATTATGTCAACCCATCTTGAACAAAATCCCATTTTGTTCAAAACGAATTGGATGAAAGACCATTCCACTATGTCAAAAGCTTTAGTCATGTCCAGCTTCCAATACATGATGCCTCGTTTGGCCACATTTTGGGTCTTCATAGAGTGAAAAGTTTTATGGGAAATAATCGCGTTGTTTGAGATAAGCCCGTTGGGGACAAAGACACTTTGGTTTTCTGAAATAATGGAAGGAAGAAAGGTGTGAAGAAGTTTGGACAGAAGCTTGGAGAACATTTTATAGGTAACATTTCATAGGATGATGGGATGAAACTTGGAAACCTAAGAGGGTTTCTGGGTTTTAGGAATGAGAGTGATGAGGGTTTCATTGATGTATGTGAATTCGGCCTTCCCGTACCAGAGGTCCCTTATAAGGATCAAAACATCAGGTCCCACAATGTTCCATAAGTTTTTAAAGAAGAGGGCATGCAATTCGTCGGGTCCTAGGGATTTGGTGGAGTTGATATGTTTGAGGGCGGAAAGTATTTACTCATCAATAATGTCCTGAGTGAGCATGTTGTTCATAACCTCAGTAGCGACAGGAAAAATGCAGGAGGCGACCTCAGTGGGGATGGAAGGATCACCAGGCGTGTAAAGATCTTAAAAGAAATGAAGGACAAGGTCATGGATCACCTCTTCTTTCATGACAGTTCTTCCATCTGATGAGGTAAGACATGAAATAAGGTTTTTTCATCGCCTTCCATAAGATTTATGGTGTAAATAATGTGTAATTATATCTCCTTCTTTGATATTAATGTCATGAGAACACATAGACTAGTAGCTTTCTTTTCTTTTGAGGGTTTCATTAAGCTCAGTCTCAAGAGTTTCAATTCCAGAAATGGTCATGGATGAGGGTGGGAGAGAGTGGATCTTGGAGAGTCTTTTTCAATGGCATCAAACTACCAACCTGGCTAGTGGAACTACCTACCAATCCATTTTTTGAGGTTATACGTGACCTGGTGAATTTTAGCATGAACGTCAGGTCCACTCGCATTCCATCCCACTTTTATCACTTCTTCACAACCCCTTTCCTTCATCCAGTAGCTTTAAACAATAAAAGGTCTTTCACATCTTGACTTTTCATGGACCGTATCAAATTTAATGAGAATTGGATAGTGGTCCGACATGACTGGGGTGAGGTGGGAGACCTGAAAGAGGTTAAAGATGGTGAGCCAGTCGGAAGATGCCAAGAATCTATCAAATCTCTCCTCGATGAGGGTTTTCTCTAGGCGGACATGGTACCACGTAAAGGGGTTACCCATATTTCCCAAGTCAGTAAGACCTATACATTGGGTCTTCTGGAGGGAGTCTCTCATATGGGAAGAGATCATGCTGGCACCCCCTCTCTTTTCACTTTGAAACATGATATTGTTAAAATCTCCTCTCACGAATAGAGGTCCTGGGACACCGTTCCTAATTATTTTAAGGAGGTTCCATGACTTTCACTTCTCATTTTGTGAGATCCAACCATAGAAACAAAAAAGGCTAAATAGGAATGTCAGGTTGATGGACATAGGTAGCAATATGGTTTGGAGAGAAGTTCTTAATTCTGATGTCCACATCCTCCTTCTACAGGAGGAAAAAGCCTCCAACATGGCCTTGGTGTGGGATGGGGATGCATCCCTAAAAATAACTTTAGAGGAAATACCATTCATATCCTTGTTTTTGAGAATGGTTTCAGACAATAAAACCACACTAGGGCGACTTAGAGCGCTCCTATGCTGAAGCATACGAACTGTGCGTGGGTTTCCAAACCCATGATAGTTCTATCATATGATTTTCATTGGGCTATCTAGGGATGGGTTAACCCACCCCCACCTCTTAAATTTCAACAAAAAATCCATTATCTACAGGATTCCATATTTTTGGGAGCTTCTCACTTCCCAGGGGGGAATCCGTGCTTCGCTTGTGTCTATAATGTTCTGTAGGAGGGGGTAAAATCCTAAGTCCCCTACTTATCCTTCTACACTTACTGTGTTTTTTTCATTAGTTGATGTAAACCATTGCATGTTGCCTCCAACCTAGGAGGTGAGTCCTGGTATTTCTATTCTTGGGGGAAGAATCGAGTCTGGAGGTTCAAAGCCTGGGTGAGGAATCAGGTTTGGAGATTCAAAGCGTGAGGGAGGAACTGGGTCTGGGGGGTTCTTACAGATGTGTTTTAGGATGGGTGGTATTTTAAGAGTATCCTTCAGAAAATGAGGCTGGGATGAAGGAAAGGCTTTCATTTTCATGGAGTCTTTATTTAGGATGACAGTGGCACTCTTGGAGGCTTGAGGGTCATCTTCAGGGGTTGGGTTTACTACTTCTTTTGGGTGAACTCTATCATCATAGCTTATAGGAAATCACGATGGCCCTAGAAAAATGGTCATTTCATGTTCCATGGCTATGTTCTTGGTTAAGGGCTTGGAAAGTTTCTCTCTATCCATATGTTTTTCAGATTCTAGAAAAAATATTTTTCCAGGATTTTTTGCATGGAGCCAGGGGCCATATTGCATTAACTCATTACCTTATCCATCGGTTGTCTTTGAGGTTCACTCCTTCTCCATGTGCCTGATACGCCCACAGAAGAAACATAAGACTTCCATATTTTCATATTTGAATCCAATCCAAGTTTTTGAATTCCCTATTTATAGGGAGGTACCCCTTAGAAGGGGAAAACAACATCAATTGAGACCCTTATCTATGTGAAAGACCCCCATATAACAGGGTCTGATCGATCTCATTCCATGAAGTCGTCGATATGTGATCCGATTTCTCTCATGATGCGCTCAGATCTGGACCAGTAGGGGATCCCTAAAATAAAAAACCATAAGGGTGATTTGAAAAGGGTTGCATTTAATTCATCATCATGATTTTCCAGATCCTCCATTAGGATCGACTGGTTTTCAAATGATCAAGGCCTTCTGAGAAGGACCTTGTGTGTTTGTCTTTTTTATTAAAGAAATTGAAAATGAGATGTCTAGATCTGATCTCACGTATGGTGACTTCATCTTCCAAAATACATATTGATTATAATTAATTATTCAGGGTAGGAAAATTTATTGACCGATTTGAGATGAATTTTCATATAACAATAATATTCATATGGCGAACCATAAATAATTTTTCATTTTGCATTGCAATGATAGGGGATTTTTCCTTTTCAAGGAGGGAGAGGTGTTTCCATTGAGATAATAATTCGTTCTCTGTTGTCTCGTGGGTCTATAAATGACCACTATAGGAAAAGATCACCATGAGGGAATCCCTCCACAATCAAACCCTTCATGAGCAAATCCCACTTCGTGAGCATAAGGGGATCCCCAAATTCCTCCACAATTAACTCCCACTTTGTGGGAAAAAGTATGTGTGAGAGGTAGTCCCTTTTAAAGAAGAGGACACGCAAGAGATCTTCGTGAGTGGGGGTATTAATGAGCCAAAACATCCATGAGTAGGAATCTTTGCGAGAAAAAACATCTATCAACAAGAATATTTGCGAGAAAATACGTCCACGGATAGAGACCTTTGCGAACAAGGATGTGCAAGAGGAATTCCCTCTATGAACATAGATCTTCACGAGTAGGGAAAACTTCCATGAGAAAGATAATCATGAGAATAACCTCTGCAGGTGAATTTTTCCATGATCAAATCCCTCCGCAATAGAAAGACTTCCATGATCAGAAAAATACATTTGCGAGAAAGATCACCATAGGTAAAACCTTCACAAGAGGGACTGCAAGCCATTTATTAGAATCTATAGGCACAATCAGGTAGAGGCCACGATTAGAGCCCAAAAATCATGGAAATGAAATCTTAAGCCTTTGATCGTATGCTGCTAGCCGTTGATCAGAAACCATGGGCAAGATCACCACCTCGAAAACCGCAGGCCGTCGATCGGAAGCCACATGTAGTCAGGGAGAGGCCACGACCGAATCCCACAAATCATGGATATGAAATCTTAAGTCGAAGATCAGAACTCTCTAATGAGATCTAGGATCCAAGATCCAATATAGAAAAATGAACTCTCTGATGATATACAGGATCCAAAATCCAAATGTGATCTAAAATCCAACGTTAGGGTTGCATCAAGGAGAAAGATGGATGCACCAATGGGAGTTCTCGAGAAGACAAGGCCGCAGATAATCACTTTAGGGAAGATGAGGGCACTGATGAGAACACTAAAGAAGATGATTCAATTTCTAATCAGACTAAAGACTTAGGATAACCTAGAAAATAAAACCCTAGGAGGACCTAGGAGATATCTCTCACAAGCGATAGAGACTTACCGAGAAATAAATCAAACATTAATATGAATGAATACATTAAAAAAATGTCAACTTTAAATAAAAAAACACATAGAGTTATACTGGTCACACCATGAATTGTTTTGAGGTACGGTTGATTAATACATGTCAAAAATGTGGTATGGATCATTGTCCTAAATTATCAAAATAATTCAAATGCGTTTGCTTGGTTTTGAGTATGTCACATGTTCTTTTTAATGAAATTAATGTCAATTTTAAATAAAGAAACATTTGGAGTTTTACTGGTCACACCGTATGTGGTATTGAGGTGAGGATGATTCCTATACGTCACGAATTACTTAAGGATCATTTTCCTAAAGTATCAAAACAATCCGAATGCGTTTTCTCAGTTTTTAGTATGTCATTTTTATTTTCTATTAAAATGTCATTTCAAACTGGAAACACACACTTTGAGTCATACATGTTATATCATGTGTCGGTTTGATGTGTGACTACTTCCTACATGTCAAAAATGACTTATCAATTACATTTATAAATTATCAAGACAATTAGAGCTCATTTTATTGGTTTTTAGTGAGTGACACATGTTTTGAACAAAAATGTCAATTTTAAACTGATAATGGGAAATTTGAGTCATACCAGTCACACCGTGAATCAGATTGAGGTGTGGGAAAATACTACACATAAAAAATGACTCACAGAAAATTTCTCTAAAATACCTAAACAATATAAATGTGTTGTATCAGTTTTATGTAGGTCACTTGTTCCTTTTACTAAAATTAATGTCAATTTAAAATTAAAAGATGCATTTTGAGTCATATCGATCACACCGTGCATCGAATTGAGATGAAGTTGATTATTACACATCAAAAATGACTTATATATCATTTTACTAAAGTATGAATACAATATTAATGCCTTTTCTCAGTTTTGAATAGGACAGTTGTCCTTTTTACTAAAATTGATGTCAATTTTAAATAAAAAAGCACTTTGAGTCATACCACGTCACATTGTGCATCAAATTGAGGTGAGATTGATTCTTACATGTCTCAAATGACTAATGTATCATTTTCCTAAAGTATCAAAACAATCAGAATGTGTTTACTTAGTTTTTGAGTAGTTCAATTGTCCTTTTTACTAAAACTAATGTCAATTTTAAATAAAAAGATGCACTTAGAGTCACACCGGTCACACCGTGCGTCAGATTGAGGTAAGGATGATTCCTACACATCCCAAATGAATCATGGATCATTTTATTAAAATATTAAAACAATACTAATGTTTTTTTTCTTAGTTTTCAGTTTTAAAGTTGTTCCTTTTGGTAAAATTAATGTCAATTCTAAATAAAAATACACACTTGGAGTCATATCAGTCACACCATGTGTCAGATTGAGGTGCGGTTGATTCCTACAAATTAAAAATGACTTATGGAACACTTTATTAAAGTATAAAAACAATATGAATGCATTTTTTCAGTTTTGAGTAGGTCTATAAAACCCCAACCCTAATTACCTAGAGTCGGTGCATTATTTTAATACATTGGCATGATTACAAGGAATCAAGTCCTAAAGGACCGATCAGTTTAGCAGTGTTGGAAAATAGATTACATACATGAACGTTACATTACATTATAAAATGAAAAAAAACAACTACAACATTGTATCCATTGACCACATTCATATCCCTTAGACTATACCTGAAGGTCAGTCATAATATACTTCTTCTCATCTTGGAAAAAATACAACATAGAAAGGGGTGATCTCAGATGCTCAGTAAGGATAACAATATAGCAGAAACATTCATAAATAAGCATAAACATTTAAGACAATGTATAAGACTAAAACAAAAGTATTTTAAACTTAAACTTCAGCATAATATGGAAAATATAAATCAAATAATTCCATTTACTTATTCACATGGATATTTTACTAGTCTAATAATCACATGTAATATCAATATACAATTTCATAATGATGGAATGCATAATTCCAGACTTCATAACCACATAGTCAAGGCCTTGTGCCAAGACGAAAAATAATATTTTGTCAAGGCCTTGTGACAAGACACTAGTTTGTCTCATGAGACCTACCGATGCATTAAGGAGCTATAGCGGACTCCAACCGTCACTTACTAAGTCCAATGCATTCCTCATATGAAATGGTTTAAACATAACATAAACATTCGTATTAAAACTAGCATATGAAATGTCAATACTTTATCTATAAACCATGAATGGTATAAAAATAACACATCCACAATCAAACATATCACAAAACCTTCAATAAAATATGTAAGATCTGTATCATAATAAATCAACCTCGATCAAGAATAATATCCCATAAAGGATGTTGACATAGTTGAAAATGATCAGTAAAAATATTTGAGAGAAATATACCTTTTCATGAAATCATTTAAAAGTTATATAAAGGAAGTCATTTAAAATATAGTTTTGAATCAAAGTGTCCCATAACAATTTTAAACTTTTTAAAGTAATTAACATTTTAAAACATTCATGTCCATATAAATAAATCCTTAAAACCATTTTTAAAACATGGGCATTAATGAGAAAGGTTTAGAAGAATAAATCTTTAAAACATTTAAAACGATGTTTTAGTAAAAAGTAACTTAAAAATAATCCCTTTGAAAACTATTTTATGAAACATGGACATGGATAGTAAATATGTCCCAGTAGATACTTACGTAAAAACAATCTCAGATAATAAAGAGATTATGAAATTAACCCTTACTTTGCACTTTCCTTTGGTCGAGGGTACGTTTAACCTCCTATATAATGACCATAGTATGTTATTAAATTATACCAGAACCATATTCATATTTATTATATCATAAATTATTCATTTATGACTTTATACTACCCATTTAATAATTATTTTCATGTTAAATTAACATTTTGGGTAATAATCGCTTTCTTTATCGTACGTGTTTTAACTTGTTATTCTTGATCAAATCATTTAGATCATGATTTAAATACTTAAAGAATATAAAACTTGATTTATATATAATATATATTTAGAATATAAATATTTATAATAGATATATATATGAAATGGAAGGCACCGTTTATGGAGACGGTAGGTCGTACGTACGCATAAATGCTGTTTCTGTTTTCATATTGTATTGAATGGAAGTAAGTGATTAAGATATATGTAAGTACATACATACATACATACATACATACATACATACATACATATATACATACATACATACATACATACATACATACATACATACATACATACATACATACATATATATATCTCCAGTAGAATTATTATGTCATATATTACATACTTATTAATAATATATATATTTTTATAATCACTGTTGAATGGTGAACGTGGGAATGAATCTCATCGCGTCATGGAGATAGTAATCTGTACGTACGTACGAGTGACAATATCATTATATTGATGGTAAAATCGTATGTAATTGGATGGTATATCATATATAAATAATAATTAACATGTTATATTTATTATTTATATTAGTTATACTCATTATTATACCCATCCAAATAATTAAGTGTTTGAATAACAAACTATACCACGACGTGGAGACGATAAGTCGTACGTATGCACGTATGGTGACTTGGTCATTTATAGGATGGATATAATAATTAATTTGGTTTTAGAATATTTATAACAACATCACATTATTTAGGAGGTATTAGAATTATTATTTTGGAATGGAAACAACACAGAAAGAGGAAGTTGAAGAAGAAAAGAACTTGAAAGAGGGTGGTGAAATTATTACATCTTATTCAGGTGTTTCCTTTTGATTCGATCAAAAGGGATCCTTAAGTTGGATTTATGATCAAAGTAAGGACTCTAAGATTATGTGAGGGAAGTTGGGAGGATATTTGGGCAGGGTTTGGCCGAGACAAATGGATTTGGAGGTGTTATTTTAAGAGAAGGGGGAGTTCCCTTTTATAAGAGGGGTGATGGTCACTTTAGGAAAAGATTAAAATATTAATTTATTATTCAATCATATTAAGTTTATAATGGATCTAAATGAATTTATTTCAAGAATTAGGAAGTTATGGGTCGAAATAATCTCAACCAATAGGTTTTATACATGTTTAGGTTACCATTTTAACCTTATCTTTTAGATTTAACTCTTAGTTAAATAGTTTAACTTTTACTGCGTCTTCTTGTATTCCTACACTATATGGTTAATAAACTTACTCTAAAATTCCAAGAGAACCTCAAGTGGTTCATTAATTAAATATATAATATTATTTATGTCCTTTGTCCAAACCTTATATTTTTAAGAATATTATATCAACCAATAATATAGTAATTGTTTTAAAAATTAATTTATGTCAATTTTGACACTATTTCGTATTTTGTTTCTGTGAAAGTCATAACAACCTTATCACTTAAAAAAAAAAAATCTAATCAACCCTAAAATGTCATATTAACCAAGAAAATTAGTATAATTCACCAGAAGTCTCAAATTAAATTTATTTGGATATTTATAATATCAATTATTTTAATATTTCATTAATAAGGTAATTACTGCATCATCATTGTGTCATAAATAAATTAAATTATTTAATGTCTAAAAATTATAAATAAAATAAAATTATGCAGGAAATATTTTTATATTTCTAATGAATATTTATAGTCGAATTTATATTTTGTGTAACCCTATATTAAAAATGGTTATTTATTAAACTTTGAATTTAACATATTTAACTCTTCTTTAAATAAAATAATAATAAATGTCCTAATCTAATCCAAGTGGACCAAAGAGGATCATATTTTATTCCTAAGGTTTTTTTGGTCAAATTACACTTATCTAATAGAATTAGGACATGTGTTAGGGTAATTATAATATCCTTTTTACCCTTAATTATCATATTTACTTTTAATCATGGTAAATAAAAGTCAAAAGTTACTATTCACCAAAAATTATTTTCATCTTATTGAACCAAATTTTACTTGATTATGTCAACCGTGTTTCTTGGATTTTTGAAATTCAACTCACAGAAGTGATAAAATTTAGTTTTATGCAAATTTGCAAATGCTCCTAGAAGGTGGGTAAATGACGGTAAAAAGTTCAATAAAATTTTATATATCTAAACGTATTATAAAATGACTCAAATGAATTACATTGAACATCTATAGGTATTATATATCTATTTTGTTTTAAAATAAATTTAAATAAAATAAATAATTATTTAAATAAAAATTCGGTTCTAAATAATAACGTAGTGTTTTTCACTATTCATCAAAAATTGAAAGTTTTCAGAAAAATACAAAAAATTCACCCTAAGCTAATTTTGATATTATGAATTCAAAAATGAAGTATATTTTACCAAATTCAAAACATATAAGTTATATTTATTAATTTAAAATTAATTCCCGTTGTCAAAACCAAAAAGTGTGTTTTTTAAAAAGCAAAAACTATCAAAAGATTGACATGTGTTTATGTCAAATTTAAATGTAAAATTACTTATAATGACCTAAATTGTATTAAATGATAAAAATATAATTTAATTATACTTTCAAACCATTCAAATTTATAATTGAAGACTATAAATTACTTTGATTAAAAAATTTGTTTTCAATTAAAATCTAGTATTTTCACTATTCACCCAAATATGAAAGTTATCAGAAAAACACCAAAAAATTATCAAAACTAAATTTTTATGTCCCAATTCTGAAGAAGAAGTTTATTTTGTCAAATTGAATATATAAAAGAGTCAAATATTGGATTTAAAATGGTTTTCCATTAAAGGTGATAAAATTCCATTTTCTGAAAAATACTTTCTCTCTACTACAAAAACGGGCAAGGGAAGCGCTACCCTTTTATCAACGCTAAAAAAAGCGCTGTTAAATGTGACCCTTTATCAGTGCTTTTTTTAGCGCTGATAAAGGGCACCCCTTTATCAGCGCTTCTTTTAGTAGGGCTGATAAAAGAGGGATTTATCAGCACTTTTTTCTACCACTGATAAATTTTATGTTTCAAAAAAAAATCATGAAAAATAAAATATTGTTATATAAATATATTTATATTGATATAAATATAATATATATATTTTTAAATATGTTTTAGATAAGTATAAATAGACTATTACATTTAATATATAAGAAATTTAGTGAAATTGGCTTTAAAATATTTTAAAAAATATTATTAATTAATAATTTTCCAGTTATTATTGATTAAAAATCATTTAATAACAATTTGAAGACACAAAAAATCAAAAAAAAATAATAATAAAAGATCTAAAATAAGTTGAAAATGTAACTCAAACTTCAAACAACCATAACTTTTGATCCAGGTGTCCGTTTGACCTCTAAAACATATCAAATCAAAGCCTACGACGAGATTTACTCGCTGGTGACCGAATAAAAGATTCTCTCACATTTTTCGAGGCCAAAAAGGACCAGAAGTCCTCCAAAACCGAGTTTTTAGTCGGGATACCCCGATTTTACAACATTCAAACAATTATAACTTCTGATCTGGATGTCCGTTAGGCCTGTACCACATATCATATCTAATATTGTTTCGTTTTCTTCGATTTGACTATCTATGGAGTTGAAACAGGCTTCTAGATTATAATTTATGGTCGTTTTAACATTCTATGGCTTTTAAAATACACATATATATGTATTTATTTGTAAATATATATGTGTTTGTGTGTGTGTCTGTGTTTGTGTGTGTGTGTTGTATATATGTATGTATGTATTTATTTATTTATTTATAAACACACATAAAAACATATTTTATAAATGTATTTAAAACTAATCTTATAAGTATATATTAATATACAAATAAATATACAGATAAAAAATTATAACTAAAAATATATATATAGATAAATATAAATATATATTAATATACAAATGAATATATATATAATAATATATGAATAAATATAACTATATATATATATATATAAATAGATATATCATTAAATAGAAAAAAAAACAAAATGTATTAGTGGTAAAGGTGCAGCTGCGAAAGGGGGGAGGTCACGAGTTCGAGTTCGGGTGGATGTAAAGGGACCCCCCTTTATTAGCGCCTTGATTAACAGCACTTTTTTTAGTGTTGTTAATCAACTTTTCTAGCACTGATAAAGGCCATATTTGTAGTAGTGTCTTTATATGAAAAAATGATTTTGTTCTTATATTATGTCTAAGAAACACATAATATGAATGTTAAAATTTATATGGATTATATAAAATTCAAAATGAAAATAATACTATTCATAACCGCTTTCGAACAACTAGTTTGGAAAGTCATGGTGCGCTCAAACTCAGTGTTGCGTGTAGCGCAAGTTATTGAATTACTTTGAAGAAATAACGCACTATGAAATATTGGGGTGTTACATTCCCCCCCCTTCAATAAATTGTGTCCTCGCAATTTGAAATTGTTCTTCGAAAATAAAATGTTAAAAATAGAAAAATACCTTTGTGGAAAACCCACATCAGAAATTGGGTTAATAAAATTTAGTCTTAATAAGAATGAAAGAGAAATGAAAAATTAATCACCAAATTATGATCTCGATTAGGAGAACATTATTGTAAATTAGAGACACATAATTGGAGGGAAAACGTAAATATTTATAGGAAGTGATTGAGGTCATCAATCACAAACAAGTGTAAAATTGAGGGCCTCGAAGCCATCAATCTATGATGATTTAAAATATCTTCGGTTCAACAAAACATAAGGTATTAGGATAACACATTTTTGGTTTTAATATCCCTTCCCTAAAGTTTAAGAATTAATTTATTCATAGAATAAGAGGAAAAAAATATACTTGAAAAGTAGAGTTCCATCCTTCAACTAATTCCTACCACAAACTCATCTTTCACTCCAAAAGATAATAGAATTCAAAAATATTCCATTTATCCTAATCTTATAGGGTTCCAAAAATAATGAATTTATAATTCATTTTTCAGACTATTAAAAAAACTATATTATACAAACCAGGACATCACGTATGCCAGTGGTAGGTGATCCACCCTTGTCGCCCTTTGGTTGCGGTTTCAAGTCTCTAGGCCATGCCGGACGCGACGGGTTATTGCCCGACCTCCAGGTTGTCCTTTTTAGGACAATTCAAAAATAATCTCAAGAAATGATTTAACCTTAACACTAACATCCAATGTCAAAATTAATTGATTCCAACCTTTAGACTTATCCAAAATACTTCTGTCCAAACTCACAATCCAAAATTTATAAGGAAGGTAAACACAATAAAGATCATTTTTACCACGTAATAACATGTGAAAACCTTCATCATGTATTATTTTAAAATACTGTAACACCTTGAATTACCATAAAACCTTATTGATTACAATCATGCTCCCTTATTCCTTATAGAATACTAGATATACTTCTTTTATCCAAAACTGTTGTAAACTCCACAATGATGGAATATACAAATCATTAATCAGTTTCAAGGTAGTCAAGAATATCCAATATAATTTATCCAAATCAATCACATATTATTCCAAAATCACTACCTCAGTATGATAACCATATTATGGTTTATCTTTCTCTCAACCATATATTTTCCAAAAAATTCTACCTGCTGTTGAGTCACTTTTCTTGCTTCCACACAATCTCAAGTCCTTAATGAAATAGTAATGTAGTATAATCCTTATATACTTTATAATTCTTATAAAATGTACATCATTAATACAATACTCAAATGACACAATACTTTAACAACATAAGAAATCTAATAAGTCCTCTTCATCTTCGATAGTATCATAAATTGATTATTATCCAATAGCAACATTTGGGGTATACACTGATGATTTGGACATTGATTCACGTAGTGTCCCAACTTCTTGAAGATGAAGCATTGAACATTTGAAACCTTTTTCTTACCTTTGAAATCACGTACTTAGTGTCCTTTTTCACCACACTTATAAAAAACTCCCATTCCCTTCAAGCATTTACCAAGGTGATTCTTTCTACAGTTATCACATATGGGAAAATCCTTCTTTTCCCTCTTCCCTTAATTCATCTTTCTCTATTCCATCCTTTTCTTCTCTTGTTTCCCTTCAAAGCCATAGGACTCAGAGAATTCTTTACTTATCTTATTAACACATGATACTATTTATTCATATTATAAGAATACGTGGGAGACTATATCCCTTTTAAATGTTGGCTTAATACCATGAAAGATATGATCCTTCTTAATCTTTCAATCACGCGTATTACTAGAATTCTCATTCCTTCTACTAGGCTCCATTTCTAAACAATGGAACACAATAGGTTAGTTTATGAATCACAATGCATAATTCCAAACTTGTAAAATACCTAATGTAAATTGAAAATATTATGCATATAATCTATAATCATAAAATATTTTCTTTGAGGAAGTATTTACTCCTAAATCCTTTATAGTGTATTGTAATGAAAATGTGAATTATCTTAAGCATATCCCCCAGGAGTGTCGTAAGCAAGAGTGCAGCAAGGCCCGTTGTCGTGTACCAGGATACCTCGGGTCAAGCCTGAAACTCCTTGTCAGAGTTTTCACTCCTAGGTACATATGTGCCAGAGCCGCCTCTACCTGCTCATATTCAGACAAGGATGTATTTCTTGGAAAATACACAAAATCTCTACATTAAGAAAATTCTAGGAAGTTCTTCTATACTAATCCTCAAAGTCTATCTTAGGGTAATGTTCTCTAATCAGAGTTTATCTAAATCTATTTCCAAGGTTGTTGCTAAACATCCTCTGATACCAACTGTAACACCCCGACCCTAGTTACCTAGAGTCGGTGCACTATTTTAATACATTTTCATGATTACAAGGAATCAAGTCCTGAAGGACCGATCAGTTTATAAGTGTTGTAAAATATATTACATACATGAACGTTACATTACATTATAAAATAAAAAAACAACAACAACATTGTCTCCATAGACCACATTCATATCCCTTAGACTATCCTTTCAGGTCGGTCATAATATACTTCTTCTAATCCTGGTAAAAATAAAACATAGAAAGGGGTGATGTCAGATGCTCAGTAGGGATAACAATATAGCAGAAACTTTCATAAATAAGCATAAACATTTAAGACAGTGTATAAGACTAAAACAAAAGTCTTTTAAACTTAAGCTTCAATATAACATGGAAAAGATAAATCAAATAATTCCATTTACTTATTCACATGGATATTCTACTAGTCGAATAATCACATGTAATATCAATATACAATTTCATAATGATGGAATGCATAATGCCAGACTTCATAACCACATAGTCAAGGCCTCGTGCCAAGACTACAAATAAGATTTTATCAAGGCCTTGTTCTAAGACACTAGTTTGTCTCATGATACTTACTGATGCATCGAGGAGCTATAGCGGGCTCCACCCTTCACTTACTAAGTCCAATGCATTCCTCATATGAAATGGTTTAAATATAACATAAACATTCTTATTAAAACTAGCATAAGAAATGTCAATACTTTATCCATAAACCATGAATGGTATAAAAATAACACATCCACAGTCAAACATATCACAAAACCTTCAATACAATATGGAATATTTTTATCATAATAAATCAACCTCGATCAAGAATAATATCCCATAAAGGATGTTGACATAGTTGAAAATGATCAGTAAAAATCTTTGAGAAAAATATACCTTTTTCATGAAATAATTTAAAAGTAATATAAAGGAATTAATTTAAAATATAATCTTGCATAAAAGTGTCCCATACCACTTTTAATCTTTTTAAAGGAATTAACATTTTAAAACATCCATGTTCATATAAATAAATCCTTAAAACCATTTTTAAAACATGGACATTAATGAGAAAGGTTTAGAAGAATAAATATTTAAAACATTTAAAATGATGTTTTAGTAAAAAGTCCCTTAAAAATAATACCTTTGAAAACTCTTTTATAAAACATGGACATGGATAGTAAATATTTCCCAGTAGATACTTACGTAAAAACAACCTCGGATAATAAAGCGATTGTGAAATTAACCCTTACCTTGCACTTTCCTTTGGTCGAGGGTACGTTTAACCTCCTGTCTAATGACAATAGTATGTTTTAAAATTATACCAAAACCATTTTAATATCTATTATATCATAAATGATTCATTTATGACTTTATACTACCCATTTAATAATTATTTCTATGTTAAATTAACATTTTGGGTAATAATCGCTTTCTTTATCATACGTGTTTTAACTTGTTATTCTTGATAGTATCATTTAGATCATGATTTAAATACTTCCAGAATATAAAACTTTATTTATATATCATATATATTTATAATATAAATATTTATAATATATATATATATGAAATGTAATACACCGTTTATGGAGATGGTAGGCCGTACATATGCATAAACGCTGTTTCCGTTTTCATATCGTATTGAACGGAAGTAAGTGAATAAGATATATGTAAGTAAATATATATATATATATATATATATATCCAGTAGAATTATTATCTCATATATTACATACTTATTAATAATATATATATTTTTATAATCATTGTTGAATGGTGAACGTGGGAATGAATCTCATCGCGTCGTGGAGATGGTAATCCGTACGTACGCACGAGCGACAATATCATCATATTGATGGTGAAATAGTATGTAATTAGATGGTATATAATATATAAATAATCATTAACATGTTATATTTATTATTTACATTAGTTAGACTCATTATTATACCCATCCAAATAATGAAGTGTTTGAATAACAAACTACACCATGACGTGGAGACGGTAAGCCGTACGTACGCATGTATGGTGACTTTGTCATTTATTGGATGGATAGAATAATGAATATGGTTGTACCATATTTATAATAACATCAAAGTATGTAGGAGGTAATGGATTTATTATTTTTTTATGGAAACAACAAAGAAATAGGAAGTGGAAGAAGAAAAGAACTTGAAAGAGGGTGGTGAAATTATTACCTCTTCTTCGGGTGTTTCATTTTGAGTTGATCAAAATGGATTCTTATTTTGGATTTATGATAAATTTAAGGGATATAGGATGATGTGGGGGAAGTTGGGAATATATTTGGGTCGGTTTTAGCAGATCCAAATGGCTTTGGAGGTGTGATTTTGAGAGAAGGGGAAGTTCCCTTTTATAAGAGGGGTGAGGGTCACTTTAGGAAATGATTAAAATATTAATTTATTATACAATCATATTTATTTTATAATGGATCAAAATGAATTTATTTTAAGACTTAGGTGGTTATTGGTATCAATAATCTCAACCAATAGGTTTTATACAAGTTTAGGTTATCATTTTAACCTTATCTTTTAGATTTAACTCTTAGTTAAATAGTTTAACTTTTGCCGTGTCTTCTTGTATTCTTACACTATATGGTTAATAAACTTACTCTAAAATTACAAGAGAACCTCAAGTGGTTCATTAATTACATATATAATATTATTTAATCCCTTTGGCTGAACCTTAGATTTTTAGGAATATTATATCAACCAATAATATAGTATTTGTTTTTAAAATTAATTTATGTCAATTTTGAGACTATTTGGTATTTTTTTTTGAAATTCATAACAACCTTATCACTTTGAAAAAAATTATCTAATCAACCATAAAATGTGATATTAACCTATAAAATTAGTGTAATTTATAATAAGTCTCAATTTACATTTATTTGGATATTTATAATATCAATTATTTTAATATTTCATTAATAAGGTAATTACTGCATCATCATTGTGTCATAAATAAATTAAATTATTTAATGTCTAAAAATTATAAATAAAATACCATTATGTAGGAAATATTTTTAGCTTTATAATGAATATGTATAGTCGAATTTATATTGTGTGTAACCCTATATTAAAAATGGTTTAGTTATTAAACTTTGAATTTAACACTTTTAATTCTTCTTAAAATAAAATAATAATAAATGTCCTAATCTAATCCAAGTGGACCAAAGAGGATAATATTTTATTCCTAAGGTTTTTTTTGGTTGAATTACACTTATCCAATAGAATTATTACACGTGTTAGGGTAATTATAATATAGTGTTTTCCCTTAATTACCCTATTTACTTTTAACCGTGGTAAATAAAAGTCAAAATTACTATTCACCAAAAATTATTTTCATCTTATTGAACCACAATTTATTTACTGATTTCAACCATGTCTCTCATATTTTTGAAATTCAACTCACAGAAGTGGTAAAATTTAGTTTTATGCAAATTTGCAAATGCTCATAGAAGGTGGGTAAAAGACGGTAAAAAGTTCCATAAAATTTTATATATCTAAACTTATTATAAAATGATTCCAATGAATTAAATTGAACATATATAGGTATTATATATACATTTTGTCTCAAAATAAATTTAAATAAAATAAATAATTATTTAAATAAAAATTTGGTTTTAAATAATAACGTAGTGTTTTTCACTATTCATCAAAAATTAAAAGTTTTCAAAAAGATTACAAAAATTCAACCTAAGATAATTTTGATATTATGAATTCAAAAATGAAGTCTATTTTACCAAATTCAAAACATATAAGTTTCATTTATTAATTTAAAATTAATTCCCATTGTCAAAACCAAAAAGCGGGTTTTTTAAAAAGTAAAAACTACCAAAAGATTGACATGTGTTTATGTCAAATTTAAATGTGAAATTACTTATAATGACCTAAATTGTATTAAATGATAAAAAAAGATGCACTTGGAGTCATACTGGTCACGCCGTGTCTCATATTGAGGTTTGGATGATTCCTACATGTCTCAAATGACTTATGGATTGTTTCCCTAAATTATAAAAACAATATGAATTCATTTTATTTTTATTTTTCAGTACGTCACTTGTTAATTTTTACTAAAATTAATGTCATTTTTAAATAAAAAGACACACTTTGAGTCATAAGGGTCACAACGCGTGTCGGATTGAGGTGATAATTATTCTTACACATCCCAAGTGACCCATGGATGGTTTTACTAAAGTATCAAAACAATTTGAATATGTTTTATTGATTTTCAGTATGTCACTTGTATTTTTTACTAAAATTTAATTTTAAACTGGAAACACGCACATTGACTCATATCGGTGACATCGTGTATCGATTTGATTTGAGACCGATTACTACACATCAAAAATTATTTATGAATAAATGTATTAAATTATCAATATAATATGAATGACTTTTCTCTTTTTTTAGTGAGTGACACATTTTGAAGTAAAATTTAGATTTTAAACTGACAACAGACTCTTTGAGTCATACTGGTCACACCGTGCATCATATTAAGGTGAGGTTGATTCTTATATATCCTAAATGACTTATGGATCGTTTTCCTAAAATATAAAAAAAATATAAATGCATTTTTTTTGGTTTTGAGTATGTCCGTTGTCTATTTTACTAAAATTAATGTCAATTTTAAGTAAAAAGACGCACCTAAAGTCATGCCTATCACACCGTATGTCGGATTGTGGTGCTGTTGATTCCTTCACGACCCGAAGCATCAAAAAATTCTAACTTCCAATGTTACCAAAATTTATATTTTCTTTCTCTGTAGAACTTCCAACATTGAATATTGATTCAAGAAAGTTTTTGTCGGCTAAGAATATCAAATCAATCAGTATAATTGGAAGTTAGACAAAGAAAAACAATAGAAAGAGTGGTAACATTTGAAGAATGGAACATGTTATCTCTTCATAAAATATATGTGAAAACAACTAAATAAGTATTAGATAAATATGATAGGGAAAATAACTTACAAATAGTAGACAAAAGGTTGAACAAATTAATTAAAAAGTAGTAGGAATTCACCATTTTATGATTATTGTATACATTCTTGACCCATAAATATAAAATGAATCCACATGTATAAGAAAAAAAATTCTTATGTGATTAATACTAAAAATAATTAAATTAAACATAAATATGAAACAATCCACTACTTCTATAAAATTCATATCTTCATGCTATTTGTGTACATTCTTCCATCAGGTATGTTGCCCATTCATTTCTGAGTAAATCTATATCATCTTGTGAATATGAGTATTTTCAACAGTCATAGTATTAATAAAAAAATATAAATACACAAAGGATTAATAAATATTTTAAATTAAATAGTAATTAACTTTTAAATACCTTTTTGGGGATGCTAGTTTGTTTATGGAATACGACATCTCTCATAAATTTACAAGCATAATAACCACAATCTTTTCCATTTGTTTGTTTTAGATACTGCAGAAAAATTGAGGAGAATAAGTAATTTGTTTTGATATGTTTTTGGATAGTGAAATATTATTATATATACCCTACCACTTGTGCAGTTGTAGAACTCATCAGAGTACTTGAGGTTAGACCCTGGCCTCATTCCTTGTTTTTTCACAAATATTGATACACCACCCTATCATAAAAAATACTCATTAAAATATAATATAAATTATATAACTTTATGTTTAGTTCTAAAATGTTGGATGTAGTGTATTACAAATTGAAAAATCCCATCACGTGTGGTCAGTTTTTTGGGTATCCATGTAGTGAATCTAGAAAATAAATCTTTAGAGTATCCAAATTGACTGCAATGAGCATCCAATGTTGCCTAAAAACACAAAAGAAATAAGTAATTAAAGAAATAAAAATATATTTGATATGATTAAATTATAGAGTTTTACCCCTATAATGTTGGTATTAAGAAGAGTTTTTAATCTGAAAGTTTTATTTCAAACAATTTGACCAAGCCTACCAATATTTCATCCTTTTTTTGGATTTTATTTTTGTTTGTTCAGTAGAGGTGGTGTGAAGACTTACGATTCCAATTTTTTTTCATAGTGAAATACCTTCATTTTTTTTGATATATACACCTTTCAAAAATATGAAATGTATTTAGTCATAATTAACATAGTATGTCAGTTTATGGAAAATAAAATCATAAAAACATACCTCATGTATACATTTACAACTAAGATGCCAAGCCAGTCATAGTTAAGGATTTAATTTACATTCTCAACACCAATTTAGTTTTCACATTCCTCATACATATTTTCTTCAAAATAAAATATGTGACTACTTCCATTTTTTAACTTTGTATCCACATGAACCGTCAATGTTAGTAAATGCGGATATGGAACGGGTGAGGTCAAGGTGATTTTGAAAGATATTTTTGATCAGTTGGTTGAACCTTTAGATGGTTTTGAGTTGATATTTCATTTCACCCCTTCCCATTGCCTATCTATAAAAACACTCATCGGTTCATACTATTTTACATTAATTGCCAAAGGTTGAGCTTGAAAAATAAATTGGAAATGAATACCTCCTCATTGACATATTTTTTTACAAGATGTGATGACCATGTGATGAATGTTTAAAAATATTAGTTGATCGTATGAATATCATCATCATCAAGTGGAATAGGTATCTTGGTGCTCGGCTCACGAGATATGCTAATCGACACTCTCACATGACTTGTTGGAAGTGGTCTGTTGTGTAGACTGCCATCTTGGATATTGAACACTATAGCCCTCACTACAAGGTGACATGTGAGTGTTGATAAATATAAATCATAGTCATTTTCACCCTGTATAATATCAGTACATAAAAGATATCAATGTCTATCTGATTCAAATTTCATAGAAACAATTATTAGAATATTGATTACTCGACTAAGATAGCTCTTTGAGGGGAATGGCTCGCCTCAAAGTTGGTGGGGGGGGGGATAAGATCTTCATACAATGGTTGTTCTTGAGTTGTTTCTTCTCTTTTATCCCCCCATAAAATTTTCTAGAAAATATCTATGCCATTGGAATTGTTCTTCAAGGGTATCTAGTCTTTCTTTAATTTGTTTAATTTCTTTAAATTTATCATCTTGTTTTTTTTCTCAAAATATGTTTAGGTTGTCACACAAAAACCCACACCCCTGATGCGGCAATATTATTCTAGATGCTTAAAGGCCACTAATAGTAGGTATTCATCTAGTATAGGAGTTGCTGATTCCTATGACTAAATCAGATAGAAAATATAGTAAAATAAGTAATCATTGTTATGTAATAGTGATTTAAATATTTTTTTATTATGTCATACTTACATATGTTTCCCACACTTTTTGTGTGTTTTCATCTATTAGTATCCCATCTTTATTTACACATGCCTCCTTCCATAGAACATGGAGTGGGGTAGAAGTAGCTCTGGATTTGGAGTCATTAATCTGCATATAAACAAAGGAACATAATTTTGTTGGTGTTTCATGTCGCATAAAAGTGTTACAATAGATTTAAAATAAGTACCATTTTTTTTCAAGTGAATCATACCCCATCCTTGCTTTACTTTAAGGGTATGTTGGTTTTGATTCATGTTCTTTATTTTCAGTACTCAGTTGCTGTTTCATAAATAAAAAATTGTTAATCAAAGTGATAAATACCCATATTATCAAACAGCGTATTACTAGCCACAATTTACCTGAAAAGACACATATGTATGACAGTTAGTAAATTCATCCCATGCTTCTTGGGTTATCAGGTGTGCATACATAAGTGGTGGATATGGTTTTATTTTTCCTTCAACATCTTTAAGATGATGTCTCATTAAAATCATGTGAAAGACTCTGTGAATCCTTCCAGCAAGCATTAATACATATTTATTTTGGATACATTTACTATAAATTCACTCAACAGGGATGATGAATAGTAATTCAATGTATCGTTATTTTATTTTTTAGTAAAATATAGAAATGATATCATAATATTACCGTAATCTCTTCCCACATCAGTGTCTTAAGTGTGGGAACAACATGGTGCCATGAACCTACATCAATCGACACACATAGTCGAGTGATGATTCCAATGTAACTACTAAACATGGCCTTGTTGGGGTTAATATTCTAGCCCCACACATTCCATTTGACCTCATATTTGATGCCTTTGATTTTCACCTTAATGATTTTTGCTAACACCGTCAAACTATGATGCTCCCATTTTTTTTGTAATGTCGGTCCTTTGTCACCTACCATTTATTGAGATTCAACAACGCCAATATATTGTTCCTCTATAGTGGTAGCATCAGCAAGTGTAGATGGTCATTTTACCTCTGTACTGGAAGTAGAAACAGGTTGAGAAACCTATTGTTCCTTAGAACTAGGAGCACCAACACATGTAGAAGGTCTTGTTCCTTTGCACTGTGAGAAATAGTAGGTTGAGAGACCTGTTTTTCCTCAGGATTTTGAGCACCATCACATGAAAAATAATTATCTATAGAAGTGGTTTAACATTTAATTTAGATTAAATAAATTTAGGAGTGAATAAATAATAACATGAGGTAACACAATGTATATTACAAAAAAAACATGATTATTGATCTCATTTTTTTAAAGGATGAATGGATTTGACTCCTTTATAGACTATCTATATCTATTCATTATAGTATCATTTGACATAAAAAATGACATCTACACTGGGATCACTGCAAAATGATTGCAAAATCCCAATTAAAGGGTCATCCTTAGTTGAATTTTCATATAACCCTTCAGTGTTTTTGGTCGATAACAGAACAATTGACCACTTTCGGTTTACAGTATCTGGAATATAAAATACTTGTACTGCCTATGATACCATTATAAATGGTTCATATTTGTACCCTTACTTACTGAAATCAACTTTCACAAATCCAAAATCATCTATTTTAATATCACTACTATTATAAACCCACTCTCATTTAAAAATAAACACTTGGAATGTTGTATAATTCAACTCCCATATTTGTTTGATGATGCTAAAGTATGACATATTCACGTAAATTGGATTTCTATCCTTAGTACTAGAAACATGCATCGCTTCAGCCACAAGTTTAACTCCACCATTTTAAATGGTACTATCTTCATCATGTTCATTTTTATAGAACATATAACCATTAATTATATAACCATTTTAAGATAATACATACACACTTGGTCATTTGGATATCCATCAAATTCGTTCTAAAATTGAATCCATATTTTCATCCAACTCCTTAAAAATATGGACCTGAAACCATCCTATAAACTATTGATTATGTGTATTTGATATCCATATTTCATCCCTTGATGGATTAAAATTCCTAATAATTTCTTTGAGGGTTTCAACATATGGGGAATCCTCCAAACTATTATGAAAAATGTAAATGTGGTCCTACTCCCGATCTGTAATATTGATTATGATAACATCTCTTCTAGAAATTCCTTCACCCACAAATCGCATATTGTGAGGAGATTTTCCACACCATAAAAGTATTCGGTACATAATTCAACAGCTTCCTCAACAATATATTGCTATGTAATACAATACTCTGGCTGAATTCAATTTTTTGACACACCATTTCAAAATCTTTATATACCATTCAATGGGGTACATCAATCTATAGTGTATAGGAATACATAGTCGAATCTCTATCACCAATTGAACCATAAAATGAACCATCATATCAAATAATGTTGGTGGGAATAATACTTCCAATTCACATAATATTATGGAATTTTCTCTCTTCATAGTCGCCAATTTCACCAGGTCTATAACTTTTCTATATATATCTTTGAAGAAGAAAAAATCTTGGTTGATGTATGATGGACATTCTTGAAAAAAATGAAATATAAAGTGATAGAAATTATATCTTTCATCAAAACATGGAATTCATGTGATTTTAGACCCATTAAATTTAAATCAGTCATTAACAAGATATTCTTGATATTCAATGAATACCCCTCTAGAACCTTTACTCCATTAAAGAAGTTTAAAAATTGATATCTCTTATTCCTAGAAAGAGTGTAAGATACTAGAGGAAGAAAAGATAATTTTCACCCTTCACTGGAACTAACTCTTCTTGTATTCCCATTTTAATCATGCCCAATCTATCCTTAATTCCATCCTTTATTTTTCTAGGTTAATTTAGCAATGTGTCGATGACACTATCACATACATTTTTCAACATACATTACATCAAGAAAATGTATGACATACAGAAAATTTTTGTATAGTAATTAAAAAAAATATCTCTTTTTTCAACTGGTTTTATATGGTTTTTTGAAAACAGTTTACCAAAAGCAGTATCCATATCTTCTACTTTCTCAGATAGTTGATCAATTATTAGTGGATACGATGCTTTACATTCTTATAAACTTCCATAGAATCATGTCTTCCAAGATCGGTACTTAGGCAATCAGGATAAAAATATGCAATTTCCTAGAAATACATTTTTCGATAAATGTTTCAATGTAATTGACTATGTACCTTGTTCTCAAATGAGACACCCTTGAGTTTATTTAATTTTATATCCTGAAAAATTTAAATAATAAGGAAATTCATTTATTATCCCATAAAATATGACTCTCAATGTGAAATCTTTATTTCTGTAAGAATCATACAACGTAACACTTGAATCCCACAATAATTTCAAATCCTCGATAAATGGAGCCAAATAAACATTAATATCATTACCTAGTTGTTTTGGTCTTGAGATTATCAAAGATAACATGATGTATTTTCATTTCATGCATAACGATGGTGACGAGTTTTAATTTACCAACATAACTGACAATGTACTATGAGCACTGCTTTGAAAACCAAAAGAATTCACTCCATCTATAGATAACATAAGACAAAGGTTTCTCAGATAGTTTCCAAATTCAGGATACTCATGATAAATTCTCTTCCACCAAGGATATTATTCCAGGTGATGTAGTTTCCCATATTTATTTCTTGTATTTGCATGACACATCAATTTCCCTACAGTATCCTCACTTCTATATAGGCACCTAAAACTTGGAATTATTAGAAAGTATCATGAAACTTTTGTAGGAACAGATTTATATTTATTGTATTGATAATAACCACACTTTAGGAATTATTTAAGTGATTTTTGGTCCTTGAGAAATAGTATACAATCATTCAGGTAGGCGTGAATTCTTTTAGAGATTATACCCATTGAGCATAGCATTTTTTTGGTGTCATATGTTTAGTTAGGGATATCATTATCTTCTGGGAGTAGGTCATTCAGGAGAGAAAGTAGTTCCATAAAACTAATTTCACTCTATTCATTTCCTGATTTCAAATTATATAGATCAAGTGTGACTGACAATGCTATATATTTAGTTTAACCATCATACAATGGAGTCTTTTCACAACTCTTTAACTTCTCAAAAAATTTTGGGCAATCAAAAAGTTCATCTTGAACTGTCCTTGTCATTTAATAAATATAATCTTTATCATCATTCACATCTGTAATCACATCCTCGATACAGTCTTCTTCGTTATCCACACTTATAATCATATCAGATGATCTATAAAATATAGTTCTATCCTATCCACTTGCTACATTCACTTTTTCCCATGTTTATTTCAACATTTATAACTTTGATCTATTCCGTGACAGATCAAGTGTTCTTCCAAATCCCTTGGACTAATTAATCTTGAATAAAAACAATTTAAACATGGACAAAGGATTTTAGAAGGGTCATATGGATGATCTTTTTCAAACTTGATGAACTATTTCACTCTATATTCATACTCTTTTGTCAGACGATTGGAATCCATCCATTATTTATTCATATCCATCTTATTTTATTCGATAATATTAATATTTAACAAAATAAATACAAAAAATATGTTCAACTTGGGTCACCATCCAACCATATATCCCTCTTAAAAGATCTAAAGGAAGTTAAACAAACTAGAACAAACTCGAACCTATAAAATATTGGTGTGATATAAAAGTCCAATAGGTCACCACAACCTACCAAATCTAAGATATCACTTTGGTATTACAAACTAAAAAATCTAGTTTTAAATACATTAGAAAAATAAACATTTTCTATAAAATTTTACCAAATAAGTAGTAACCCATAAAAGTGTGTTAAAACCTGTTTTCTATGATTTTCATTAAATGAAAACAATCACTTGGAAGAAATTTTTATTTTTCCAATACCTCTCTGTAAAATCACCTTCTTAAAATCAAAATTTAAACTATTTCATAAACACCCATTTTTTAAATACACATTTCTAAACTCAAAGAGGTTTTCAACTATCATAATATTTTCTAAAACATGTTTGAAAACCAACCATTTTCCTAAAACTAGGCACAGTAGCCTAACTCTCCATTTTCAAAAATCACATATTCTTGGAGTTTCAAATAAAAACCATTATAAATATTCTCATTTGAGAACACTTTTCAAACTCATTGTTAAAATATTTTGAAATCACTTCAAAATCACACTTTCCTTTTTTTTACTTCTTTAAAAACCTTTCACAACCCCTTTTCAAAAAATATGAAAAG
This sequence comes from Viscum album, assembly GCA_963277665.1. Lineage (NCBI taxonomy): Eukaryota > Viridiplantae > Streptophyta > Magnoliopsida > Santalales > Viscaceae > Viscum > Viscum album. The sequence goes on from OY728141.1 coordinate 1,456,867,985, forward strand.
AAAACCATACAAAGATGGAAGAAAGCACATGGTCAAGAACCACTATGTCAAGTCGTAAAACATGAAAAAAATAAGAAAATATACACCAAAAAATAATATAAATAGCAGGGGATACAATAGAATCAGAGAGATAAAACCCCTAAATAGTCAAAAAAAGGATTCTAGTTTCATGGACATCATCACTAGGCTATACTAATAAAAAGAATTAAACTAGGGATAAGGAAACTAGGTCATCAATAATAAACCTATCCACACACCTATATGTCCCATCAAACTAGGTCATCAATAATAAACATCCTCATATGGGATCACAAGCTACAATGGTTATACATGAATCAAAGGGGATTAAGAGGGTATCACACATTTTATAAAAACTCATTTTTTATAAAATTTTAAATAGGAATTATCTTTTTAAATAATGATTCTAATTAAAATCCATTTTATCATTTATAAAATTCATCCCAATCTACTCTTCAGACCCATTTTGTCAAAAGTCATTTGAAACTCAAATGGGAATTTACACTACCCTTTAAACAGCCATTGAAAAATATTCAAAGACACAATAAGTTTCAAAATCCAATCCACATGGGAAAACACACCCTTTTTAAATAATCTATATCATTTGGAAACACCCCAAAACATTGATATAAAAATTAACCAAGGCTAAAAAAGTGTTTTTAAATATATATCACGGGGGTTAACTCACCACTTTAAAAATAAAAAAACATTTTCAACATTTTTAACACTTTAAAATCACCCAAAATCTTGGTTTGGAATCCAAGTAACACAACAATAATTTCTAAAACATCAAGTCGGTGATTACCAATGATTTTAAAACCAAAATCATTCTTTTAAAAAATCTCTTTAGGCATTTTCCCAAACACTTATCATCAAATATCATTCCATAACAAGGGATAAAGCCACTTGGAAAGAACTATTTATCCCTAATGGGCACTCATATAGGCATAAGTATAATAAGGAAACACTTTCAAAAAAATAATCATTTAATGATAAAGAAAATATGAATGATAAAGAAAAATAAAGAGAACATGGTATATAAGAAAGTTAGTAAAAATAAGATGATGTAGCAAGGACTGAGAAGAGCACATCAAATCTAGACAAAGTATATCTATAAAGGAAACATAATATTTTTATAAAAAGGATGATTCATGGAATGTATTAAGAGTAATATAAAAATTTAATTTAAATATTCAAGCAATAGTACATCAACATCCCATTTTCTATTGAAATATCATAAATGCCATCATCTTCCAAGTTTCTTAAGGAACTCATTTATAATAAAAATAAATTAGAAGATATAGGAGTGATTTTTATAATGTAGGATTTCTTAGTTATTTTTCCATGAAATATTTCACTAAAAATTCAAGATCCATGTAGCTTTTATATTCCATGCAATATCTATGATTGAACTTTATAGAATTCCCTTTTTAATTTATAGGGGGATATCCGGCCTATAACACTAAATATTTTCAAGAAAAGTAATCCAAATACAATAGATGTTATTATTTAACTATAAGACTAGTACATAGAGTACATCATTGGAATTTAGGATGATTTCTTGGTCTATGTAGGAAAATTAATCATTCCCTTTGATATTATCATTCTAGAAATTGTGGAATAATGATAAGTAATAATAATCATTGGATGAAATTTACTATCCATGGGGAAGTTTTTCATTAATTTTAATCTAGGATATTAGATTTTTAAATAGTAGAGGAGCAAGTCCATTTTTTCATGATGAAATAGGTGAATCAAGTAGAAGGATAGGAATATTATCATGTCTTCATCACCACTAATAAATATTATAGAGAATTAAAAATAAAATTGGTTGAAGAAAAAAGTATGATGTACTTGATAAATTTAAAATCCAAAAGGAATACTATGGAAAGTCATGAGAATATGGAATAAGAAGAATATTCACTACAAAAAAACTACTTTAAAGGGATTCCTTTACTAAATTACATCTCTAAATTTTGGTTCCACCCAAGTTAAAGATATGAAAATTCTTGAAAAACTTAAGGCCCTCATTCTTAGGTATAGGAGAAAAGAGAATATAGATCTTTGAGTTGAATTTAGTTTCATTAGGGGAATAGTCAAGTGAGGGTATGAATCATGGGGATTATAACCTAGTAGGGTTATAAGTTTTTATGTTGGGTTTGATAGGGGGTATGACCCAATGAAGATACGAGTTTGAGTTTCAGAGGGAATATATCCTGATGGGGGTGATAGGGTTTTTATAGTCAAAAAATATAACCCTCTAATTGTCTCTTGTTTTTATTTTGAGGTGTGTATGGGGTATTTATAAGAAACCTTTGATAACTACTTCCCAAAATAGATTACCATGTGGAAAAGAGGCAGCCGTGTAGGACATGCAAGATCATAAAGGAGTCTGACATCCAAATTGGGATATTACATATGTGTAGGGTATCAATGTTGGATACTAATATCATAACAGTGATATACGGAGGTTTAAAACCTTTGACGATCAACCGCTTTGGTAATGGGGGTGCTAATTCACGAACATAAAACATAACATCCCATCATTTTATAATTTCAATATCAATTAATTTCATAATTAATCCAAACATGCATAATTCTGAAAACTCATCAGGCACTCCCAGCACATCGGAACCACAACCAAACACCTATAGGAGGTCTAATACACACTCTCAGCACCATTTTAGGTAGAATACCTAACAACCAACAATGATTTGATCATAAATTTAATTTAATTTAGGATAAAAGACTTGAAAAAAACATAAATTATTCGAAACAACATGAAAAAACATGCATACATCATCTCAGGTCCTCCTTTACACAAGCTAAGAAAAATCCCCATTGACTGCGATGATTTCCTCCATGATCTAGTGGAAATCATCAAGAAAACCTAGTCAAAACTGAATTGAAAACAACATAAAATTAAGTTGATGGTGAGTGAAGAGATCTCAAAGGTGCTTACTTTTCAAGGAACGATGACGACAGGGAGTGATAACGATAGGGAGTGATGGCAGTAGGGAGGGATGGCAACAGTACAGGGAGTGACAGCGGCAGGAAAGACGACAGCAAGGCAGGGAGCAACGATGATGACGATAGCAATGATGAAGGAGAAGGAGAAGGCGAGGCAGAGAGAGGGCGGAGGGGTAGGGAGAGATGATGGTAGGGCAGAGAGACTGTTCCGTGATAGCGTTGAAGGCATGATGGAAGGAGACCATTAGAGTTATTTTTATAACATCGGGGGAAGACTTTTACCAGCACTTTTAAAAAAGCGCTGATAAATGATATCTTTATCAGCGCTGAAATTATAACGATGATAAAGATATAATGTTAATAATTTATTTATATTATTATATATATATTTATATTTTTATATATAATAAATATATTTATATAATTATATATATTTATAAAATTATATATATTTAAAAAATTATAAAAATTATAAATAAATAAATATTAATTTATAATTATAAAATTGTAATAAATATATTTATTATATTTATAATTATATATATTAAATATATATAATAAATATATTTATTATAAGTAATTATAAAAATATATTTATTTATATTTATAACTATGAATTTATATATATTTATTTAAATAATTATAAAATTATAATAAATGTATTTCTTATATTTATAATTTTATAAATATATATAATTAATATATTATATATATTAGGTGGTTGGGGGTACAATTACATTCAAACACACACACACACCACACACATAGATTGGAAAGGCAGGCCATAGCCCTCCAATGGATAGCCCACCCATCAAGATTATAAATAAATATATAATTATTTATAGTTATAATTATATATATATATTTATTTAAATAACTATAAAATTATAAGAAATATATTTATTATTTTTATAATTTTATTAATATATACAATTAATACATTTATTATAATTTTATAATTATAATTACAAATATTTGTATTTATTTATGGAAGGGATCGGGAGCTCTCGCTTTGGACTGCATGGCGGCGATGACTAGGGTTCTCCCCTTTTGATGGCTTGCTCATCTTCTAATATGAAGGTTCCCCACTACCTGGGGTTCGTTTACATGGTCAGTGATGTTGATGATGCCCTGGCAGCAAATTTTGCCGATAAATCTGGCTCGAAGTGGCGCTGTGGTGGTCGAGGTCCGCAGATTTGAGAATTTCGTCGACGAGGCTGCGACTCGGGTGATGGGTGATGTGCATCAGGATGGGTCTATGATAAATCAGGCTCAAAACAGCATCGTTGTGGCTGAGGTCCGCAGATCTGAGAATTCTGTCAGCAAGGATGCGACTTAGGTGGCGGGTGAGCGTCGGGTTGGGTCTGCTATAAATCCAGCTCAAAGCGGCGCCGTGGTGGCCGAGGTCTGCAGATCTGAGACTTTTGTTGGCGAGGCTACAACTTGGGTGGCGGGTGATGTGCGTCGGGTTGGGTCTCGGCCGTTTAGCAGCGATGGATTTCTGTGGATTGAAGGATGTGGGGAAGTCCATGGCTGTGCTATATAGAAGAAGCAACATTTTTACTTCTCGGTGTCTGAATGAAGGGGAAGAGGCTCTACCCCTTGGATTTGGCTCTAGTAAGTCATTTTCTCTCTTCAAGAATTCTTCTATTGAAGGAATTCGGCGTAGGGGATTTGTTGCTCATGTGAAGGAAGACCCTTCTGTGATCTTGGAGATGGTTAAGATGAGAAATCATTCATTAATTTCCCGCCTCATTCTTCCAAAGGTTTCATCTCTATAGAGAACTGGTGATCTGATGTTGCATCTTTCAGTGGTTTGGGGATTCTCGGATTGGAACTTCATTTCATTAGGATGCGGTTATTTCTATATCTTGTTCCCTTATGAGGAATTAAAGATGCAAGCATGGGGCCTTTGTTCAGTAATTCTCAAGCCAAAGTCTCTTCATCTCTGCGAATGGGATCGTAGATTTAATCCCCTCCAGGTATGCAACTCATCTTTTCAAATGTTGGGCAAGGTTCATGAACTGAACTGGATTCTCTAGCATCCATGGATTCTTCATGACATAGAATTGACCATTGGAATCCATGTTAAGATGGTTAGATAGGTGGAATTAGCGCGATTTGGTCATTATACACATCTCTTTGTTGAAGTTGATATGAGATCCACACTAATTGAAAAAATTGTTTTGTCTGTTGATGATGGAGATTATGAGTTGAGGATTGAGTATGAGAAGCTACCTCAATTTTTTTAATTACAGGTCCATTGGTCATGACTTTGTGAATTGTAGGAAAACTATTGTATTATCCTTCTGCATAGTCAAAGGGCATGATGAGGGTAAGTGATTTAAGAAGTAGAATAATTAGAGTGTTCTTGATGCCATAAAGGGAAGGAATGAGACTGCATCTAATAACACTACCCATATGGAGCACACCGACATATAAGTGAATGGTATTGATCTTGATGATTGTACTAGAAGAGTGCCTTCCTTTATAGATATGGTAAATAAGGGACCTACCACTGAGGTGGTCAAAGCCCCTCAGTAGGGTACTAATTGGGCTAGTCTTTTTTCTGAGGAGGAGGATGAATAGTCTGCTGTTGAGGCTACTATACAAGAGGAAGTTGATATTGAGATGAGGCATGGTTTGCTTGCTTTAGCTAAGAGGAAGGGGAAAGCTAAGATTGTGGATGATGAGGTCTTCTAGTTGGTCTTGTCCAAAAAGTCATATGCACTTCTAGAATAGAGGCATACTCCCCAGATTGGGTTTCCAGTGGGAGGTGCACAGGTCTCCCCACTGATTGATACTCCACATAGGAATAATGGTGGATCTAAGGATAAGTAGTATCTACAAAAACCACTTCTCACGCTGCAACCAAAGGGTGATGATCAACCTTATACCTTTTCCAAGTCCATATAGAATGAGGTCAAAGGAGGGGTTGCTAAGAAGCCAAATATGTACATGATACAGTCTGTTGACATTATCAAGGACAAAGAAGATAATTGACAACAACCCAAAACCTAGATACGAGGTCAGCACCCAAAAAACTGAGTCTGAGGGTGTGGTCATGCTTCAACTCAGAATCTCACTATGGAACAGAAAGGACTTAGGGAGAAATATTTGATGCTCTTTAATCAACAATAAGATTGGTAAACTTGCGATGACACTGATGACACTAATCACTCTGATCATGACTATGGCAATGAGACTCAGGTTCTTCATATACATTTTCTTTCATGGATGTGGGTTTTCCCCTTTATTTGACCAGTTCATCCTTTCTATTGTTATTTCATTTTTATAATTATATATATTTATAACATTATAAGTATAATATATATTTTTTATAATTTTATAATTATAATTATATATATATATTTATAATTATAACTATAAATAAATATATATTTATTTGTAATTAAAAAATTATAATAAAAAAATATTTATTTATAGTTATAATTATAAATAAATATATAAATGTATATTTAAATAGTTATTAAATTATAAAAAATATATTTATTATATTTATAATTTTATAAATATATATAATTAATATATTAATTATAATTTTATAAATATATATAATTAATATATTCATTATAATTTTATAATTATTTAAATATATCTATATTTATTTAGAATTACAATGATAAATATTTGTATTTATTTATAAATATTTTTATATATTTATAAATATATTTATTTAATTATATATATTTATAACTTTATAAGTATAATAAATATATTTATTATAATTTTATAATAATTTACATATATATAGATATATTTATTTAGCAGTTGGGGGCTTGATCGAGTTGTAAAGGCTCCCCGTAATAATAAAACAGAGCATGGTTCAAATCCGGGTAGGAGTGAATTTCCACTCACAGGTGGTGACGTAGGCATAACATGGGTAGACGGTGACATAGACATGATGCAGACATGACACTACATAGGGCCTTCAGGCCAGTTTGTGGGCCTTTGGTCCATGCAATGAGCTTCATACCCACTGGGCCTTTGGGCCATGTACTAAATAAATAAGTCTTGATGGGTGGACTATCCCTTGGGAGGCTATGACCCACCTTTCTGGCCTATGTGTGTGGTGTGTATGTGTGTGTTTAATGTAATTATACCCTTAAAAACCTAATATATATATATATATATATTTATAATTATAAGTATAAATAAATATTTTTATAAATATTTTTATATAATTATAATTATAAATATATATATATATTTATAAAATTATAATAGATGTATCTATTGTAATTTTATAATTATTTAAATATATATAAATTTATTTATAATTATAATTATAAATAAATATATTTAAAATTATTTATATATAATTAAAAATTTATAATTATAAATATAATAAATATATTTCTTTCAATTTATAAGTATTTATGAGAACATAATAGATTTATGGGTATAACAGGAATGAATCATATACCTATTAAAGTCTAGATCATAAAAAAACGAGTCATCACATATATAGACAACATGAATAATAATAAGGGTGTAATGTATAAATGAACATTCATGATGAATACATAACATATGAATGTCAATTATACTCACACATCAGTATATTTATTAACCAAATTCATTGGAAACATATATTTATTTATAATTATAATTATAAATATATATATATTTAAAATATATTTATATATAATTATAAATATATAATTATAAATATAATAAATATATTTTTTATTTAATAAAATTTATTATAATATTATAATTATTTAAATATATAATTATTTAATTATAATCTTATAAATAATTTTTTTAAAAGATTATATATATATTTTAATTATTAAAAAATATATATTAATTATAAACATGTATTTTTTATTTAATGTATATAAATAAACATTATTTTTGAATATAAATTTAATAATTTTATATAAATTAATAATATTTTTTATTAAAAACTTTTATCAGCACTAACAAAAGAGTTGATAAAGGGTACACCTTTATCAAATACTTTTTTAGCACTGATAAAGAGTAGATTTATCAGTGATTTTTGGTAGCACTAATAAAGGCCCCCTTTTATCAGTACATTTTTCTTAGCGCTGATAAAATCCGGCACTGCCCTTGCACTGATCTGTGGTAGTGATTTTTCTTCTAACATATTAAACTTATTGAAAACATTCTCCACATAGGTTGTTTTTGATAATTTTAATATTATAGTGGCATGATCTCAAATAATCCTTATCTCAATAATCTTCTTTTCCTCTCGATGATCCTTCATATCAAATTCATTTGATGATCAAGTATTGTACTCATTAATTATTCATTCAATGAATCCTATAATGAGAATATCATCAATATAAAATAATAGTATGATATAAAAATTACCAAATGATTAAACTAACAAAAATTGATTCACGTCATGTATATGATATTCATTCATTCCCATGAATGCATCAAATTTTGAATTTACCGCCTTGGTGATTACTTCAGTCCATATGAGTTTACAAACAAGTTCTTCTTTCACAAACTTAATAAATCATTCTAGTTGCACTATATATATATCCTCCTTCAAATATTCATGTAGGAAAGAAGTATTTACATCCACTTGATGTAAGAGTAATACTTTTACGTCTATAACACTTAATAAAACTTAGATTATAGTTGACATAAAAAATAAGAAAAAAACCATGTTTAATGTACACCCTTAAAACCCTACACAACTAATTTCACCTTCTACCTTTTTCAACCATCATATTCCTCCTTACCTAATATACTAATTTGTTGTGAAATGTTTTATTTTCCTATAGTATGGAATTTATATCCCAAGTTTTTTTTTCATGTAATGATGAAATTTTATCCTTTATTACAGGATCTCATCTCCCAAAATCATTCACCCACATCACCTCTTCAAAAAACTTGGGTTCTACACTATCAAGTAATAGTAAATAATGAAATTAAGATAAATATCTTCACATTGGAATGCCTATACACGTTTACATCTTAAGATATTTAATTGAAATATGATTGTTTATCTGGTTCACTGGCTACATAATATTTTTTATTGATAGGCCTTCAAGCTCAACATGTTCATGAGTGTAACATCCCCCCTTGGTCCATGGACACTAAGTGGTTCCTTGACTAGAGGAGTTGCTACCAAACCTCAGGCATGCCTCCCCATATACCAAAGGATATCAACTAACAGTGGGGATCTAATGTGGTACCATGAGAGTACTATACCCCCATGTCAGAGTGTGCAATAACAATAGGAAATAAATAACCAAGATTCATTAATAACATAAAACATATTAATCAGAAGAAATAAAACACTACAACATGATATATTAATTGTAATTGTGAAATCATACAATCATACAAACTCATGGTCATGCAAACATACAATAATACTGATATATCATTGGTTTGATCACATATAAAAGATAGATAAAACAATAAAAAGAAAATGAGGCTCTACTGTCATCCCTGAGACTCACCTCATCCCAATATTTGATCCCATCTGAGTCATCCTGCTCACTAAAGTTACTCTGGGTCTCTTCCCAACTTGAACATGCAATCAGTGAAGTCTATTCGGGTACCCATGTGATATGACTGCTCCAAAAGGGTGTGAGTATAACTCATTAGGTCACCACTTACATGATCCCATATATAACCAATAAAATCATAGCATATTAATATGACATACTCAGTTACATAAATAAATAAATATAGTGAAAGGAATAAATAAATAACCACTATCGATTATCAGGTCCTCGTGTGAAACCCAAGATGGATCCAAACCTGCTTCATCCAATGTAAGTGCGTCTTTGAGTACGTCACACATCCATTCCTACCAACATCATGCTCGATAGCTGATTCCTAGAAGCGTGTCATAGGAAATCCAAATAACAACCATACTCCACTCGTAACTTGGATCAAGGGCATACCCCACCAGGAAATCCATCACCTGGATCCATGGGTGTGTCTCTCCCTATCAAACATTACATTATTTGGAGCCATAGTGTACCCAACTCAAAAAACTGCATCTAGAGCCTAAGAATTCCTTACTGGGAATGCATCATTTAGATCTAGGGGTGTGTATTTCTCCTTCAAAGAATCACATCATCTTGATAAATGGTGTACCCTACTAGAAATCCATCACCTGGAGCCAGTTCTTACCCCAATAGGAAGGATGCATCCAAAACACAAGGGGGTTCCTTGTTGAGAATCCATCACATGGAGCTAGGGGTGTTCCTCGCCCCTACCAATAATCACATCATCTGAGTGCAGGGGTGCTTTTATCCCCTACCATACATCCCATCATCCGATTCCAAGGCTATGGATCTCCTTATTGGACATCACATTGTCCAAGTCTAGGGGTGTGGTTCCTGCTGCTGGATATCCCATCATCTAGATCCAAGGATCATTTCCAAGGCATCCTAAACCACAACATGTACATCTTGATGGATTTTTCAACCCACTATATGGATCTAAGGAGTGTGTCTCGGGAATCCAAAACCATATCTCAATACGTCTCAGTGGGCAGTGCATCCCACCCAAACCATATCACAACTCATATTGATGGGTTGACCATCTTCCCAAACTCATCCCACAAATCTGAGGCTAACCTCTAAAGTGCATGACCAAAAATCACCACTATCCATTTAAGGATCATATGTTCAATTTGATTTCTAAGGTAATTCCCTCAATAATCACTACCCATTTTCCTCACACACCATCGCTAGGGTTTACATATCACTAGGTCACCCACCGAGACACCCTAGGCCACATAACAACATAGACACCCTTTATGACTTCCCTAATCTCAACACATCACTTAGGTCAACACTCTTCAATCAATGGGAATAACATCCCCAACATCATCAAATTCATACCACGAATTCACTTGCCTTGTAAGACAAACCTTTCTGACATAGGACTCAAGAGAGGGAATAATTCCCATCTCCCTTATCAAGGTTGTCCCTGGTTGGTCTCATGAACCCGACCTATCAAAATCTACCCAGGGAATACACTTCTAGTTACCCACATCTCAAAGGTTAAGGATTACTCACCCCATGCTCATCTCAGCTAGATCTTATGCTCTAAGAAATATCGAGTCTATACCATTTCCTATTCGAACCATTCGTTCCCAAATCATCATTTATCCCTATACAAGGAGTCTAAGGGAACCTATACAGGTCAACTACAATAACTAAATTCCATTTGGTATCACCCCTTAGTTATGTATATAATAAGTCATACAATTATAATCAGATCTTCATCCATCAGTGTGATGCAATCAAGCCAGTGCCCAAGGTTCATCGTGACCTTGAAACTTTATTAATTTTAGTCATAAGAATTTAATTTAATTTGAAAAATTAACATAATTTAAATAGGTCAATCTCCCTTGGTGGAGAGACTTCATAACACATGATGCATAAAAAAATACATAAATACCATAGGGAAATGCATAAGGACCATCTACTTCAATAATAGACTAATTACCTTTTGAATCATTACTTTAAATCTTTTTCTCAAGATCATCCAAGTCCAACCGGACATCACCCATCATCACAAATCCCTAACTCATTACAAAGAAACTAAATTAATTAATTATAATAAAATTATAATTAATTAATCAATTGTATTTAATTTTATAATCAATTCCCAATTTAATTCAATTGTTTATAATTTCTAAAAACTCACTAGGAGCCATTTTTTCATTGAAACCATGATAAATGGGGTGTGGTCCACTTCTAACATGCACCCATACCTAAGCCACATAAAAGGCCCAACTCAAGTACTCGATTCAATAGTTAATCTAATTTAAAATCACCAAAACCAAAAATAATTTCATATTTCAACATACCTCACCTGAAATGGTGTGTGATGAAATGAATATCATGAACCAACCCAAGAAGTCCATCCAACAGATGCTCGAACTAACCAACGACATCCCCAAGGTTCATTACCGATCACCTTGGGGTGGAATCAAGTGCTAGAGCATCAATGCAAATCCAGTGGGAGAAAATTCACCCAATAATCAGAGTTTAGAAATAGTGTAAAAATAGGAATGAACACTCTATATATTAGAGGTATATGCTAAATCAAATAGGTGGAAGAATAAAGAAAATTAGTAAAACAAATCAACAAGAAAAAATATCTATACTAATCCCTCTATTTAGCCCCAGTATTCCTCCTCAGCATATAAAAAAAACAAAAGCTTACTCCGTATGGATTTTCTTCAACCACCAGATGATATCACCACCCTTAATCCATAGAAAATAGTAAAAGCCTATATGGATGATGCGATAAAGAAAATATAAATCAAATAAAACAAACAACACACCTCCTCATGACTATACAAGTCACTATCTACTATTATTACCTCAACAATCCAAGAGTGAAAATAAAAGAGAGGAAACCTGAAAATAAAAGATATTGATTTTCACGAGCAAAGAAGATCAGTAGGCATAAAAAATTAACCACACCCCAAGTAAATTAATTAAATGAGAGATTATTTTTTTTCTATTTTGAAATATAATATCAAAAGTAGGTTTTTATTTATTCGAAGCCAATCAAAGTTCATATAATCTTTTATAAACGTTTTTATTCTCTTTATTTAAATGAAAACATCCAATAAGAAAGTGTTTATGGGATAATGTCCTTTTTTTATTAAAATATCCAATTGAAAACCAGCTTTTGTACAATCTTTAAAAACACACTTTTCAATACCATTTAAACTAGCCATTTTACTAAGGAAGGAAAACATGATATAAAAATGGTACTATGAGTATATGAAATCACACACCACTAGATAAAAAATACTCAGATTCATCATGATAACCAAGGGGTTTGGTGGGGGGAAAAACTATGAAACAACTAAAAAATTACATAATAAGGCCAGTTCCAGATAGTAATCAACCCACCCTACACTCAATATTACCCTCACTGGTCTAACTAAGGGGAACATCCCATAATAAGGCAAGAAATCTATCTGAGGGCCACTAGTCATAGTGTAATACTAATATAGTGCATCATGTGTACCTAGGTTTACCACTTAACTACCCAAGGTTTCCCATGACATATAAATGTACGTGAGTATTTCAAATATAAATACATAAAATGAAATCATAAAACCAGATTGAAAAAGATCATTTTTTATTCACCTTCATACTCCCATTTAAGGACCACCCCTTATTAAAATCTATTCATATAAAAATTAAATAAATTGTAATATGTGAGTCTTTACTCTAGTAGGAAAACACCATGTCTTAAACTATTACACAATGCACACTCTAAAGAGCCTTTATTAATGAGAATATTTAATTGATTAATTTTCAAATGTTAGAATTTTATTTTAACAAAATAAAATTAATTTTTTTAATTTTTCATAATTATATTAGCTTAAGATTAATTTTTTATATTTTTTCTAATTTTTTAGGTGAATGATGAAACATATCATTTTTACTAATAATGTGAATTTTATGCCATTATTAGTATATTAGTATGACTTAGAAATTTATGATACCCTTTTCCTAAAAAAATATTATATAATTGAAATTATAAATTTTTAAATATTTATTATAGTTTACAAACCTATGATGGATATTTTAGAACTCAGGTAATATTATAATTAATTTTTTTTTAATATATTAAACATTTATTATATTAAAATTAATTTTAAAAATTTATATAAATTGAATAAAAAAATGGATTTAAAATTTATAATCAGTATTTACAAATTATATAATAAGGACCACTTTATTTTTAAGCATAAATATTAATTTACCTCAGGTAGAAACTAGTTACCATGGTAAAACATAAAATGGTAAAAGTAATAGTTCAAGGGATAAAGGGATTAAAACATGATAAAAATGTTTCTAAAATTGAGTGGATGAGGTGTAAATCGACCTTATCCATTATAAACTCTATTATTTCTCAATTTTTGAGCCACTTGACTTGTTTACCATTTTCTCCCTTCATATTAAGCTAAAATATTTACCAAAATTCCATTCTCCCAACTTATAAAAGGGACCTCTCAACACCCCTACAATACCACTCTAAAAATTTATTTTCATCCTAAAAATATTCCCTATTTCCTTCCCATATCATCCAATTTTCCACCCATAAGATTATGGTTACAAGAGATCATCCTACTCCATTTCTTTATAAGGAATACTCCAAGAGAAACCCAATGTTCTCAACGTAAGTTTAATATTTTCTCAAACACATTTTACTTTTATCTTTCCATTTCAATTTTTTCTCAATATTATTTGGTGAGTTTAGTATTTATAGTATACTAAATGTTGTTATATTTTGGAAATAAACCCTAACCACATTTCACATTTCCCTTAAGAAAAATGTAATTGTCATTTGTTCTTTGTGTAGACTATCACCTCCATGATGCAACATGTTTTTATAACATCTTGTGTATTGGACCAGTTGGATATTTTCCAATAGAGTTAAATTTTTTATTTGGTGGACGGTCCAAATAATAATTTGAGTTTGAGAATGTAAATATGAGAATTATAAAACTTAAAAGTGGCATTTTATATAGTGTTTAAGTCCCAAGGGGTGTTTCCGATGTTTAGATGAGTTTTGAGATTTTAGGGCTCTCAAAACTCGGTTTTGAGAGAAATAAACAAGGATAAACAATTGTTTCATGGTTAATACTAACTATGTGCCCCAAACCATGAATTTGTTTTTTGTATAGTGACATGGTTGTTTAATAGTGTGACACCCTAGGAAAAACCATGAAAAAAGAATCCTGCAGAGGGACCCCACAGGCTGCACACCATTTTCCAAAACCATGTGTCAGCCATGAATGGGTAGTGTAACTTAGCCAGTGGGTGTGCATGGTTGGCGCATGGTTTGGAAAAATCGTATGACCAAACTATGATTCTCATTAAAAGGGGTTACATTACCCTTTTCCCCTTTTGTACTATTAAATTTCAAACATACTCTTTCCTTCCTCATTCACACAATAGGCCTCCCATGTTTGGAGCTCTCCCTCCTTTATCTTAGGCTTGGGAATACCTCCTCCATCCAAGCTTGGAATCACTCATCATATGTCACATTGGAATCCCCTCAGTGAGTCTATGATTCCTCCTTTATTCTTTATTGGTTTATATTTCCATATTGAATGCTATTTCAATGTAAGATCATATGCCCCATTTTCAGGGATTTTTCCTATTTCTTCAATTTCTCTAATTTTGGATCGAATCCAGGAGAGATAATGGACAAGTGAATCATCATATTCATGAGGTATGTGTTTTAAGGATTTTCCTTTAAGTCTTGAATTTTTATGATTTATGTCATTCTTCCACACACTAGAATTTTTTTGTATCATCTCATAAACATCAAATTAATTAATGAAATACTAATGAATTAAATTAGTTAGTATTATGCACTAAATTTATCCATTAGAGGCTATCTACTTCAACTTGAACCACCCCTTAGAGTGTTCTTCTTTTATGATCATGGACCTTATTCCTTGGATAAGAAATTAAACCACCTTCATAGGTGATTTGACTTATGTCCTAATTTTAATGACATGGTTAAGTTAATTAATCACATTATGAGTTTTGTGGATGAATCCTCTAGTGATGATAAAATGTTAAATTATGCGTGAGTTATACCATATTAGAGAGATAAACACCTTAAGATAATGAAATATGAAATGGTTAAAATCCCTTTTCCAGAACCTTATTAATAATTATAGGTGCGTTGGATAAATTAATGGCTTAAATGAATTATTATGGAATGTATACATGCATGGTCTATAATATAATTTTTACATGTATAGTGTTAACTTCTCATGGACAGTTGACTTGGTCCATTATTACTCCTTATTTGATGCTTGCATTATCTTTTAGAAATGAAATGACACATGACGATCCTAAAGTATGGAATGGATTTTTACCATGTCTCATATCTAAAAGTTAGATGTAAAATTATTACACCTTTATATGACGTCTGGATTTAACCTTGGATTACCATGTAGGAATACCTTGGATGAACTCATAGGTCATATGGGATCAAACTGTGCCTTGAATGATATCGAGTTTCTCTTTACGAAATGACTTAGTTAAGGGATCATAGGTAAAGTGGGATTACCATATACATGATTATTATTCATAGTCCTCAGTTAGTGTTATTGGACATGATGTTTCACAAACCCTTGGTCTCATATGATGGACATGTAATTTCACATCCTTTTGGGTGGTTGGATATGACGCTCACACTTCGTGATTAGGATGTTGGACATGAAGTTTCACATCATTGATTGAGATTATTGGGCATGGAGGTTTGCATTCCTTATTCAGATATTTGGTCTTATACCGATATTTTAAACAAAGAGGCTCTTATATTATTATGGCTATGCATTGATTCCTAAGTTACGCCTCAGGTTCTAGATAACACTACATATATATATATATATAGATATATATGTAACTAAGCATATAGTTAATATATATACATAAATAACTATATAAATATTCTCATATATATATATATATAGATATGGTGTCACATGTTTAGAGGTATTCCAGATTAGGCCGAAGCAGTTATGGTCAACAAGGTGTCCTTTGAGGAACCCGAGTCAGACTCACTTATAGTCATTTATTCACTTCTTTTTTGTATACCTACACACTATAGTATTTTATACTCACCAACTGGATAACACTAAACACCATTGGTGGTGGCCAACTAAGTCTATCCCACACCCTATTTGGGTAGCTATTTGGTACCCAGGAAGACCTCATGGTTGCAAGAATAGGTTTTGGATTGTGTTATATATTTTACACTTGGATATGGGAGCTTAGGATCATAGGACTCAGACAATGCTTAGGATACTCATAGAGATAGCCTTCATACTTTTTTTCTTTTCGTTATGCATTATTGTATGCCTTCTTCCATGTATGCCTATTTCATTTTGGTATAGACATGTAATCATTTTTTATATGATATTGTTTATGGATTTAGATGTTTATTATTATTAGGATGATTTATTTCTACTGCCTTTAATTTATATCACTTCTGCTGTAGATTTATTTATTATGTACCACTGTGCTACTATGATCATGAGGGTATATCCTCCCCAATAAACCATCATTTGAACCTCACTGATATTCATAAACCTATAGTGTATAGGGAGGCACACTTGAGGTAATGCGGCGAACAATATTGGGGAACCATTTTAGTGGCATCCGAGTCAGGAAGTTAGAAAGTGGTATCATAGATTATTTTCCTTTGTCTTTCTATTTGGGGATGGTAGATAGGAGACAATGAATTTTTTAGAACTTGGTAGATATCTGATTATCCAATAAAAATACATATTTTAATTACATTTTAATGGTATTAAATGTTCATTTTTGATCTTATGGTCCTGAGTTAGTGGATTTTAATTTTGAACATCCATTCTTATCATTTGTGCACTTCATGCCTAATGTACACCAACTTAGGCCCAATAATTCATCTAATTTTAAGGATTGTAATTATCCATATTTTGATTTTATATTTTGGGAACTGTATTTAAACTTAAATATGAACATTTTTTATTCAGGGATCAATGAAGTATTCATAAAGGATGATGGAGATATTTGTAGATGAATGGAAGCTATTCTAGAGAAGGCAGATTGGACACCAGCCCACTGATGAGAATGTGGGGACCACAATACAGGACCAATGAATCCCAAATTTCTTTTTATGCTAGAAATATTATATAGGAACAAATAATTATTCAATAGATAGTGCTAATTTGGCCTCCATAATGGAAATTAAGGCGCCCCAAATATAATATCAAATTTTGGGCCAGATTCTGTGGCCCAGAAAACATTCTACCAATATAATCATATCTCGGAATAAAAAACTAAAAATGGGCCCAAATTTTACATAAGGTTAGGAAACATCCTGAGATCCATTTTAGTTTTCTATGTACCACTCTAATTCGTCTATATAGAAGGTCTTACAAGCACATCAGTTCGATGGTTGCAAGATGGCTGCCACCTCGGGTCAAGAGTGAAAAAGTCCAAGTTCCACAAGCTTTCCACCACCCTAGGCCTACCATAATCAAGTGGGATGCTTTGTACTATTGGAGTATCTAACCAAGGCTCCAATTTTTTTTATTTAAGGTAGTGGCGATGGAGGAGTTTATCATCTTTGGTGCTTGGTTTCATTGTAGTGTTATGATGCTGCTTTGTGTTTGTAATCGCATTTCCTTCTCATGTAAGTTGTTCCATTCATTTTAGTTTCTTAATAAATGTTCTTCCTTTAATATTATTATGTTATTCTACATATCACTTTTATACCATTGGTTCAAGGTGTGAATTTATTCACACCATACTTTGTGATATTTATCACACAACGGTGGAGTGATCGATTTTTGTTGTTGTTTTTTACTTCTTCAATTCTACCCTCGTAAGTCTACTTCCCACTTCCTTTGAAGACATGTCATCAATGGAGGGCTAAATATTTTATGTTTTGATCCAAGGTATTATAAAGGATCTGGATTGGATGTTATTTCTCACTCCATTAATGAATAATCACTTCTTTTAAATGAGATTTTTATTTAATGATTTTAAAACCTCTTCATGCTTATTGTATTTAAGGCCACACATTTCAAGTGCTAATACGAAACTTTACCTTGGAGTGCTCAAAACATTGATCCTTCAAGTGTATAGGTGATTAGTATTAGGGTGTTTAGGCATTAAACTAGTAATTTATGATTTTGTTTGATCTTCTTAAATGAACCCATCTCAAATATAAGAAATTGAAATCATTAAAAAAAGGAATTCATCCAATCCGCCCCAAGCAATAACCTAGGATCAACTCATTAACTTAATTTTAATTAACTTAAATCTGTTAGTGATACTTTAATAACATCTTAAATCAACCCAATTTGGCCACTTCATAGAAAAAAATAGTCCATAGAATGTACGTGTCTGTAGGTTGCTTCTTAGGTCTCTGAGGATTCGACAACCCAAGCTAAACTATAAGGACCGTTTTACCTTCATCTCTTGGGTAAATTTGAGCGTGAATCAAATTTTGGAACCGTTGCTGGGGAAAAAAGTAAGTCATCTAAACACCCATTCTATTCTCCCCCATTTATTCTTTTTTATCCAAATTTTCTTATCTTGTCCCTTTCTCATTTTTTTTTTCTTTTGGCACATGTTCGCCTACACCTGCGATCAATCAAACTGTCTAGTTAGGGTGGATAGTCCTAGGGTTGGGGAGTCAAGTACACCAAGGAATATCTTTACATTAGATCCTAATATTCAAAATACTCCAGAGTCAAAAATTGAGCCTATTTAAATGGAAGGTCTTCAAAGAAACCAACTCATAAACCCGGGTGGGAACCAAAATGGAAACCCAAATGAGGCAGCCCCAAACTTGGGGAATACAGTTGATCAAACCGTGAATGACTTCCTCAAACCTTCTTGGACCAATGACCCTCATGAATTAGACATAATTCCCTAGGAGATTCCAACTACATCTTTAACCCCCATGTCCTAAACCACCTTCCCACATTCCATGGAATGGAGTCCGAGATGCCCTACCTTCACGTTAAGGAATTCAATGACATTGTAGAATCCATGTGTCCCCCAAATAAATTAGAATCAACTAAGATGGGTCTATTTACTTTTTATTTAAAGGATCTAGCTAAAAATTGGCTAAATAATTTGATACCATCATCCATAAACTCTTGGGACCAAATATAAATAGAATTCTACAAAAAATGATTTCCCCACCACAAAACAATTGCACTTAAAAAGAGCATCCATTTTTTTTGAAAAAGAGGGAGAGTAGTTCTATGAAACATGGGAGAGGTTCAAAGACACCCTAAACATAGTTCCACACCATGGTTTTTCTATTCATGAACAAGTGATATTTTTTTATGAAGGGTTGGGTCCGAGGAACAAAAAATTCATTGACAAGATGTGTAATGGAACTTTTAAAAACAAAGCCCCAAATGATGATTACGAGTATCTAGAAAGCCTTTATGAACAAAACCAAACATTGGGAACTTCACCTTATTTTGAAAATCCATAAAGAACTACTGTAATTCATACACTTAGAGAAGAGGAAAGCCTTAGGCCTAAACTCGCAGCACTCTCTAGGAAGGTTGAAGAGATAGACCTTAGGAAAGTCCATGAAATCCAAACTGTAGACCCTGTTTGCACAATTTGTGACAAAAATGACCATAAGACAGAAAACTGCCCAACCATTCCATCCATCAAGGATGTTCTTTTAGGAGGACCCCCAGCGGAAGTAAATTCCTTGAACTTTCAAAAGCCTCAATACCAAAACATCTTCAACCCAAGGTATAATGACCACACAGGCTTCCGCTAGAAAGATAACCAACAACCTAGCCAACCACCAGGATGAAATCCTTACCCCCATCAGAACTACCAAACCCATAACCAGTTACAAACCCAACCTATACAATACCAACAGCCACCGGTTCATTTTGAATAAACCATACCACCTCCAAAATATCCCCCCGGGATAAACCAATCTTCTGAAGCACCAACCCAAACTGTTCCACAAAGTCTACTAGAACAACTGTTCAAGAAAATGGAAAGGATGAACTCAGAAGTATCTACCCTTAAAAAAGAACTTCAAACCATAAAAACTAGAAAGGCACCCATGCCTACTCAGGCGGTACCATCCTCAACTTCAAGGGGACAGTCAAGTTTCACTCAAACAACTCATGAACAACTAAAGGCTATGACTGTTTCAAGAAGTGGGAAATCTATTGAGAAACCTGAACAAATAAGTCAGAAACCATGTGACGTTCAAAATCTAATGAAAATTCAAATGAAACACAAGATCAAACTGAGGAAATTGATAACAATGTGAAAGAAACAACTCTTCAACAAATAACCCCACAACCTGCACCATTTCCTCAACGCATGAGGGGGAAAACCAAGCCTGAATTGAGTGACACATTGAGGGAAATCTTCTCACAAGTCAAGTTGAACACTCCCCTTATTGATGCCATCCAAACCATACTTTCCTACTCAATGTACCTTAAGGACTTGTGCACTTTTAAAAGAAAATTTTCATATAAAAACCAAGTCCTTTTGGCTGCTAATATGAGTACCACCATTCAAGGGACCATTCCTCCCAAGTTGAAAGACCTGAGTTTCCATTACATCAATGTTGAACTAGGAGAGAGCAAAATTTTCAATGCCTTGTGTGACCTAGGTGCAAGTGTCAATCTCATCCCATATGCTGTGTACTGCTAATTAGGCCTAGAAGAGCTCCAACCCACATCTGTCACACTTCAACTTGCTGATCGTAGCATTAGGGTTCCAAAGGGGATTTTAAAGGACATTCTGGTAAAGGTTGAAAACTTCATCTACCCTACTGAATTCATTGTCCTTGATAACCATCCAAACTTAGGAAATAAGGAACAAACCCCAATCATCCTTGGTCGTTCCTTCCTTGCAACAATCAACTCTGTTATCTGAGTTAGAAATGGGAACATGACCATTACCTTTGGAAACATGAGTCTAGACTTGAACATCTACAATGAAAGCTCACAAATAGGGGATGATGAGGACATTAATGAAGTAAACATGATATGAATAATTGATAATGAATCCATAGAACATCAAGGAATATTTGAGGATTGTTTAAGTTAGGATGAGATTGATTTCCTTTGTTCACATGAAGGTAGTTTATCTCCTTGGATTGAATCATTTTAAAATTGCTCTTATGATGAAGTCTTAGGTCCAATAATCAGTGAAACCTTTCAGGAAACCACTTTCATGGAGACCACTCTAACTTCCTTCCCTAAATATGATCAATCTAATAGAGTAGCTGAAACTTCTACATGTGGGGAATCAATCCTATCTAAAACTCTAGGATACAAAATTGATCTTGATCCAATGTCCCAATTTTCTGCTAAAATTCTGAACCAGCCTGATCTTGAATCGAAGGAACTTCCCACTGCACTCAAGTATGCCTTCCTAGGGGACAATAAAACACATCATATTGTCATTTATTCTTCTCTTGAAGTAATTCATGAGAGGATTCTTCTAGATGTCCTTAGGAAACATAAGAAATCCATTGATTTGACCCTGTCTAATATTCCTAGGATTATCCCACTTATCGGGACTCATAGGATTGTTCTGGAATCTGATTCAAAGCCATGTCATCAACCTGAATGACAAATCAATCCTAATATGATGGAATTAGTGAAAAAAGAACTTCTAAAATTGTTAAAATCTGGTATCATATATCCCATAGCTGAGAGTGAGTGGGTGATCCCAATCCAAGTGGTTCCAAAAAAGGCTAGAATCACAGTGATAACCAATGAGGATAGAGAGATTCTTCCAACAAGGGTGAGTAGTGGCTGGGGAGTATGCATCGGCTATAGGAACCTAAACTCATATACCAAGAAGGACCATTTCCCCTTACCATTCATTGACCAAGTCCTTGAGAGAGTGGCAGGTCATGCCTTCTACTGTTTCTTAGATGGGTACTCGGGGTATAATCAAATTGAGGTGTCCCTAGAGGATAAAGGGAAGACTAAATTCACCTATCCATTCAGCACCTTTTCCTTCAAACATATGCCCTTCGGGTTATGCAATTCCCCTAGAACCTTCCTATGGTGCATGATGGGAATCTTCTCAGACATGGTATGGGATTTTCTAGAGGTCTTCATGGATGGCTTCTCTGTGTTTGGGGATACATTTGAGGGATATATGCGGAATGTAGAGAGAGAATTATCAAGATATGAAGAAAAGAATATGGTCCTAAAATGGGAAAAATTCCATTTCATGGTTAAATAGGGACTAGTTCTAGGCCATCTGGTCTCAGGTAGGGGGGTTGAAGTTGATAAACCCAAGGTTGAAATCATTCGTCACCTTCCATCACCCAAAATTGTCAAGGAAGTGAGGTCTTTATTAGGATATGATGGTTTCTATAGAGGATTCATCAAGGAATTTAGTTCAATCTTTCATCCCCTTTGTTCTCTCCTAGTAAAGGATACTCCATTTGTTTGGACAGAAAGATGTGAGGGTTCATTCTCAACCCTCAAATCCTCTATCACCTCTCCTTACATTATGAAATATCCAAATTGGAACCTTCCTTTCGAACTTATGTGTGATTCCAGTGACTTTTCTGTTGAAGCTGTGTTAGGAAAACGTTGTGATAAAACTCCTTATGTCATTGCTTATGCAAGAAAATCCTTAAATGATGCCCAAATCAACTACACCACCACTGAAAAGGAGTTACTTGCTATTGTGTTTTCCTTAGAGAAGTTTAGGTCCTAACTCTTAGGATCCCCCATCGCTGTGTTAACTGACCATTTTGCACTAAAATACCTCTTCCAAAAACAATATGCTAAGGCTAGACTGATTAGGTGGGTCCTTCTCTTACAAGAATTTTACCTCACAATCAAGGATAAAAAGGGTGTTGAAAATGTTGTATCTGATCACCTCTCTATGATGGAATTCAAAGATGACTCAAATCACCTTTTTGTGTCTGATTCATTCCCTGATGAACACCTATACTCTGTGAGTGACTGCCCTTGGTATGCCGGCATAACCAATTTCTTAGTTACAGGAGTCATCCCAAAATTCTTAGGGACTCAAGCTCGAAGAAAATTCCTTTATGATGTTAGGCACTACATGTTTGATGATCCATACCTCTATAAGTTCTACCCTGACCAAGTCATTAAGAGGTGTGTCCCAGAATCTGAACAAGAGTCCATCCTTAAATTCTATCATAGTGAGGCATGTGGAGGTCACTTTTCCTCTAAGAAAACATCTACTAATATTCTTCAGTGTGGTCTCTTCTGGACCACCCTCTCAAGGGACTCCTACAAATTTTGTCAAAGATATCCTAGGTGTCAACAAGTAGGGTCCATCACAAAAAGGAATCAAATGCCACTCACTCCCATCTTAATGATTGAAATCTTTGACTGCTGGGGAATTGATTTCATGGGTATTTTCCCAAACTCTAGGGGATACCTCTACATCGTATTATCTGTTGATTATGTCTCAAAATGGGTTGAGGCCATTACCACAAAATACAATGATCATCAAACTATGATTATATTCCTAAAAGAAAACATCTTCTCTTGATTTGGAATTCCTAGAGCTATCATTAGTGATCATGGAACTCAGTTTTTCAATATTCCATTCTCATCACTAATAGAAAAGTATGGAATTTCTCACAAAGTATCCACTGCTTACCACCCACAGACCAATGGTCAAGATGAGTTAGCCAATCGAGAAATCAAACAAATTCTTGAGAAAACTGTTAATCCATCTAGGAAATATTGGTCTATCAAACTTTTCGATGCTATTTGGGCATATCGTATAGAATACAAAACCATCCTAAGAATGTCACCATATAGGTTGGTTTATGGAAAATCATGCGATTTACCTGTTGAAATTGAGCATAAGGATTTTTGGACAATTAAGAAAATAAATTATGACCTCTCATTGGCCGAAACAAAAATAAAATTAGATCTCAATGAACTTAAAGAACTAAGGATGGAGGCTTATGAAAATTAAAGGATCAATAAATCTATAGTTAAAGTCTACCAATCTAGGAATATCAAAGTCAAACATTTTGAACTAGGAAAATTTGTGCTATTGTATAGTTCAAAAACTCATTTACACCCTGGAAAGTTAAGGTCTAGATGGTCAGGTCCTTTCATAGTGCATCATGTGTACCCCCATGGGGCAGTAGAGATTCAATATCCCACTAGTGGTAACATTTTCAAGGTCAACGGTCATAGGTTAAAACCATTCATTGAATCATTCAATAAATAGGAAATAGAGGTTGAGTTAACTGAGCCAACCTATGGACCAGGAAAAAATTCATAGATCTAGGATCTATGTCAGGATAACAACATTAAACAAAAGTGTTGCATGGGAGACAACCCGTGGTTTTCGTGTTTCCAACCTTTTTGGAATCATCTTTATTTTTCAAATAGGATTAATTAATCATTTTTAAATTTAAAAATAAAAAAATATACTGTTGACCTATTCTTCTGTTAGGAGTATGGATGGGTATGAAAGGGGAGCACCATATTCATCTGTGTCATGTGGTGTGATCCTTGAGTAATACCTTACCCAAAAATTTAAAAAGAATAAAATGTATCATCAGTTCGTTTTATTTTTATGTGTTTGTAGGTTAAAATAAAAATATAAAAATAAAAATAAAAATATATTAATAAATAAAAAAAGTACACATCATAGGTCGTGGGTCAAACCCCGTCATGACCAACGAAGCCACGGGGAATCGAACCTGGGACCGAAGGGAGACAGGGGCGCGTGCTTACCACTGACCTACGACTTTTTGTGCTTCCATATTCTATCATTTTTATATATATACTTATATTTTACTTTCTTTATTATATAAATATATATATATATATAGTTTTTCTGTTTGTTTTGTTTGTTTGTTTTTTGTTTTTTTCCCACTAGGGAATTCTTAGAGTGACATCGAGATCAAGGAATTAAAATGGAGTAATAAGAATTTCAACTTCAACCACCAGGTGACTTCATTCCATGATCCTTAATTTCAATTTCCCTTTTGAACTCCCCTTTTATGCCTCTACCCCATTCTAAATATTCTTTTCTTCAAACACTGGGGATAGTGTTATTTTTAGTTAGGGGGGATATAAAATAAAAAAAAATTCCTTTGTGTCAAAAAAAAATGAATGATTTGAAAAAAAATGTGTGTGAATGGAAGGAAAAACTCATTTAACTTTGAACAAGGTAATACACATTGCACACTTTGAAACTGAATATAAAATAATTTAGCATGCCCTAATTCTGATTTTAATCCAT
This sequence comes from Viscum album, assembly GCA_963277665.1. Taxonomy (NCBI): domain Eukaryota; kingdom Viridiplantae; phylum Streptophyta; class Magnoliopsida; order Santalales; family Viscaceae; genus Viscum; species Viscum album. The sequence goes on from OY728141.1 coordinate 1,456,893,763, forward strand.
GTATAATTTCATGAGCATTGATTTTGGAAAGTGTGTCTATCCAATGTGATATTTCATCATTTATATTTTCATCCAAATAAAAAAAAAGATCACAATGCACGTCCTTTGGATAGTGGGGTATTAGTTTGAGTTCATGGGGTCCCCCAAATAAATATCATAGGTTCGGTGATCATTTTAGTTTTAATATGAGTATTCAATAAAAAAACAAAAAAAAACAATAAATTTGCACATAGAGCAATGAAATGACCTAATGTGTGGCTTTCAGAACTTGGGGATTGTGACTCCATAGTTGTCTGGCCCAGAGTTAGTAATTTTATCTCTATTTTTGGTAATTTTTTTTTTGACTGAGTTAACTTGAGATGATTCCTAATTATGTGAGATTCACTTGGTTCCCTAAGGTCTTTGAGCCTGGGAGTCATCGGAAAAGTCTCGCTAAAGGGGTTGAATCTTTTGAGTGCAATTTCAATTACCATGGAAAAATTGAAAAAAAAAACACAATAATAATTTTTTTGAATACTCATCTTAATATTGAAATGTGATTCCACCTAGTGCTTCCAACATTTCCCTCTTGAATAAAGATGAACCCCCATGTCTAATGCGATTCACAACACGTCATTACTCTTAATTGATATTGGATGAAATATGGTGATGAATTTGAACAAAGTAATGGGCTTGGGATTGATATATTCTTATGAAACTATCTTGTATTAAAATATTTTGATGGGTTTCATGATTTTTTGGTATAAGGGTTTTTGGTGATCATTGTGTATTAAAATGTTTTTGGAAAAGGGAATTCGAATTTCATATTGTTGAGATACATTTTTCTCGGGACTAGAAAATCTCAAGTTTGTGGGTGTGATTAGCCAATAAAAAGACACATTTTAATTACATTTTAATGGTATTAAATTTTAATTTTTGATCTTATGGGCCTGATTTAGTGGATTTTAATTTTAAACATCCATTCTTATCATTTGTGCACTTCATGCCTAATGTACACCAATTTAGGCCCAATAATTCATATGATTTTAAGGATTGTAATTACCCATATTTTGATTTGATATTTTGGGAACTATATATAAACTTAAATATGAACATTTTTCATTTATGGATCAATGGAGGATTCATAAAGGATGATGGAGATATTTGGAGATGAATGAAAGCAATTCTAGAGAAGGAAGATTGGACACCAGCCCACTGATGAGAATGTGGGGCCCACAATACAGGCCCAATGAATAAAATATTTCTTGGGATTCTAGAAAACTTATATAGGAACAAATCATTATTCAAGATCTAGTCCTAATTCGTCCTCCATGATGGCAATTAAGGCAACCCAAATATAATATCAAATTCTGGGCCAGATTCTTCGGCCCAGAAAACATTCTACCAATTTAATCATATATCAGAATAAAATACTAAAAATGGGCCCAAAATTTACAGAAGGTTAGGAGACATCCTATGATACATTTTCTTATTCTATTGACTACTCTAATTCGGCAATCTAGATGGTCTTACAAGAATGTATGTTCGGTGGTTGCAAGCTGGCTGCCACCTCGGGTCAAGAGTGGAAAAGTCTAAGTTCCACAATCTTTCCACCACCCTAGGACTACCATAATCAAGTGGAATTATTTGTAATGTTTAAGGATTGACCCAAGGCTCCAAAAATACCTATTTAAGGCAGTTGTGATGGAGGAGTTTATCATTTTTGGTGCTTGGTTTCATTGTAGTGTTATGATGCCGCTTTGTGTTTGTAATCACATTTCCTTCTCATGTAAGTTGTTCAATTAACCTTAGTTTCTTAATAAAAGTTCTTCATTTACTCTTATTATATTCTTCTACATATAATGTTTATACCATTGGTTCAAGGTGTGAATTTATTCACGCCATACTTTGTCATATTTATCACACAATGGTGGAGTGATCGATTTTTGTTGTTGTTTTTACTTCTTCAATTCCACCCTTGTAAGTCTACTTCCCGCTTCTGTTGAAGACATGTCATCAATGGAGGGATAAATCTTTTATGGGTTGATCCAAGGGATTATCAAGGGGATGGATTGGATGCTATTTCTCACTCCATTAATGACTAATCACTTCTTTTAAATGATATTTTTATTTGATGATTTTAAAACCTCTTCATCCTTATTGAATTTAAGGCCACACATTTCAAGTGATAATACGAACCTTTACCTTGGAGTGCTCAAAAATTTTATCCTTAAAGTATATAGGTGATTAGTATTAGGGTGTTTAGGCATTAAAACAGTAAGTTATGATTTTCTTTTATCTTCTAAAATGAACCCATCTCAAATATAAGAAATTGAAATCATTAAAAAAAGGAATTCATCCAATCCACCCCAAGCGATAACCTAGGATCAACTCATTAACTTAATTTGAATTAACTTAAATATATTAGTGATCCTTTAAAAACATCTTAAATCATCCCAAGTTGGCCACTTCATAGCCAAAAATAGTCCATATAATGTACGTGTCTCTAGGTTACTTCTTAGGTCTATGAGGATTCGACAACCCAAGCTAAACTACAAGGACCGTTCTACCTTCATCTCTTGGTGAATTTGAGCATGAATCAATAGTCGTGTCTGGAAGTGATCAACCCATGCACAAGGAAAAGACCAAATAGCCAGGGATGATACTATTCTTCATGTTGTTCATTATTACAATTGATTATTAATTCACCTTTAGTAATTGATGTACTTTATACTACATATTAATTTATGAAATTTTTCATATTTTTCCCTTGGAAAGATTTGGAAATGAAGTATTCTTACATGCATCATTATAGGTACATAGATATTCACATGTCATGCATATGTCATGCCATGTATGTTGCATTATTTGACTACCTAATATTTTATGGATTTTCCTGGTGTAATTTTTAGCATGATTGTACATCATGTTGTGTGATAAATTTTTATGTTCACCAATTTTTATTGATATGTGATATAATTATTTGTTATAGTTATGGTATGTGGTTGGTTAAATAAAATGTCTACATCAACCTAAATGGTGTTTTCACGCATAGATTAATGGTGGCATTCTATTTGACTAACCAATTATGGCATGTATGAGTCATGGTCCATTGGTTTAAAGGGATGAAACATTAGTGGTTGTGATTAAATGGGTGCCAATTTTCAATTTATAAAGTGTATGGGCCTTTATAAATTGGGGAGTTATGACCCATATAATCAAATAATCAAATATAGATTTATTATATTTTGAGATCGAATGTATATATATTGTTGATGTTACATGAATAATAATTGTAATTTATAAATACTTGTACCTTAATAACTTGGTAATGATGAACCATATAACTAGAACATAGTATAAATATAAAATATATTAAATTCTAACCCTTAAATGTCATTGGGTTACTTATGATCTCGTGCTTGACTCGACCAGTTCAAGTCGGTCTTGACATGTTATACTTATGTGATAGACTTGAATCGATCCAAGTAGGTAGGTCAAAGTGTTTTATGCTTTTGAGATAAACATGCTAAGGGTGTAATTAAATATTAATAAATCAATTACTATTGGGTTTCATTTAAATGGATTCGGGTTGAATGACGAGACCCTCATAGGTTTCCTTTATTTTGAAATTCCTTAGAGCTTAATCCCATGGGGGTATACTCATGCTATATAGGGATAGTTATTTAAAGTGTTAACAACCAATTATATGGTGTTACATATAAATATATGGTGGGATCTTATTGAACCAATTCCATTAAATTGATATAATATCCATTATCTGCTTTTTATCTTTATTATTATAAGGTTTTAGTTATTTAAAATGCCAGTTGAAACCTAAAGGGTGCTTTCCTCTATAGATTGTGAGTGACGTTTTCTTTAACTAATACCAATTGAGAGAATATTATGGATAAGTAAATGGTTAAAATGAGTTTATGAGATAAATTGCCTAAAATGTGACAGCATGTCAACTAAACACAAAATTCTTGGAAGGAAGTTTTGATATAACTTATCTACATTGCCTTATGGTGTCATCATCATCATCATCATCAATATTTTATTATAAAGAGAGTTGGATGAGGCCTAAAAAAAGAAACAAAGGGGATATGAGGGGTGAAAATAATGAAGGCCTAAGGCATCCCCATAGATGATATTATCTCCCTTTGGGGGAAGGGATACTAGATAGTAGTGACAAATGAATGGTGCATCATGAGAATATATAGAATACATAAAGTCTACAGATTTGTTACCCTCATTCCATGTATGTAGAACCTTTATACAGTTATTTATAAACCTTTATCACCTCTGTATGAAGTAGGAGATAGTCCAAGTAATGTCTTAATTATCGTTCAAGGAGTTGAATAGAATTTTTGTGTTTGTTTCCACCAAAACTAGATCAATGTTCCTCTATTTACATAGACGGAGACCCGTAATCATTTCCATACTTTCATCCCAAATAGATTTTCCACAAACAAAGGAGGTAATAAATTAAAGGATGATAGAGCCACTATAATCTCGGACTAAACCACTTCCCCTCACGCTTCCCATGCAGTATGAACCATTCATGTTTAATTTATAACCATTATTATGAGGGTGACACCAGATCTATTATCCTAAGGGTCTAGTAGGGGGAGTGTGAGAGAGGGATCTAGCATGCATAAGGTGCCTAAGGGATGGGGCCTCACTCTAGTTCCTTATTAGTTGAGAGTTTTCGATCAACATTATGCGGGATATGGAGATGGGAGCTAACCTTGAGCTGGGGATACCATCAAAGTGATCCTTGTTCCTAGCCTCCCAGATTCACCAACAACCATCCACAATGATTTATGATCTCTCTTTACTTTTGATGTTTTTATAGTCTGACCCTTGGAACTAGAGATTAAGAAAATAGGGCTTCCATAGATCCTAGTATGGGAGACATGAAAACCCACCAAACCTATTCCAAATCAAGTACACCCATTCACCTTCAAAAAATAGTTGAGCAAAGGACTCCTTTGGAGGACTTTGGAAACATGTGTATCTGGATGTGTGGTAAATTCCGTTATGATGAAGAAGCTCATTAATAGGGAAAGGATTGTTGCAGATATGATAGATCAAGAATTTGTGATTTGCTGGTATTTATTTAAACCAAAGAATAAGACCCCATCTGTCTGAATTGGTTGGGGGCATGAGCAAACGATGATACTCTCTCCCTGAAAAAACACTTATCAATGATCCAAAAAAATGTATGTATTAAGTTCAGGAGAAAGATCAATGAGATCAAAGATCCTACATTGTTACTTATTCAAGATAGCATGGGAGAAGTATGGGCAGTCCTTCACGCAACTGGAAATCATATCCAGCATAGGGTATCCTGGGAACCTGATGATGGTGCCAACCCAATTATGTCACTAGAAGTTAATATCACCCCTACCAATTATCCATCTATTGTGACAGTGGATAATTGAGAAGTTTGGGTGAATGGAACACTATAAATAAGAGGAATTGCTTCATGGGGTCCCTGAAATTACCATATTTTATCCCCATGATTCTACCCCACAAGGTTCGGCCTTCGAAAATTTTCCATGCAAGTTTAGTCTGTAGGCCTTACATTTCACCTTGTACGCTTCTAATGTTAATTCTTCCTTCTTCCACCATCTGTGCAAGCTTGGTCCAAGATGACTAGTGGTGTTTTACAATATATTGTTCATACCAAATTAAGGAGATGAGGTTCTTCTCAATATTATTAATAACTTCTTTCAGGACTTTGAGTACTTAAAGTATGGCCATAGGGATATAAATGAGTAAACTATTTATGAGCACAATGAAACCACTGAATGATAGGTATATGTTCTTCTTATTACAAATAAAACTTGTGAGCTTGTATAAAAACCTGTTGAAGTGAAGGATTCATAATTTTTTTGGGGATAAAGAAGTGTTGAGATAATCCATCATGGGGTATCGTCTACTAAATCCCAAGTGTTTACCAATGAAGAAAGTCCTCCTATCCTCACACCTTGTTAAAGAGTAGGATTTTCTCTTCTGACTGTTAATAATATGTCCAATCCATAAAAAATAATCTTCAATAATATTTTGAAAACCCGTGATAGAGTGCTTAATGCATTTCAAAAAGACAACTGTGTCTTCAATGTACATGATGTGGGAGACGCCACTGAAATTCTTCTCGCAGCGATAATGAAGGATAACACCATCCTAGAGGATTTTTTGATGATACTATCAAGGGAGTCCTATATCATGATGAAGAGGATTGAGGATAATGGAACCCACTATAGAAGGAATCACACCACTTCAAAGAACTTGAAACTCTTCCCCATGAAGGATATTTAAATCCAATATGAGCTAATGCATCTATACAGAAGGTTGATAAACTAAGTGGAGAAACCCATACATGAAAGGACCCTGAGGATGGATTTCCACACGATTCTATCATACACCTTATACATGTCCAGTTTTAGAAGCATGTTAGAACCAACTACTTTACGGTCGATGTCCATGATCATCTCATACACCAACCACATGGCACCTTGAATGGAATGCTCTTTGATGAACCCATGTTGCTTTTCAGAGACCCACTGGGAGAGATGCTTTGACAAACTCCTGTTAAAAATATAATAAAGTATCTTATAGGGGAAGATACACATGCTGATGGTGTGGTAATGGTTGAGGGAAGTTGGGTATTTGATCTTTGAAATTATCACCAAAGAAGTTAAATAACCCACTCATGGAAGATACCCACCTCTAAATAAATCTTGGGTGGCCCCAAACATGCTCTGTTTGATCAGGTCCCATGAATTTTCATAAAATTCACATGGGAAACCATCCATACCTACCATGATATCTAGATCGAGGCTTTGAACACTGTTGAGAATCTCTTGGTCATCTAGTATAGACTCAAAATATTCATTTTCTTGAGATGAAACCATGCATGTAATCACGTCAAAAATCTTAGCACTAGCCCTTGGGTATCCACCATGCATGCATTGGTTCAGACTTTTAAGTAAATATTTTAATTAAAGAGAATACTAACCTCTTACAACATCACGATATTTAGTAAAATATCCGCTATATTGAATAATTTTCAGCCTAATTAACCTCTCTATTTCTTGGACATAAGCGTTAAATAATGTAGTATTTCTATCTCCCTCTCTAAGGCCACTTGATTTTGGATTGTTCCCAATCTAGTCATCACTATTAAAGGAGAAGATCAGCCACTGGATTTTGTATGGGGAAATGCTAGCCGATCAGCAATGCAAGGTGGGGAGATAGGTGATTAATGACACAAAAGCTGGGGAGGGGTAGTTCTAGTGGGTTGGGCCTACGGGTCATGTAATGGGCATGGTATGCCTCTGGGACTTCAGGTCATGTATTTTGGGTCAGTTGGGCCTTGTTCCTTGGGCCTACTGGTCATGTACGGGTTCCCCTTCAACCCTTAAAAGGGGGATTATCCATAATAAAATAAAAAAAGAAGGCCTTCATGCCATTCAGGCTATGGATGGAGAGTCCAAAGCCTAGAAATGAGGGGACTGTCTTCTAAACCAATCTTAGAGATCCTCCTTGAGATGAAGAATATTTTTTGTAGCTTAGTCCACCAGAAACCAAGAACTGATTTGGAACATGAATATTCCACTAATTGATGATACTCTGGGGCCAAGGTATACTATTTTGAGAAAATAAATCACCCTCATTTCTCTGCCTTGGAGAACAATTCCATAATGATGGGGGAGTGATATGAGAGATATTTGACAAGGTGAGTTACTTTGAAATCCGAGTAGGAGGATATGACATTGATATTCACTAAGTAATGATCAATCTAGGACCATGTGTAGTTAATACCCCTATGATTATTAAACCAGGTGAATAGATCACCTATTTAACCCAAGTTTGATAGTCCTTTACCATATATAAAAGAGACAAAGTCTGGGATGGACTTCCAAGAAAATCCCCCATGACCCTTCTTTTTAGTCTCTTCAATAATGACATTTAAGTCCCCATTAATGAACTAAGGTGAATCCTGCAGATTGAATCAACTCATATCATTACATAAAGTCTCTCTCTTCCATGGAAATATCATCTTGCATAAATGAATGTAAAGAAGAAGCAATACAATATCGAGCTAATATTAGTCGAGATAAATTGATCAGAAGCCGCTACCAAATCAACTTGAATATTGCACTTCTAGAAGAGATAGATATATTGGTTTTGAGGATTTGTATGAATGAAGTTTTGAAAACCCAGTCTACTAGAGAAGGAGGCTATTTTTGAGGCTAGTTTCTTCATCTTGGAGACATCTAAAAGGGAAGAGTTCGACTTAAGAACTTCATTAGAGACGAAGTTAGTTTTTAGCCTTGCACCAAGTCCATGAGAGTTCTATAACAGGAAAGAGATCATTATAGAATAAGATTTTTAGCTTTGGCACCCTATGATGATGATGCAAGTGGATAAAGAGGTAGAGTGTCTAAGATTTTTTTGGATATGTTTTTTCACCCCACTAGGGGGGAAGGAAGGAGGCTAGAGTCTATGTCGTAACATCTGGTTTGTCGATACTATGAGAGAGGGAGGATAAATAATTGAAAGGGTTTGAGGTATAGAGGGTATGAACATCTGATATTTTCTAATGAGGGGGGGGGGATTACGACTTATAATCCTTTAGGGGAGACTCTGGTTTCTAGGAGAAGTAGGCCCCATAAGGTTCCAAGGATGGTAGACCATTAGTGGTGGGTTTATAGAGGCTTTCATGGGGAGTCTAGAGGGGGTTTTGGGAGAAGGTCTTGGGGTGGGATCATGTAGGGATGAGGGATCTATAGATTGTGAGGGGTCTAAGGGAGGTTTGGAATTGATCCTAATGGATCAGGGGTGAGAGATCTCTCTTGGATGGGGGGGGGAAGACTCACTGTTGCCAGGATGAAAAAAGGGGGATGGTAGGTCAGGAGGGGGAGGCTAGGGGATGGTTGGGGGTGTGTAACTTTACTTTATGAAAGTAGCGAAAGAGTGGAATTGAAAATGATAGTAGGATAAAAAATGGTATGGAGAAGATGGGAAGATCTTCTGCCACTAGGAAAAGTGCTCGCCCACACGGAGGAGGATGCGATCTAGAAGAGGTCGTGAAGAGTCCACCTTGATATGGATAAAATCCATCGAGGCATCAAGAATCTTAGTGGTATTGAAATCTGTAGATTAAAAAGATCCCACAAATTCCCCAATAACATAAAGTAATGACACATTATGAAAGGGTATAGGTAAACCCATAAGGTTGATCCAGACAACTACCTGAGGATAATCATGTCCATAATGTTCCTCGAGAGACCACATAAACAAGTTGAAGTGCCATTTAAATTGATCTAGAGATTTTGGACCAAGATTTTATGAAGTATTATTTGGAAAAAAGGATTATACAGAATTATTTGCGGTTGAGGATGTAGACCCGCTCCAGAGAAGATAGCGCCTGGGCGAACACCTCTTTCTGGAACCTTGGAGTGGGGGGTACTCATGATCGAAGTGGGCTATAAGGGTCCAATAAAGTAAGGATATGACTGCTGATAAGGATTTAGATATAAAAGATAACATCAAGTATTTATATATCAAACCTATATTGATCTGTGCTAGAGGGATTTTTGGTGCGGGCAACAAAGATGACATCGGTGGAGCTGCCCAAAGAAGTACCTCCATGATGGAAGGGCCGGCTGGGCCATTCAAACCAATCTTTGTGGGAGGAGCTGCAGAAGGAGAGGAGCACAATGTCCAAGGAGATGAGGGAAGAACAGGAGGTGGAATCGATGATATAGGGCCCTCCTCTATGCCAGAGAGGGACAATGATACCTTAATGGCCGATTTGTTTTGAAACAACAATGACATGTGAAACATGTTCTCAAGGGGGGAGAGATCATCACTTTTTCTATTTCATCCTAATAAATACCAAGTATAGTTGTTATTCATAACTAGTACTTTTAATTTCTTATATTGAGTCTCCTTTAATGTTTATAATAAATGAGAATTGATGAGAATGGATGAAATAAAACCTTTCCATTATATTGATATAGAGGTTAGGCCATTAATCCTAGAGACCTTTTAATGGCATGAAATTATTGTTAAATTTGATGCCTCTTGTAGAGGGATAACCTATTTTGGTAGTGCCTCATAAATAAAAAGAATTTTTGGATGCTTACTTTGAGTTACAGGTATAGGAAGCACCATCATTATGTTATCTAACTTGTTATAGGATTCCTAGTTATGAAATGACACTTGGGCTGGACAATTTTTCATAAAAATAATAGTCCCTTTTTTGGGATGTGATCATCATGTAATGCTCAGAATCAGTGGGTTTGACATGACTAGATAATGGTTATATACTTATCAAGTCATTCCAACCTTCTTCTCATTCAATGATAGATGACTTGAGAGGCCATTAGATGGATTAAAAGTCATATGGGATAATAAAACTCTAGGATAAATCTTTTTTTTCAAGACATTAGATACTAAGATGCATAGGACTGATAGGAATATGGATAATATCAAATAATGTTATGTTGTGTTGATGAAATCTCTAGGTAGTATGCATCGATACCCACAGTACCCATAAAGTTGGTAAAATGGTATAATAATCCATAGAAGCTCTGTGGAATTATTTAAGTTGTGAGATATTATGCTTCATCCATGGTCCATTTCCAGAGTAGAATGTCCTGGATGTATAGAGAAGTTTGAGTTATCCTGGTGCTAGGGGATGATGTTGAAAAAGGATTGGGTGTTGTAATACTATCTATCTATTTTGTTTTGGATTATATTCATGATACTAATGATGAGCATGAGTGCATCTCAGGAGAGCATCATATGTATGTCTAGAATAAATCTGATCTAGTGAACTTTTAAGTGGTTGGTTTTCATCTATTTTTAAATTGGAGCTTGGTAAAATCTTATTGGACACATATATAACCCATGTTTAGTAGTGGATGAAGTGCGTGTTGTGTGGTAAGTTTTCATTATAGGTAAATGAAAACTAGTACACTCCTAATGTGGGGAGTGTCACGTCAATCACAGAAAAGAATGTCCTTCCAAGTAGAGGGAGAACAACCATAAAATACCATTTGAAAGTGGTCATAACTACTTCTCAAATCCTATAAGTCTAGTAATTTGAGCTTTATATTCCTTGATATGATGCTCTCTATAAAACTTGGTTGTGGTTTGGAATGAATCTGGATGCTAGATTCAGGCTCGGGGTGCATGAACAAAACAGATAATGTAATGATTTTGAGCCATGTTAGTTCTTCAAAGGCAACATGATGATAAAATAGTTGGATGTGTATGCATCCATTGAGGACAACATGGGTTGAGGTTGGAATACAATGAGAGTTTTTGAAACAATCACAGAATGCCTCGGTAGTGAGGGTATTGTGATCATTTAATGATAACATGTCAGTAGGTACGACCAAACTCTTCAAAGGAAGTCTTCTAGAGGTGGTTTGACTATTCTTTCTTATGTTTAGTCAGATATGGTTGGTTGGAAACCATGATAGTAACTTTGTCTTAGATATGAAGGGAGTGTCTTGGGCATTAATGGTAATCATTTATTTCCTATTAGTGTACTCTTGGCTTAGTGATGATTTTACCCCTTATCTTGATATCATACAGGGTTCACTAAGAGATCATTTATTATATTCCAAGATAATGAAAGAAATTAAATTCCTTAATATCTCAATAAATATAATCCTTGGGAGTTTTTCTCCAAAGCATATAAAAATTATAGAGGCATGGACTGTCTTAGGAGATACAGAGATTCCCATGTAGGAACATACTAGGTGGACTCACAGACACCAACCAATTATTTGACTCGATTTATAGGTGAGATAATAATGTTGGGATGATTCAGTGTTTTGACATGTGGATTTATTATCTTGGTACTGACACCACACTTGTAAACTTCTAAAAATAGACTACCTTGAATTAGCTCCTTGGACTCCAATAATTGATTCTGAGGTTACCCCAGACTTGTAGTTGCACTATGGTTAACATATTTAGTGTGTGATGATCCAAGGGTGTTGGATTGGGTATAGACCTATGTTTTTGTTGTGTAATGATGACTTAAAAAAATGTTTTGGTTAGTGACATCACTGAAATCTAGTTATGGGATTCAGTGGGTGTGCTCAAAGCGATCTCAAGGTGTTCCTTGAGTTAAAGGTGTCAGGATCAGGTTTCAGATGCATCAAACAGAAAAGATGACATGACCAGGCTAAATGAGGTAAATTTTGGAATAAACTATTTGATATAATTGATAAATGTTCTAGTAACATCATTGTAATGATAATGACATGCTTATATAGGCAATTATGATGGTTGGAGCACCATGACTCAGAATTGGACATTCAAACTAGAACCAATGGTGGGAGCACCATGAGCTAGTTGATGGAAAATAGGATCTAATTTGATCTTATATAGGGTTGGATATGATATTTGGATTTATTTTTAGTATATTAAGTACCATGTGTTTAAAGTAGTACTTACAAGCGTGTTGGGTGTAGGAAACAAAATGTATAAATTTGATTGAGAATTCATGACCAGTGTAGGTCGAGTGTTATTCCCCCCCCCCCCCAAGGATTCTTGGGTATGAGAAGTTCCAAGGTGGGGAGGTTCTAACATCCCATGTTTTGGACCAAATGAGAGGTTTCCTATAGAGTTGAAATTTTCATTTGGTGGATGGCCCGAATCATAATATGAGCTACGAAATGTAAATTTGAACATTAGAATGATTTAAAATTTTTTTAGATTGGGTTTAAGTCATGAGGGGTGTCTCAGATGTTTAGATAATATTTGAGATCATCAAGCTCAAAAAACTTAGTTTTGGGAGAAACAAACAAGGGCACAAAGTTGGTGAATAATTAGTACTAATGGAGCATCCCAAACCATGCGTCTTGTTTTCATATGGGAACAATTTGTTTAATTGTGTGAAACTCTAAGGGAAACCATGAAAAAATTGTAGAGGGTATACATGGGATGGGAATGGTTTTCTAGAACCATACGCCATCCATGCAAGGGCAGTGCTACTTAGCCAGTGGGTGTGCATGGTTAACATACGGTTTGGACAAACTATGTTGGAAAATCGTGCACCACATTAAATGGGGTGATTTTTTTTTTGACCATGTTTTCTTTTAACCTTAAACCCTCTTCTTTCCTCTATAATTTTCATAGTAAGCCTCTCATGCATGGATATAACATCTCATAAATTTTAAAATATTAAATAAGTGTTTAATAAATTATTTTTTTATAATTAAAATAAACCAAGAAAGATCTTTTATAAACTAAGTGTTTTAATCAAAATAATGTTTGATAAAATTTAATATTTATAATTATATTATGAAACATAGAAATAAAATTACTTTATATCATTTTTTATTTTATGAAAATTTATTATTTTAAAATCTAATAAATAAATTAGTAATTTTAAGAAATAAGATTTGATTTTAACTTAATATTCTAAATTAAAAAATATTATTTTATATTATTTTTTTATAAATAATATCTTAATATAAATATATTTATTTTATTTTTTTTAAAAATATATACTTTTTATAATAAAATTAAAAAAACTTATGAAATTATGATAAATATTTATTTTAAATTACATGTTATATTAAAAGAAATAGAAATATATTTTAATTTAATAAATTGTTTTTGAAATATTATTATCATTAATCAATGATAAGTGTTAGTTAACATATAATTTTATAAAATATCAAGAATTAATATTTTGTTTTAATAAAAAAATTAAAAAAATTAATGATGACGTTATATTAAAAATATAATTAAGTGTTTAAGAAAATGAAGGTATTGTTGTTATTAGTTTTTAAAAAATCATTTTAAACATGAATATTATATATGAAATTTTGATTATATAAATATTATGAAATCAGAATATTAATTTTAAATATAATATTTTTGTTTGTTATAAAATTATGAATATTCATGTTTTTAAAATTAAAATATGTATGAATAAATGAAATAATTATATTTTATATAATATTCATATATTATAAAATGATAAATATAAAATTATAATTATTAAATTATGTTTATAAAATACAAAATATGAAAATATTAAAAAATATAAAAGGAAAAAAATGAGATATAAAAAAAGAAAATGAGATGATTAAAAAAATCAACGATGAATTAATAAAAAAGGGAGAAAATGAGGTATTAGAAAAATAGAGAAGAAAATTTTGGTAAGGGGGATCAAGTTCAGTCATCGAGTGTAGAGGGAGAGGGATCAAGTTGAGCGCAATATAGGTAGAGCACTAGGGTGTTTAAACTAAGGGATATCAGTTCCCGATGAGGATTCTGAGCGAGTCTCAATAACTAGTGAGGGTTTCCAAAGGCCGAAGTATTGTCGAAGGGGTTCATTTGTAGCTAGTGTTTTGAAGAAAACATTAAAATCCAGATTTGTGGGTTTTAATATCACATTTACTCCAATATATGCGAGGTAGGTGTTTATTTTATTGTGTAGATGTCTAAATATTTTTTCAAGTCGATTTCATGTTAATAGTGCATGTCGTTCTCTTATTTTCTTCATCAATCATCTTCTCATCATTTACCTGTTATCTTTGGGGTCTGTTCAATGTTTTTGGATTAATTGCATATTTTCTCTAGTTGTTGACTCCACTATTGTATTTTTGGTTGTAATCCAAAGATTCATGAAGAAACTAGATAAATATGGTGGACTGTAAAAATTGAATTAGAATAAATACAGTGCGTTTTTTAATGTTTTATAGTTTGTACAATTTTTCCAATTGAAATAATGTTTATATAATAAATACATTCTCAATCTGATCTTTCTTGGAAAGTAATTCATCCAAACCACACAAATAGATAAAACAAGACCACTCTTAATTTTTCTATCCTGTATAAAATTATATATTCATTTCATCAGTCTGATATATAATGTCATCCTTCCAAAATCTTCCATTTCATGCACTGCACCCCTTTGTGTGTCTAGCGAGGTATTCTTGCATGGTCTTTCTAGGCAGACTACAATAGGAGGCGGTATTTGCAGCTTTTCCCCCCCTGTGTTTTCAATTATAAGAAATTCTATTAGGTGTCAATGAATGAGTCTTGCATGCGAACAATTATAAGGTAAGAGTTTTCTTCAAAATATTTTTATTTCAATATTGAAATCACTTGTAAAAATTTATAATTAGGGGATGTTTATTTATTTTAAACATATCAAAAATTATGTTTCAATTTGAATTCATGTCAATTCTATTTTAAAGAAGATATTTTCTTTATTTATTTATGGTAATTAAGGGTGTATTATATTTATGTATATATTATTTTCAAAAAATTTCATGTTATTTATTTTTGGGGCTTCTAATTTAAAATTCATATTCAAGTAAGTATAGACACACACACACACACACATATATAATATCTTCAAATTCCAATTTTATATTATTCAAGTATATATATATATTTATGTGTGTGTATACTATTTTATAAATTTCAAGTTTATACATGTATACATTATTTAAAATTTTCAAGTTATTCAAGAATATATATACATGTATTATTTTCAAGTTTATTACTTTTCTTAAATAAATTATTTATGATTATTTATTTAGGTGAAAACCTATATCATTCAATTATTATTCTATATAAGAATTAAAGGTTAAGAATACCATAATTTCATATACTGTAATCATGTCATATACATGTCATCCATGAATCATGATTATGACCATACATCATTGATTATTCAAGATATTTCATACATAAATATATGTATATGTATTTATATATATATAAGCATGTGTATTGAATAAACTTTTCCTTTATAGGAACTACTTTCAAAATTAATTGTCTGATTTTATGAAGGAAATTTTAATAAATGGATGTTAATTAACATTACATGCATTTATGAAATGTCTAATGGTGATGAGATTTAGGTGCTCTTAATATTTTAGATTTATTTCTATTAATGTATCTATAAAAAAATATAAATTCATTCAAAGATTTTGACATTTTTTAAAGAAAAAACTCCAATGATATATATATATATGTAAGGCATGATTAAAATGTTTTTATAAAATTAGGAACTTGAACTTTGTAAACATGATAGAGAAGTGGGGAGTGAACCTGTCCCTTAGAAAAGTGGGTAAGCCCAGATATCCGTCAATGTTTAAAGTGGCACCATGATTTTGTTTTCAAAAGCTTGCTTAATGATTTTCAAAAAATCATTGGATTATTTTTAAATAATTTTCAAAGTATTATAGTATTTTAAAAGGTATTTTTCAAAAGTTATTCTCAAATGGAATTTTCAAAAACAAATCACTAGACTTTTAAAAATCACCTTACTGGGAAATTTAATGCTCATTTTTTGTTTAAAAATTATTTTCACTGGTTAATTAGAAGTTATGAGATGGAAAACTTTGCTTATGGAGTTAGATCACATGAATAGTTTTAGTTATTTTATTTTATTTTTGTATAAATCAGATAAATTGACAGATTTTTTTTGTAATTTTGCAAAACCTATATTGAAAAAGATCCTCAATTTTATAAATAACTGTGTCATTTTCAGTTTTCATTTATTAAAAAAAATATAACATGTTTTAGAATTGAATCTAGAAGCACGTGTTCAGATCGTTATAGTTGGTATTAGAAAAATGTTCTAGACAACTTTGGAGATTATATATTGACATTTTAGGAAAGCAAAATCTATGCGATAGAAATTTCTTTCAAAATTTTATGTAGATAAATACCCCTGAGAATATAGAAGTCCAGTCGAATTCTGAAGACACAAATTCAAAAATTTATTAAGTCCGATAAACAAATTTTAAGGGCTCAATTAATTTGTGGGGGAAGAATATAACATCCTAGAAATTTTAAAATATTGAATAAGTGTTTAATAAATGATTTCTTTATATTTTTTATAAACTAATAAAAATATTTTATAAACTAAGTATTTTTATTCAAAATAAAATTTGATTAAATTTAATATTTAAAATTATATAATAAAACCTATAAATAAGATTACTTTATATCAATTGTGCTTTTATGAGATTTTTTTTTCAAATATAATAAATAAATTATTAATTTTAAGAAATAAGATTTGATTTTAACTTAATATTCTAAATTATAAATGGATACTATTTTATAGTATTGTTTTTGTTTAAAAATAATCTCTTAATATAAATATATTTATTTGATTATTTTTTTTAAAAATATTTTTTTTGTATAATAAAATAAAAAAAAACTTATGAAATTATGATAAATAATTATTTTAAATTACATGACATATTAAAAGAAATAAAAATATATTTTAATATTATAAATCATTTTTAATTTTTTTTATCATTAATCAATGATAAGTGTTGGTTAATATTAAATTTTGTAAAATATCATGAAGTGATATTTGGTTTTAATAAACAAATTAAAAAATGAATGATAAAGATATATTAAGAATATAACTAAGTGTTTAAGAAAATTTAAGTATTATTTTTATTATTTATTTTAAAAATCATCTTAAAAATGAATATTATATATGAAATTTTGATCATATAAATATTATGAAATCCGTATATTCATTTTAAATAAAATATTTTTGGTTGTTATAAAATTATGAATATTCATGTTTTTAAAATTAAAATATGTATGAAAAAATGAAACAATCATATTTTATATAATATTTATATATTATAAAATGATAAATATAAAATAATAATGATTAAATTATGTTTATAAAATACAAAAATATGAAAATCTTAAAGAAAATAAAGAAAACGAGAAAAATGAGATATAAAAAAAGAAAATGAGATGATTAAAAAAATGAACGATGAAATAATATTAAAAAAGGGAGAAAATATGGTATAAGAAAAATCAAGAAGAAGATTTTGGTAAGGGGGATCGGGTTTGGATGATGAGCACAGATGGAGAGAGATCAAGCTGAGCGCAATGGAGGTAGAGTACCAGGGGGTTTCAACCAAGGTAGATCAACTACTGGTGAAGAGTCCGAGCAAGTCTCGACCACTGACAAGGGCTTATAAAAGAAGAAGTGATGTAGAAGGGGTTTGTTTGTGGTTAGGGGTTTCAAAGAAAACATAGAAATCCATATATGAGGGTTTCGATCTCAGACATAGTCCAATCTATGCGAGCTAGGTGTTTATTTTATTTTGTAATTTTCTAAATATTTTTTCAAGTTAATTTTGGGTTAACAACACGCATCATTCTATTCTTTTTTTTGTCATTCCTCTGTTCATAATTTACCTATTGTCTTTGTAAACCATTAAATGTTTTTGGATTAATATCATATTTAGTTTAGTTGTTGACTCTTCGATTGTATTTTTCGTTGCAATCCGAAGCTTCATGAAGAAGCTTGATAAATTTGGTGAACCATAAACTTCTAATTATACTAAATATAGTGCATTTTTTTATGTTTTTTAGTTTTCCTGATTTTTCCTGTTGTAGTAATGTTTATTTAATAAATACATTCTCAATCTAATATTTCTCATCAAACAATTCATCCGAACCAAAAAATAGAGAAAATGAGAGCTCTCTCAATTTTTCTCTACTATTTAAAATTATATATTCATTTCATTAGTCTTCTATATAAGGCCTTCCTACCAAAGGCTTCTATTTCATGTGATGCACCCCTTTGTGTGTCTAATGAGGTAGTCTTGTGTGGTATGGCTAGACATACTTCAAGAAGATGGTGTCTTTGCAACCTTGTTTTCTTCTTCTTCTTAATTAGAAGAAATTCTCTTCTATGTCAAGGAATGAGTCTTGCATGTGAACAATTATAAGGTAAGGGTTTTCTTCAAAAAAATTTTATTTCAATATTGAAATTACTTCTAAAAATTTATAATTCAGGGATGTGTATTTATTTTAAACTTATCAAAAATTATGTTTTAATTTGAATTCATGTCAATTATATTAAAAGGGAGATATTTTATTTATTTATTTTTGATAGGTAGGGGTGTATTATATTTATATATATATTATTAAAAAAATCAAGTTATTAGTTTTTAGGGATTTTAATTTAAAATTTATATTCAAGTAAGGGTGTGTGTATATATATAATATCATAAAATTACAGGTTTATATTATTCAAGTATATATACATATGTACTCTATCTTATAAATTTCAAGTTTATACATGTATACATTATTTCAAAATTTTAAGTTATTTGAGTATATATACCCATGTATTATTTTAAAGTTTATAACTTTTATTAAATAAATTATTTATGATTATTTATATAGGTGAAAACCTATATCATCCAAGTATTATTCTATATAATAATTAAAGGTTAAGAATACCATATTTTCATATAATGGAATCATATCATATACATATCATTAATGAATCATGATTATGGCTATACACAATTGATTATTCAATACATTTCATACATAGATATATGTATATATATTTATATATATATATAGTCATGTGCATTGAATAAAATTTTCCTTTATAAGAACTACTTTGAAAATGTTTTTTATGAGTTTATGAAGGAATTTTTAATACATGGATGTTAATTATTATTCCATGAATTTATGAAATGTCTAATGATGATGATATTTGCGTGCTAAAAATCTAGAATATTTATTTATATGAATGTATATATATATATATAAATATATAAATGTATGAAAATATGTTTCCATTATTTTTTTAAGAAAAAACTCAAGTGAAAAATGTATATATATGTAAGGAAAGCTTAAAATATTTTTATAAAATTAGGCACTTAAACTTTGTAAACATGATAGGGAAGATGGTAGTTAACCCATACCTCAGGAAAGTGGGGAGGGTCATACAACCTTTAATGTTTCAAGTGGCCCCATGATTTTGTTTTTAAAAACTTGAATAATGTTTTCCCAAAAATCACTAGATTATTTTTAAATCATTTTCAAAGTATTATAGTATTTTTAAAGGCATTTTTAAAAAGGTATTCTCAAATGTAATTTTCAGAAATGATTTCACTGGACTTTTAGAAACCCCCTTACTGAGAAATTTAATGCTCATCCCATGTTTTAAAATTATTTTCATAAGTTAATTATAAGTTCTAAGACAATCTGCTTCACTTGTGTAGTTAGCGCACAAAAAATACTTTTTTTATTTTCTTTTATCTTTGTATAAATTTGATACATTTCATGTTTTTGTATAATTATCAAGAACCCAGACCTGAAAATTTCCTCAATTTTATAAATAATTATGTATTTTTTAGTTGTATTTTATTAAGAAAAATACACAACATTCTTTAGCACTGAATCCAGAAACATGAGTTCAGTTCATTATAGTGGGGCTCTCCCTCCTTCCTTTTTGGATTTTCTTATTCATTTATTTTTCTACAGCAGTGGCCAATGTGGGAGATCATCTACCTCCTTTCCTAGGTTTTTATGGTTCTACTTCAATCAGACTTCAATTTGACCGTCATCTATCGTGTTGGTTAGCCATCGGTAAGTGATTCAATATGTTACCTTATTTCTTGGTTTATATCTCCATCTTCGGTGTTATATCCATGCAAGCTAATATGACATTTTTTTTGAATTTTTTCTATTTCTATATTTTCTTCCATCCTAGACCAAATCAAAAGCTTATACTAGATAAGGGTATATACACCACTATAAGGTTAGTGTTTTATATCTTTCTATCATGTATCATCGTTTAAATTTGTCTCTATTATGCAGCATGCTAGTTTTACCCATGTATTGACTTTAGAGTTAATATTACTTAAATTAGTTTCCTAATTTTAAATCTAAACATCCTAATATACCCCTTTTATATCATTATAGGTAAATAATATCAATGTGAACCACCCCTTGGGTGTTCCATGTTTATTACTATATGACCCCTTGTACATTAAAACCAAAACACAATTTGGTGTGTTTAGTTTGGCTTCCACAAATAAATTTAATTAATTTCAATAGATGAACTATTTTTATTGTAATGATGAAGGTATGTTTCACCAAGATTATTAAATTTTAATTAAAATTTTAATGGTATGACACCACCTATGATCTTTTTTCATTTATAAATGAAAAGGAAATGACTTAAATGAAATGGTAATGGTACACTAGCATGGTTTTCACATGGCCTTTCAATATTTATAAATGTAAGGTTCCTATTGTTACCATGGACCCTATTATTGTTTAAGGAGTGGTCATAATTGAGCTTTCCTTGGATTCCCAAGGGAATCCCATGAGCACTCAAAGGACACTACCCCAATTCATTGAGCTGGTTACAAGGGAAATTCCCACCTTATAATTCATTTTTTTCTTATTAGTATGTGAATTCCTTGACATATTACTGATGATTCACTCAATTCATATCTTGAAATTAGAATTCATTGGACACACTCCTTAGATTCAAATTTATATCCTTAGACATATGATTCCTTGGATTCTATCATTGGGCTCCAGTCATTCTTAGCCCATGATTTAGTGTGGACATGATCCATGGGCTCGATTCGACACTTTTCCAGTGGAATAAAAAGGTTGTGTCTGTTGAATTAAAATTACAATGTTATATCTAGGCTACATGGTTAATTGTTGTGAGTTGGATTAAAATTCTAAGGTCAAGGATTCCTTGGTTTCACCTTGGGTCATATCCTCCTATTATCACTACTTGGACCCCTTGGTTACACCTTGAGTACCACTTATATATTTCCTCTACTTAGGTACCATGGTTATATTATTAGACCCTGATCAGTTATAGGTCACCCATTTAGACACATCTATCTTAGAAAAAATTAGGTATAGTCGGCTAAGTATTATATGAATATACAAGCTCGATATGGTTACTATTTTGGGAATTTTATTCCACCACTTATCTTTTTATACATGCACACTATTACATTTATATTCATAAACTGGACTTGTTATAGGAATTATTGGTGGTGGTATACTTAGTATATATTACACCTTGTTTGGGCCTCCAATTGGTACTCAGATAGACTTTATAGATGTTGGTAGGGATAAGGGAAAACACTCAGTCTTGGATCCTTGACATTCTTATAGCATGGGAGCATAGAGAACAAGGCCAAGCTTAGGCTAGAAATTCTATTAGAGACAGTTTTTTGAATTTTTGATCTTTTGGTATACATGTATTGTATAAGTTCCTATTTACATGTATATATATTCCTTTTCATACAGCATCATGTTTTTTAATTTTTTTTATAAATTGATAATTATTATAGTTTAGTTTATTTTTCATATCCAGGTGTTTATCTTTTCCACTACTCTAGTTGTTCTTTTTTTATCTACTTCTTCATTTATTCACTTATTATATCAACGTGTTCCACTCTATTCATGAGGGTATAGTCTCCCCACTATACCTTAGAATCCAGATGCTAGTTGGTAGCCTTTGGTGTATAGGGAGGTATTCTTGAGGCCATGTGGCCAACTGAGTTCAGTTACTTATGAGTGAATCGGGTTCGGGATGTCATGACATAGGCCCAACCATTAAGACCCAAAGGCCCATAAAAGTAGTGACCCATGTGGTTGTCCTATGTTTAGGTACCATTACCCATGCTTTCACCTATGTACCATGCCCATTTCTTATATTTCATTATGAGATGGAGTGAGGGAAAGCCCTCTAGAACTAGTTCACCACTTTCTATCCTGCATGCTCATGAACATAGCTATGCATCACATCCTTGCTCTACTCACCAGTGCCTAAGAAACCACACATAACCTGCATTCCTATGGAATCCACTTACAAACCTACACCTGATTAATGATGCCACATGTTCACCCACTCTCTATATACATTTCCATTATTGAGATTTCCCCTATGTTCTAAGTGGTGGAAAACACCACTAACCCCTAAAATAGAGAAAAAATTAAGGGGGGGGGGGTAAATAATGAACTTGAAACTTCTCATTATTTAGTGTGGTGGCCTAAAATTGAGAACCAATTGATCATATAATTTTCCACACAATATTCTTTTATAGCCCATCCCATTATTTTCTTTATTAACATGATCATGTGATATTCCATTAGATTGTTTATTTTTGGGTTGGTTCTTTAGTCTGTGAAATGAATTGAATATGTTATAGAAACATTAAATGGAATGATACACCACGTATAAAATTATAAACTTAA
This sequence comes from Viscum album, assembly GCA_963277665.1. Classification (NCBI taxonomy): domain Eukaryota; kingdom Viridiplantae; phylum Streptophyta; class Magnoliopsida; order Santalales; family Viscaceae; genus Viscum; species Viscum album. Next base: position 1,456,916,824 of record OY728141.1, read on the forward strand.
TTATTTTAGAAAAATTTCATACATATATTTACATATAATTCTCTTGATGATTTCTTTCTAATCATTCTTATCGAGTTGATTATGAAGAGAATGATGTTATTATGATATCCCGATCTTATATTAATATTTTTTACTTTGTTTATGATTCAATTTTAGCTTGATATAGATGTTTATGAGTCTGTATCTATGCTTAATAAATTTCTTATACATGATTTTCATCCCTTAGTTAGAAAATATTTAAGAAAAATGTAATTTTTATTAGGTTTCACCTTAGTTTGATAGATAGGTTGATGATATGGGATGGACCCATAGCTCCATGACTATTTAGTACCACTTTCAACATTCTTGAAGGAATGGGAAGTAATATTTCTCTGATTCAAGTATATATGAACCCATATCACCAAAAAAGAATAAGTATTTCACCCAGAATGATTTATGATAACAGTGGGAATAATTTTATGTTTTTCTAGCCCCACTCATCTTAGACACCATACCAAGGTTCGAAGCGGTTTTGGAAGGTATGGATCACCCATTTATACATAGTTACTTATGATTGATGCCTCTACATTATACACTATTAGTTGTACTAACTACTACAAAAACAGGAATTAACAGCGCTAAAAACGGGCTTTAACAGTGCTAAAAAAGCGCTGTAAAGCTCGACGATGATAAAGGGGGGTACCCTTTATCAGCGCTTACTAAACACTAATAAATAAAACCTTTATCAGTGCTAAACATGCGCTGATAAAGGTAGACTTTATCAGCGCTAAAAGAGCGCTGATAAAACAACCCTTTATCAGTGCTAAAAGAGCGCTGATAAATGAATGTTTTATCAGTGCTCCTTTAGCACTGATAAACTTATCCTTTATCAGCGCTTTTTTAGCACTAATAAAGGTGTAGTTTATCAGCGCTTTTTTAGCACTGATAAATGCCCTCTCTGCTGCTACGAAATAATCTGCATCAACACACCCGAACACCTGCAAAAAAAACAGCATCTTAATAAGCTAATTAAAGCAAGTATACCCATACAAAATTAACTCATAAATCATAAGATAATTAGACCAAGTATACCCATAAAACAAGTATACCCATAAACCATTAACACATAATTCATAAGTTAATTAAATACATAAACAATTCAATTCAGAATTTAGGGGGTTGGGGGCTGTTCAAGGGTTTGGGGTGGCTGTCCAAGGGGGGGTAGGGGGTGTCCGGGGGACTTTCCAGGGGGTGGGATAGTGTCCAAGGTGTTGGGGGGCTTTACAGGGGGTGGGGGTGTTCAGAGGGGTGGGGTTGTCCAGGGGGTGGATTGGTGTCTAGGGGGGTGGGGGGCGGTCCAGGGGGTGGATTGGTGTCGAGGGGGTGGGGTGCGGTCCAGGGGGTGGATTGGTACCGGCTACACTGTGTCTTGTATTGAGGTGGGTATGACTCATACATGTCACTAAGTACCCTTGGATCGTTCTTATAAAATATAAACACAATTCGAATGCATTTCGTCGAATTTCCGTAGGTCAGTTGTTGTTTTCACTTAAAATCATGTTCATTTTAAACAAAATAGAGACCCTTTGAGTGGTACCGGCTACATAGTGCCTCGTATTGAGGTGGGTTAGACTTTTACATGTCTCAAAGGACACGTGGATTGTTCTCCTAAAATATCAACACAATCCGAATGCATTTGGTCGGATTTCCGCAGGTCAGTTGTTGTTTTCAATTAAAATTGTGTCCATTTTAAACAAGAGAGACCCTTTGAGTGATAGTGGTCACACTGTGCCTCATATTGAGGCAGGGTTGACTCATACATCTCACAAAGGACCCTTGGATCGTTCTCCTAAAGTATCAACATAATCTGAATGCGTTTGTTTAAATTTCTGTAGGTCATTTGTTGTTTTGACTTAAAATCGTGTTCATTTTAAACAAAATAGAGACCCTTTGATTGGTACTAGCCACACCGTGCCTCGGATTGAGGTAGGGTTGACTTTTACACATCACCAAGGAACCTTGGATCGTTCTTATAAAAGATCAAGGCAATCCGAATGCGTTTGGTTGGATTTTCGTAGGTTAGTTTTTGTTTTCACTTAAAATCGTGTCCATTTTAAATAAAAGAGAGACCCTTTGAGTGATAGTGGTCACACCATGCCTCGGATTGAGGCGGGTTTTACTCGTACACGTCAAAAATGACCCGTGGATATTTCTCCTAAAGTATCAACACAATCCGAATGCGTTTGGTCAGATTTCCATAGGTCAGTTGTTGTTTAAAATCGTGTCCATTTTAAACAAAATAGAGACCCTTTGAGTGGTATCGGCCATACTATGCCTCAGATTGAGGTGGGAATGACTCATACACATTACTAAGGACCCTTTTATCATTATTATAAAAGTTCAAGGCAATAAGAATGCGTTTAGTCGGATTTTTGTAGGTCAGTTGTTGTTTTCAATTAAAATTTGTCCATTTTAAACAAGAGAAAACCTTTGAGTGATAGCGGTCACACCGTGCCTTGGATTGAGGCGGGTTTGACTCATACACATCACAAAGGACCCATGGATCGTTCTCCTAAAGGATCAACACAATCCAAATGTGTTTGGTTTAATTTCCATAGGTCAGTTGTTGTTTTTACTTAAAATCATGTTCATTTTAAACAAAATAGAGACCCTTTTAGTGGTACTGACCACACCATGCCTCGGATTGAGGAGGGGATGACTCATACACATCAAAAAGGACCCATGGATCGTTCTCATAAAGAATCAACACAATATGAATGCGTTTGGTTGTATTTCCGTAGGTTATTTGTTGTTTTCACTTAAAATCGTGTCCATTTTAAACAAAAGAGAGACCCTTTGAGTGGTACCAGCCACACCATACATCAGATTGAGGCGGGGATAGATCTTACATGTCACCAAGGATCCTTGGATCTTTTTCCTAAAGGATAAAGGAAATCCGAATGCATTTGGTCAGATTTTCGTAGGTCAGTTGTTGTTTTCACTTAAAATCGTGTCCATTTTAAACAAAAGAGAGACCCTTTTAGTGATAGCGGTCACACTGTGCCTCGGATTGAGGTGGGGTTGACTTTTACACATTACAAAGGACCCTTGGATCATTATTCTAAAGGATCAACACAATCCGGATTCGTTTGGTCGGATTTCCGTAGGTCAGTTGTTGTTTTCACTTAAAATCGTGTCTATTTTAAACAAAATAGAGACCCTTTGAGTGGTACCGGCCACAGCGTGCCTCAGATTGAGGTGGGGATGACTTTTACATGTCACCAAGGACACTTGGATCATTATTATAAAATATCAGGGTAATCAAAATGCGTTTGATCAGATTTCCGTAGGTCAATTGTTGTTTTCACTTAAAATCGTGTTCATTTTAAACAAAATAGAGACCCTTTGAGTGGTAACGGCCACACCGTGCCTCGGATTGAGGCGGGGTTGACTCGTACACATCACAAAGGACCCGTGGATCTTTCTCCTAAAATATAAACACAATATGAATGTGTTTGGTCATATTTCATTAGGTCAGTTGTTGTTTTCAATTAAAATTGTGTCCATTTTTAAAAAGAGAGACCCTTTGAGTGATAGCGGTCACACCGTGCCTCAGATTGAGGCGGGGTTGACTCATACACGTCACAAAGGACCTGTGGATCTTTATCCTAAAGGATCAACATAATACGAATGTGTTTGGTCAAATTTCTATAGGTCAGTTGTTGTTTTCACTTAAAATCGTGTTCATTTTAAACAAAATAGAGACCCTTTGAGTGGAAGAAAGATTGTGGAACCACCTACCTTTAATTAGTGATCAACCCAACTTAACACCCATAATGGGGTCTGTAAATGAATAATGAAGGTGTAGGAGATCAAGTAGTCTAACCTATAATCAAGATTCATAAAAAAATATTATATTCACTAAAAAGATGATGATCTATCACTCTATAAGGAGGATATAAGAGGAGATAGAGGTTTTCCAATCGATGAGAGATCCCCTTATCAGATAGAAACAAAACGCATCCACTAGAGCTTCTATTTGAAAAGAAGAGAGTTTAGAGAAGTTAAAATGAATCTTGTAAGCCTTAAAGAATCAATATTTTAAATGAGAGTTGTGTAGGAGAAAAAAGAATATAAAATGGGGCTCATGGAATTTAAGACTATAAAAAAAGATACCATGTTGCAACCTCCCATGGACACGGTAAAAAAAGGATTTAGACGACTATACTATGGTGTAGAATTCTTGTAATGAACTAGGCTAGGTTTCCATCCCACTTGACACCTGACCCAACTCATGGGAAGGTCCAAAGGGAATTACCAATCCCCATGGGTTGTAAATAGTGCCTAGGCATTGAGTAACACCTTTGGGAATGGTTTTTTCATGTAAAAAACCATAAATATTACATAATAATAAAACACCATATCATAACCAAATTTCACAATATAATAGACCAAAATATAACACTGCAATAGGGGATAAGCATTTAACAATTTCAAAAAAAACCAAAATAACAAAAAAAAGGTAAGGGAACCAACAATACAACCAAGCCTCCATGAAACATGAGGGTCAACATCCCCATTCCACAACCAATAATAGTCACCAAAAGGGGAACTACTAGCACATATATCCACCATCACCACCAAGGGAACCTTGCCTTTAACTGGATAAAACATAATAAGGTCTACATAAACCTGAGGGTGTATATAAGGTGTGAGCCAACATACCTAGTAGGACACAACAAAAATAGATTCCATGTAATGACATTATGATAAACATTAACATGTTATTTTTTAAGAAAAAGGAAGATACAATTTAAATAAAACATTCTTTGAAATAAAAGAGAAAGTAAACGTGACAAGATAATGGTAAGAATAGTATGAGCACTATAGAAAATATCTAAGGTATTAGGGTTACTAGGGTCCTAGGATCCTCGTACTCTTGGTGATCACATCTCTTAGACATGAAGGTCCTATTTGAGCCTCCAATCCCTAGCACATGAATGATTAATTAGTGTTGTTATGTATATCCTTATTAAGGAGACCAATCATCGGCCTGACTAATTCACCTAATATACTAGACCAAGTCTACCCACCTAGATAACTAGGATTCCATTGTGCTCAATTCCACCCCCTATATAAAATTATATTTATTTTATACAATCACACTTCCAATAATATAAACAAACATGAAAAACAACCATTTACAATAGTCAAATCATTATCAAACCCTTATGCACAACAAAAAAATTGGAAAAAATGTTTCCCACAACCCATAATATTTATAAAACCATTTTAGAACAAAATAAATCAAATTAAACACCTAAAACAATGTCAAATAATGGAAAGACCTACCTATTTCTTGATATCTTCACAAAACCAGAATGAAACCACCAACTGAACTAAGGAAAGGCCCTAAGGATGCAATTAAACACCATAACCATAAAGATTTAACCCAAATAAATGAGATTAAAGCCAACCTATGTCAAAACCCATTCTATAGAAAAATAACCCACGAGAGAAAAAAGTAGTGACCAAGAAAGGAGAATAAAATAGAATATGAGATTCTTACTTAGATATTCCTTGTAGATAAAAGGTCAAATCACCCTAAAAATGGAGCCCAAGGGAAGAGTGAAATGGAGGGAGTTTCACCTTGGGATAGAGGGTCAAATGGGAAGATTCACCGAATAGAGGACCACTACGAAAAAATTAAAATGAACAGATAACCAATATTCCCAAGAACCCTTAATGTATATCCTCCAAGAACATCATACATCTCCAAATGACACGTCTACATCACTAAGAAGAGAGAAAATCCCAATAATGTCTAGAAACCTAGCATAGGTCACCCAACCATTTAAATTTTCACTAAAATGGTGGGACATAAGATGGAAATATACTAAGAACACATCCCTTAACCCAAATAAGAGACTATAACCACTAACCATGAAGAACCACTATGAGAATAATTCAAAACCTAAGGAAAGGTACACCCAAAACATACCAATGAATCCAAATGAAATAACACAATCAATATCCATCAATGATTCAACCAAAAACAAGAACAATATTAAAAAAATATTTGAAAAACATTCCTTAAAGGGAGGTCCAGAAAACCGAATAGGGCGTTGCGGGTGGCGGAGTTCCGGCAAACCGAAGAGGACATTGCGGGCGGCGAAGGTCCGGCAATGAGAAGTGAGGGTGGCGGAGGTCCGTCAAACCGAAGAGGGTGTTGTGGGCGATGGAGGTCCGACAACGAGAACTGAGGGTGGAAGAGGTCCGACAACGAGAAGTGAGGGCGGCAGAGGTCCAGCAACAAGAAGAGAGGGCGACGGAGGTTTGGCAACACGAACTCAGCGGGTGGCATAGGGGAGTCGCAGGGTTCCAGTACCGCGAGAGCTTTAGGTCGTGATAAAACGATGGCACTATGCGACCAACTTTATAAAAAAATGGACTAAGGTTTTATCAGTGCTAACAAAGTGCTGATAAAGACTACCTTTATCAGCGCTAACATTTTAGCCCTGATAAATCATTCCTGTATCAACGCTAAAATTTTAGCGCTGAGACAGAGATTCTTTATCAGCCCTTTTCTAGCACTGATAAAGGGTCATTTTATCAGCACTTCGTTAGCGCTGATAAAGGTTACCTTGTATCAGTGCTAAAAATTTAGTGCTGATAAAGAATCCCTATATCAGCGCTAAAAATTTAGTGCTGATATAGGGTAACCTTTATCAGTGCTTTTGCTTAGCGTTGATATAAGGGGGCACTTCTCTTGCCCGTTTTGGTAGTAGTGACTACTTATACTCACTAGATTTAGATTTTTTTTCATACACTCTATTTTATGATAGATTAGTAGAGGTGGGTTGGGTACTACCTAATGGGTATATTTTACTCACACCCTACTTATTACTTGTTTGGATGCATATAGATACATTGGTTCGTGATAAAAGAAATGGTAACAGACTAAATATTGAAGCTAGTCTTATATATTGTTTGGAGTTTGGGTGGAACCTTTTTGGAACACTTGTATGGTGTTCAAAGTAGGTATAACAGGGTCATCCCTAGAGGTAAGAGTAGTTTATGCACACATGGGAAAATATATTTTGGGTTTATTAAAACCATTCTTGGCTGGTGCATTGTGTAAAATTTTAGTTTTTTTATAGACATATATTTTTGTATAAGTTATGCAAGTTTGGGACCTTTTTTCTTATGATTTCATGTTCGTATTGAAATTAAACCTTTTTTTTAAACAAGTTGATGAGTAAGTGTCTCATTTTTTTTGGATCTAGTGTCAGGGTTATGTCAAAGATCCAAATCAACCAGAAATTATTATGTATGGTTTATAAAGAGGTTAAAACATATCCAATTATGTTATATCAAATCTTCAATTACACCATCCTAAAGAGATCAAGAGGTGTGTCTAAGGACTAGTAACGACCTGGTCCATCCCCATTTGGGTGTTCCAGTCATCGTTGTTACAATAACAATGCATCCATGCCCTCTAGGTTAACTTTTGGTGTACAATGATCATTTTATCCCTCTTAGTACTAAAATAAAGATGTTCATTGTGGTAAAACATTGAAATTCCAAACACATGAATTGGAAAATTTCTATCATAATTCTTAATATCACTATTTTGGATAAGAAGTGAAGGGAATTTTGTTCTACTACATTATAAACTCTCTCTAAAATATAAAGGTTTAACATAACTTAACCTATCTCTAGAGCCACCCACATATTCTTTAGGATCAATACCAGATATGCATAATCAACCAGTAGATAAAAAAACAACATAAATATAAATATAAATATAGTCAAGTATAATTACACTGATAAAATATATAGGAAAATATTGTAATTCATGAAATATTCACATTCAAAAACCAAGAACAATAATTTAATCCCTAGTAAATTTTATTTTTCTTATATAGGGGTTAGCTATGCCCAAGCTTAAGGTCCATCCCAATTTCTAACAACATCTCACCTCTAAGTACCATACCCAAATTATTAAAAAATTCAACATATGGTTATAATACCACTGTGTAACATACTAACTTGGTCCACCCAAAAAATGACTAAAATGGTGGCCCTACACCACCTCAAGCTCACCACTTCATTTGTTAGTGGCTGTTGAATAATGGTGAGGGTCTATATGTAACATGGGGAAATTATAACATATGGATCGAATAAAAATAAATATTAAAGGAATACATAATAATAAACTATATTCATAATGTACTAGAATAATAAGGACATAACAATTATAATACAACCATAAAGGAACATATCAAATGTTATATAAAAATAAGATACCATTGTAATATGACATATTCATCCATAAATAAGAATTATCACTACATGGATCAATCATATACAATGCAGTAAAAATGAAAAAAATAATGGATCCAACGCCAAAATATGGGTTCAAGTTTATACCCAGTCTTATCTCCTACTCCATGATACATCTATCTCATCCATTAGCTGTAATGACCTTACCCTTACCTCTATTCCTTATCATAAAGTCTACACATGAACTGAGATTCCTATGTAGGGTGTGAGTATGAATCAGTAGGCTAAAACCAATGGTGTCCCTATCCAAATACATAATAAATAAGTTCTTTTACAATGTGATATTACAATAACAAGAAATAACTAAACAATAATAATGTGTATCTTGAAATCAGGTGCTTGGCAAGTTACCCTTTTAGAAAACATACATGCCTCATCAATTTCCAGTATCGGTCTAAACATATCACCTACAACACAAGGGGTTTGGAAATATTCCTACCTTATACTCATAATCAACACCAAATAGATACGTGTTATCATGAAAATCAATCCATATAAACTATCATGTTCAATTTAAAATTTCTTAATAGGTCAATAAAGGAAAGGAATTATTATATCTCTACCCTTAACCAAGACATCAATGAATGAGAATATCTTTAAAATATATAAAAAACATATAAAATGTAAGTATATGTCATCCCAATCTAGAATATATATACATAGTGAATAAAATATCCTTTAATCCCATGATCAATGTCAATAATGAATGGTAATATCATTCCATTCCATAAAAAATGAAAATAGTGAATAAAAAATCATTCCATATATTAATCAATGTCAACAATAATTTATCATATCATTTTATTCCATAATTGAGATGATGTAGCAACTCTAGTATTGGTGGATTATTCTTTGAATGTCTCTATGCATATAACTGGATTTATCCTCATAGTTGGTGTGGTGTTTGGGTGTCTCGGGACCCCCAGAATAGTATACTAAAAATATTAATATATTTTAATGCACATGGGAACATTGTTTCAGTTTTTAATTTTTTTTACCATATTTAGGGACCTAATATGGAAAATATAAGACAACTATTAATTTTTGAATGTGGGGTTTACCCTATAAGTGACCGAAGGTTGGTCGGCGCAGGACGTACGGTTAAGACATCCATTGGCCATGCATTTAATTAAAATAAATAATTAAATTTATTTATTTATTTTAAATTCATAAACCTAATTCTACATATAAATATGTTTTTATGAAATTTATCAGTGTATATCTACATAAAAATGTGAATATTATAGGAGAGCATTATTCATTGACGGATCAAGATCGAATAATACCAACAATTGGATCAACTAGAAGAAAATGAAACAAGGCTTCTCCTCCACTAGAGAATGCATTATTCACGAAATACCAATCCATATTGAGGTAGGGATAATCAATTTTGGTTTATTCCCTTTGGATTAAATTGATAAATCATAGATTTGATCTTCTTTATTTGATCAATGATTATTAGTTCTTCACATGAGACTGATATCTGAATTAAATTGTTTAATTCAATCTATTATTATTATACCATGTTATCTCCCTAGATTTTTTCCATGATCATTGTCCAAGATCACTTGGAAAATGATGGTTACCCCCTTTTTATGGTGTTGTTCCCCCACCCTTTCTTCAGGTTCTACATCATTGGACCATGAGGTCACAATTCAACATTATCAGGGTAGGTTCGAGCATGACCGAACCCCCATATTCATGGTGGTTGTGTGAAAAATGAATGGATTGTTGTTTTCTATATATATTGGGATGAATTAAGGGAGATAAATCTTGGGTTCGGTATCCATGAGTGGAGACGGTAGATAGGAGGTGCACAAGACATGTGGAAACTTCAAGAAAATGATTGTATTATATTTTCTAGAAACCATAGATTGGGAAATGACATAAAATGGAATTTTCCTTCAATATCTGGTAGTCAAATGGCACGATCAGTTTTGTAAATTCCATACCTAGGAAAACTCATGAAGGAAATTCAAGTTCTATAAAATTACCAACTACATAACTTATAACCCAGATTAACACATGGTGTGTATCCCTTGGCTTCAACGTAAGGGTTTTGGGTAGTGTTAAGGATAATATGCCTTGTGGAAGGGACCACATATCATGTGGCCCTCCCCGGGTGGACAAGCCATTTGAAAAACGGTACATGCCAAGGACCCTGAGCATTCAAACATGTTGGGTACTCTAGGAGTAAAAATGCATGGATTGGTAATTGGTCATGGAAAAGTATATTACCAAGTACACAGGCATGGCCTGAAGTACATGGGCATAGATAGCTATACCTGGGTAGGCCCTGAGTTGCTGAAAAATTTCATGTACCACATATAAATGTCATGTGGTATGTCATGGATTTCCAATCCACGTCCAGGGAAGAAAAAGTCAAGGAAGCGAGGAGAGGTCACACCCCATGTGGACCCCTATACACGTCATTTAGTTCCCTTAGGAAATTCTTCCTCTTATATATCCTTCCACGAGACTTGGATTTTGTCATGTGAGTAGACTATCCTAAGTCAATTCACAAGTAGAACGCAATGGTGGCCTTAATTTTTTCATATAAGATATGATGTGATATATTCCAAGAGTGAATATTCTTCAAGTGATGCTCGATGATGGTATCTATTAGGGTAGTATCATTTGAGAGATGTCAAAGTTGGAAAATCCCCTATCACACCAAGTCATAGGTCCCCCATATCCCTCTCTATATACTAAGTTGTTCCCCCTAATTTAATATAGATAAGATCCTCTTTTACTAAGTGTAACCCACTTGGTGGACCACGGTGTAGGTCCTCTACCTACTGAGTGGAGCCCCTTATCACACTAAGGTGTGGTTCCTACATTCATCGAGTGGAAACCCCCTGTCACACCAGGGTGAAGGTTATCTGAATAGCTATCTACTAAGTGGAACTCCCTATCAGGCTAGGGAGTGGTTCTTTCATTCCCTAAGTGTTACCCCCTACAATACCATGGTGAGGTTTCTCTATCTATTGAGTTCCACCCCTTATCATACGAATGTGGGAGTCCTGTATTAAATATTTCCCCCCTTAGGATGTGGAGTAGTGATGAGGCACGAGTCCTCTACATGAATTTCTCAGATAGACATGCAAGATGGTGGGTATCAAAGATAGACCCTTTGGTTCTA